>CM061062.1:81239406-81839406 GCA_030762895.1 Sophora flavescens
TGCATAGAGCATCCAACTATTGGATTTTGCCAATTTTTATTAATTAATATACAAGTCAGGATACTTGCCCCACATTTTAATTTGAATGAGGAACTATCTTTTTCTTCACTAAGATTTTCAAGAGTAAGCATAATGGGGAAATGATCGACTTATTTCGGGTAAAGTACAAACAACGCTCGACCAAAAATTCAAACCCAATCCTGTTACATATGGATCTATCAAAGCCTCTTGCTTCAGTGTAATTCCTACCAGTGCAGGTTTGGCCATATAAAATTGGATCCTCTTGTATCAATATGAATTAATCTGGACACATCAAGCCCAGACCTGAATTCTTCTGAAGATATTCTTAAGGGAGAGACATACGCCTTTATGCTCATGAGCCCGAAAACGGAGTTAAAATCACCTATAAAACACCAAAATTCAAGAATGCAAGCGGTATGAGATTGCGAGTCATTCTAGAGGCTGTCTTCTAACTATATATAACAGCGCTATACGTGCAGATGAATACTGTTGATTCTCGATCATCCTTTGAAAAGGAAAGATGTTATTCACGAGTTTGCAATAATAGATGGAGTATCTTGATGTGCAAGGCACCAAATGTTAGGAAGCATGGAATTTCGGCATTAGTACCAAAACAATTTTAAGTTCAATCTATCAAGAAAAAAAAAGTGGAGGAGTTATGGACAACAATCCAAGGTTCGTGAGATAAAGACAAAGTCGAGGCTTATGCAAGGAGCATAACTTTTTTAAGAGCCAACCTAGTATCTAGGTTTCCAATTCCCTCGAACATTCTAGTAAAGGATCTTCATTAAGCCAAATTTCTAGGACCATCCCTATCTCAAGCTCTACAACCAAGTTTACTTACTGGTTTTGCTTATTTTTCTTCTTCATTTTATTCTTTCCTGTTTCCTTACAAAAAACAATGTTTAGCGGCTTATGTAATATTTGGTCGCTAAACATTGTAAATCTGTCGTTGTTTAATTTAACGACGAGATTATGACTGATAATGGTGGTGAGTGAATACCTGGTCGCTAGGTTTTAGCGACGAATTAATATTTCGTCGCTAAATAGGGACCAATATTACTGGTCGCTTAAATAATAACCACTACCTATTATGGTTGGTCGCATTTTTTGGTAACCATTTCTAGCGACCAGGTACTCAGTGCTAGTTCGATCAAGCTAATTTTGGATTCCTTGGTTAACCTATATTAGCTTACGGATTTTCCGCCGCTATGCCACATCTCAGAATGTTAAATAAAAGTTTTGCCACCAAATTATTGGTTTCTAATCTAGGTTGCTAAACTGCGTTATTATTAATTTTTTTTTATTTTTAATTTTAATTTTTAAAATAAAATTGTTTTTTTCGATTTCTTTAAACGTTAGCAAAATTACTAATAAAACACACCAAATTATATGAAATATACAATCATAATAAAGCTAATAAATATATATAAAAAGAATAATCCAAAATGTGGAATACAAAGAATGGTTTAAAAGTCAAAATATGGAAAAAAAAATTAGTCATGATGGTGGGGAGATGGAGGAATCCAATCATCCTCGGCGTCCTGCCCTAGCGCCGTCCCGCTAGTTGATCGCCCTTCCTCACGGGCAAGATCCGCGCAGTGGCGGCGAATCGAGGAGCGGCACAGCGGCCTAACCTTCAGAGCATCATCTCGTAAATCGAGTTCCTGGATCCTCATCTGCTCGACCACCAGTCGCGATTAATCCGGCTGCTCGATGCTACTCTGCATCAGGCGGTGCCCTGAGTAAGCTGTTGCAACGGTTCGCCATCTGCTGCTCTCTTCTCGCTCTTCTCCGGCGCTCGCTCATTTCGCTGGATGGTGTCCGTGCTTTGGTGGAACTGCTCTGGGGGCGGTATCAAGGCGTAGGGAAGGAGCAGGGCGGCTGAATGATGAAGCGATAAACTCGCCTCCCGAGGTGTCGAGGCCATACACTGCCTTCTTGTTCCGTCCGACGACCTCCAAATAAATGGCATTATCGTCGATGGAGACGGAGAGCGGGGAGCCCATCACCGATCAAAGCCTCATCTTGTGACTGTGAGGCACGTGATATGGCATCGTCCTTCTTCTCAAACCCACCTACAAAGTATAGTTGAAGAGATTTAGTTAAAAATTATATCAATATTATCAAATCATTTATAATAAAATTACAAGTAAACTATAAATTATTTTTTTGCTTACAAGTAGTTACGGGCCTTGTCGTTGACCCATGTCCCCGACTTCAACTTCTTCATCCTCTCCACCAACTCCATAGTGGTGGGGCCGTTGTTTCTATGCTTTTGCACGAAAATATAATCTTAAATTCATAAGAATAATTAAAAATGAAAACTAATTAATTAAATAGTATATTAAGTCAAAAGTTTAATGTATTACCAGCTCGTCGTAGTGGGTGGCGGCTGATTTAGACCCACCGGTCCAAGCACATGCGCCACCATCTTTGAGCTTGGGTGGATTCTCCTCTATGTATTGGGAACCCGTTCCACCATCTTCTTCCCTTCTTTCTAGTACAACACCAACCGAAGTGGTCGAGTATGATCCATTATCATCTGCTCGTATGGATTCAATTCTTCCCTCTAGTCACCACTTCCATAGTACGAACCTTCAACCACAATCGGGTTTAAGTCAGGCAACGTCTCACCATGGTTACTCCACCAATAGTAATCGGGGCATGAGCCTTCTCATAAAGATCGACTACAACTCCATCCATGCTTTTGAAAGATTGACACTTGCATCTTTTGCAAGGACACCTCAATTGATCTCCGCCTGGCCGTATAAATCTCTCTGGCTAACAACAAACTCTATAAACTCATCCACTCCAACTCTATACCCTTCCTAAGAGCGTTTATTCCGATCCAACCTATGATATATCCATTTCAGATTCTCCAGAATATCCATTGCTGGCAATTAAATAGCCTGACCAATCCTACAATAACACTTATATATTACGGTGCATTCCAATAACTCCATCAATCTCGTTCTTATGACAAGGTATGAACCTATCCCATTCGAGAAGAAACCTTTGCCACACTGCTACTAATAGTTATTCCCATTATTCAAATACCTTATACTTGACAAAATTTTGGCAGCATTTCCCATCGGTCTCCAAGTTACACGACTCGAGCACGGTGAGAATCACCGCGATCAAGTATGCACCAGGAGAACAAAAGGAAATGCATCAGGACCGAATTTCAACAAGTATATAAGGCATTTGAACATTGAAATGACTATTACGCAGTGTGAAAAAGGTTTTTCCCAAACTGTCCCACTTGGACAATTCAAGATTCAATACAATGAGCATGCATACCTTGATAAGTTACGCATGCTCATTAATATTGAATCTCAAATAGGAAACTAAGGCTTTCGGAATTAATTATTAATTCTAACAGAAAATAAAACCATTAACCTATAAATATTGCAACATTGTTGAGCTTATATAAATTGCAAAGTAAATCAATACAAACTTAGATTAAATATTCTAGCAAACATCCTATTGAGCTTCGCTCTCCACTAACGTAGCTGTTAATTGTCAAACACATGCATAATTTCTAAATTATCGACGACATAACCAAAGCATCCCGCCTTTAGGACAGGATCACATCCTAATGAGCTCTGCTCTCCACTAACAAACAACACATATTGACAAACACATGCATAAACATTAAATTATCAGCATACAATCAGAACAAGATCACATCCTATTGAGCTCCGCTCTCCACTAACAAACAACACATATTGACAAACACATGCATAAACATTAAATTATCGGCATACAATCGACAAGATCACATCCTATCGAGCTGCTCTCCACTGCCAAACAACACGATAATTCACATAATACATTACACCGAGTGTTTAGAGAACTTACGAGAGAGAGAACACAACCGAGCAAGGATAAGGGAGGAGCCTAGCCACAGAGAGTAGAAGAATATGACAACAGGACCTATCGGGCATAAATGAAATTAGTCATTTCAAATCAAATCACTATTCTATATATACGAGAATCCAGTACAACTATTTATAAGAATAGAAACACATAAATTAATATAAAATATAATCAACAATATACGTTACAAATTTAGAACAACTTGCAAAACCATCTCCTTTATTTCAGAAGAAGAGGAAACAAAGGGAGAAAAGTACTAAGGAACCTTTTCTCTCCCAAAACCTAACTCTTGGAAGATGAGGTAAGGGTTTAAATCTTAAATTACAAATTCCATTTGTTTGTGGTTTGTCATATTTGCATGTCTGAGAACTCGAAACAAAATTCAAAACACAAAATTTAAGCTTTAATCAGTGACAAAAACGTAACTATAATAAACTAAACTAAAAAAAAAAAAGAAAGTTTCAAATGCTTTTTGGACAGGCAAAGCAAGTGTCACGATTCATGAAATCATCCAAACCTGGACTCTACTCTGATGTTTATACAAACACATAAAACTCACCCAGGATAATTGTTCTCTCTCACTTTTAACTCTCAAACTCACACAACACTTACAAAGGAAGAGAAGAAAATTTATGTTCTCATATTCTTGATTCATTCCATCATCAAATTGCCAACGTAAAACCATGGCCTTTTATAGGCAACACTTCATAATAAACTATTAAAATATAAACAAATTTAATTGATAAGAAAGGCTTAGGCGGTGGCACACAAAATATGACTATTCTACATGAATCATGATAACGATGCAAGTAGATAATGAGCTGTAAAAAGTTCTTTGTTTACTATGCATTGCGGCAGGTAGACTTCAATTTGGACTAATATGACTTGTGTTAATTGTTGGTGATTAAAAAAAGGCTTGATTTAATTATCAAACACTCGCCATGAAAAAGATGAAAAAAAAGGTCTCAGATGCATAAAACATCTTTATATTGGTGCTGCTGGCAATTAACATATGGGAAGTTTTTTGAAAATGTCATCAATAATTGCAATATGAATTAAAGCAACGGTTTTAAAGATTTTAATAGTCCCAATAATATAGTTTGAAAAGAAAGCAAGAAGTTGAAAAGTGATGCATGCATTGGTCATTTGAATTAGTAAGTGGCATTGGGAAACAAACATAGGTGCCAATCACTCATAGTTTAACAAACATCAAATTTCGGGGGTGGTTTACATAAATTCATGAAGCATAACACTGAGTATTCAAATAGATTATCAGGAAACAGACAAATATTTATAATTACCAAGGAGAGACTCCAAAAGAGTGACAACAATTTCCACTTTATGTTGATACTACAAGCCAAATTTAGAGTACTCCCTCCTTTGAATATAATGACCACCAACAGCAACACAAAAAAAAGGAAAATTCAAAGTTCCTTTCTCTCTTGCTTCTGAAATTCAGAGAGAAAAAGATGAACCCTCAGAAAATTTTTGGACCCTCTTAGACATACCACCAGACCAGAATTTTTGGACACACTCACAAAGCAACCAAAACAATAATCATCATTGTTGCAAAAAGAATTTCAGAGACTGTGAAATAACAATAAAACGGAGAATGAAGGGCGCAGGGGGATACATAGAAGGAAAGAGGGGATACCTTTGCGGTGGTCCTTCTGTTGTCCCCGTGGTGGCGGGAGCTCTACGGTGGTGGCACTGTGTTTCTGCGGAGGGAAAGACCAAAGATGAGAGGGAGGAAAAGGAAGAGAAGAAAGGAAGAGATGAGAGGTAAGAAGACTTACGTCTTTATCATACGGTGGTGGCCGTGCAGGTGCGGTGGTGGCCGAGGAGGATGCGGTTGTGGAGACGGGACGGAGTTAGACGACGGATTGGCGCGGTGGTGGAGGTAGGGAGCAGAGTGAGAGAGGAAAAATGAAGAAGTGAGGACGGAAATGAGAGATTTCGTGATTTAGGGTTTTTAATTTTAGCGACCGATTTAAATTTTCGGTCCCCAACACGCGCTATTTTATATTTTTATTGCTGTTTAGCGTACCGAATTAATATCGTCGCAAATATAAATAAAGTTTGAAATACGAATTCATAAATTTAGCGATGGATTTTTAAATCGGTCGCTAATATAAATAAAGTTTGACCGTTGCATTTAAATCAGCCGCTATTTCGGTCGCTAAAAATTCATAAATTTATGACTTTTACTTTCCTTTATTTAGCGGCCGACATAGCGACCGATATCTCTGCTACGCTCTATTTCGGTCGCTATTTCGGTCGCAGAATCAACTCTAACCAGTATTTCATGTAGATCCTACAATCGGCCGCTATTTCGGTCGCAAAAAGCAACCAAAAAATTCGGTCACTATTTTCGGTCGCTAAATGACCTTTTTTTTGTAGTGTTTTTTGATACAACCAATGTAAAGTTATCACCAGCATTGCCATGTTCCTCCATAGAAATTGGGGTATTCTTAACTATATTTTCCTCAATATCATCCATATCTGTGTCATCACTCCATAGCCTACCTACAATTCTCATATCCTTAGTCACCACCTGATTTAGGTGATGCTCAGGAGTTAGTAATTCCTTCCCACTGATAGTATCCGAGCCAACTACAGAATCGGGAACCACATCAGTAGCAGAAACTTCCTCTGAGTTTTGAAATTCAATAAGACTATCAGGAACATCCTTAGTCACATTAATCTGAGAATTTGGAGCCAATGTGGAACCACTGGAGCCAATATCATCAGAGACAGAATGGATTACATGAGAATTAATATTCTTCCCTTTATTAGAGACATCAGCATATATCAATCTGTCTGAGCCAGTGATTTCCTCTACCAAATAGGGAACTTCATTAGGCAGAACTAGATTCTCCATTGAATTAACTGGAGTGTCTTCAACCTCCACAATCATGTGGTTCAAATCATCATTCCTGGGGAGATGAGGATTTAAAGGTTCTTTATCAAAATCAATAATTCCTGCTTGTAGCAAAGGAGGAGGATTACTGGACTCTCCAACCAACTGAACTACATTGGCTTGAAGGCTATTTTCAACCAAAACTTCCTTTCCTTTGTTTAATCTTTCTTGATTCAGAACATGAGGATTGGTTTTCCCTTTTTCAAGAGGTTCCTTAGGCACAACCTTTTTAGGAATATACCTAGCAACGGGTTTCTTGCTGATCACGACACAGTTTTCATTAGCTTTCTGTTGCTTATTCTTAGAATTCCTGTACTCTGCCAGAGAGTGACCAATGATCCTACATAGAGAGCAAAAAAAAGGGAGTCTTTCAAACTCAATATCAACATAAAAGGAGAAGCCCTCTCTCGAACCATGATTTGATTCCTTATCGCAAAAGTTATGTCCACATCAACTAGAACTCTTGCAAAGTGACCTAGGGATTTGTTTTTAGTTGCATCGTCTAAGGATAGCGGAACCCCGATGCCTCTTGCGATTGAATACAAGATCTTAGGCCTCCAATATTCTTGAGGAAGGCCTAAGATTCTTATCCAACACTGAGTATTGGTTTGCCTCACAAGGTTAGGGTTAAAATCTGGAGTCAGGAGAATAACCTCAAGACTCTTGGTTCAAGGTTCCAAGAAACAACAGACCAAACCTTCCTTAGATTTTCAGTAGATGAAAAAGAAAATTCAAAGGCAGTAATATATGTCTTCTGGGATCTTTACTATGAGTGCATCTCCTTTCACACATGGAATAGGCAGTTGGCTTAATGGGATGTCACATGCATTATTCAGGGCTTGAGCAAATGTCTTTTTTTTTAGGGATAGAAGAAGATGATGGAGGAGGCGTACGGGGGGAGAAGGAAGCAAGGCAGCTCCAAGGGATGATTGGAGCAGCCATATAGAAGCATGCAAAAAGCTACGTAAACACGAACCTAGCAGAGCAAAAAGAAGACTCATAGTAGGGTTTTGTGTAAAACTGTCAACGTCATTTATATTATTAACAAATAGTATAATTAATAAATAATTGTATTTTCAGCTTGTGAGCAAAATTTTTATTAATAATTATATTATTAATAAAAATAAAAATAAAATTATATCGTTTTATTAAAATTAATAAAAATTAAACATATTTATATTATTAATAAATAATATATTTTAAAAAATACTTATATTGTTAATATAATTATATTATTAATAAAAATTAATAACTAAATATATTATTAAAATAATTAATAATTATTACAGTAATATATTTAGGGAGTATTATATCATTATGTACTAATAAAAAAAAAACCCACTTACAGAAACTATATTTCCGTAAGTGAGTAAAATTTAACACTTCCAGAAAATTAGTTTCCGTAATTTAAAAGTAAATCGGACAATATAAAAGCACTTACGGAAATTATATAATAATGGAGAATTATACTTACAGAAAATATGTTCGGTAAGTAGTTACCAAACTAGTGTAATAACCCATGCAATACGCACGAGTGCCTATAAGATTTTTTTTCCAAAAGTGATATATTGTAGATTTATTGAAATATAAATCATATTATATCTATGAGAACCTTTCACTCTTTTTATATATCATATAATTTCAAAATCAATTCTCAATGATGATTATAATTTAATTATCTACCGTTTAGCACAAGGATCAAGAGGTCATGGATCATGTCAATATATAATTAATATTTATATTTAATTATAAATATTTAAATATAATAAATATTAAGTATTAATATATAATAAATACTAAAATATAGTAATTAATTCGGTTTCAAAATTCTTGAACATGATAACCAAACCAATGACCATTGGGTTTGGTTCAGAACCGGACACAAAAAAATACAAACCAATTTAATTGGATCGATTCATCGAATTATTCGTTCGGGTTTACGCTTGCTAAATTTTCCAAGAACACAGTAGTTTGCTACCTTTCTTGGCAGAAATATTTAAAAACAAAAAAATTAAACACTTTAGAAAACTAATAATAAAATAATATAAAAATCCAAACCAATCAAAATTGGTTCGGTTACATTGGGTTTGGTTTGGACGCAAAATATTACAATATATATATATAATTAAAATATATATTAAAATATAAAATTATTAAATATAATAAATATTAAGTATTAATATATATATATATATATATATATATATATATATATATAAATACTAAAATATAGTAATTAGTTCGGTTCAAAAATTCTGAACTCGATAAGTGAACCAGATGACCATTGGGTTTTGTACCTTTCCTTGCTAAAAATATTTAAAAACAAAAAAATTGTAAACTTTAAAAATTTAACAATAAAATAATATAAGAAATCTGAATCAAACAAAATTGGTTACTACTGGTTGACAACTCCTTTCATTATTACGAATGATAAAAAAAAAAAGATGATAATTGATAAAGTGATATAGATATTGAATAATATATATATATATATATATATATATATATATATATATATATATATATATGCAAACCAATTTAATTGGATAGGTTCATCGAATTATTCGTTTGGGTTTGCGCTGCTAAAATATTAAATATAATAAACTTAAAATATATATTAAAATATTATATATATTACAAATATATATAAAATTAAAATATATATTAAAATATAAATTTAGTAAATATAATAAATATTAAGTATTAATATATATAAAAATACTAAAATATAATAATTATTTCGGTTTCGATGACCATTGGGTTTGGTATCTTTCCTGGCTAAAAACATTTAAAAACAAAAAAATTGTAAACTATTAAAAATTAACAATAAAATAATATAAGAAATCCGAATCAATCAAAATTGGTTCGGTTCGGTTGACAACTCCTTCTACTCCTATAGGAACAGTAGAAGAAAAGTTGTCAATTGATAAAGTGATATAGATATTGAATATTAAAACATATATAAATATACAAACCAATTTAATTGGATCGGTTCATCGAATTATTCGGTTGAGTTTACGCCGCTAAACTTTCCGAAGAACATAGTAGTTTGCTACCTTTCCTTGGTAAAATCATTTTTAAAAAAAAATTCTACACTTTAAAAAATTAATAATAAAATAATATAAAAAATACAAACCAATCAAAATTGGTTTGGTTCAAATGGGTTTGGTTTGGACTCGAAAATATTAAAATACATATTAAAATATATATTAAAATATATAATTATTAAATATAATAAATATTAAGTATTATATATATATATATATATATATATATAAATACTAAACTATATAATTAGTTTGATTCCAAAATTCTTGAACCTGATAACCGAACCGACGACCATTCGGTTTGGTACCTTTCCTGCTAAAAACATTTAAAAACAAAAAAATTATAAACTTTAAAAAAAGCAATAATAAAATATTATCATGTTTTTTTGGTTGCCTCATGAGCTTTAACCATTCTGTTTTGTTTATTTTTTTTGTTGGGTCAATGCAGGTCCTATTTTCATGAAGTCAGGGCTTATATCTCTGTGATCTGGAGGTGATTGATTTGGTAATGATCTTAGGTTCAAAGGTCATACATTCGATCCAATAAACCAAAAGAAGCCATTGGGTTTAGTTTCTACCAGGTTCAGTTTCAAATCCTAAAACCATTATGTGAGACGTGATGGTAAAAGCTATTGAATTTCAAAGTTTCACCTTAAAATATTATAATTAATTGTTGTTTATTTTTGTTGTGGTTCTACTTTCGCTCCCTATTGGATGGAATTGTTTTGGTGTTGTGACACAAAACATTCAAAGTGAAGGTGATGATGGTACTTCTCCACTACAAGAGGTGGCTGCCGCTGGGAGGCCATATAAATGGTGATAATGTTTTGATACTTCTTACTCATTTCCTTACATTTCTTCTATTTAAAAAAAATTTGCTGCCACATATTTTTTTAAAATTAAATATGAGTTTAATTTGTTCATTATTATGTTCTATATCTATAAAAAAAAAATCTAAATCAATCAACAATTGTAACTTTTGTCGCTTTGGAGCAATGAGTTCCATCAGGTGGTGCTTTGATGGGATTTACTGCTATGTGTCCACTCCACACTATTTTGAGTTCGAAATTGGCTGATTTAATAGTAGCATGTCCAAACTATTTTGGTTCTCTTCTCCAAAAGTAAGCTGAGATTATATAATTTTGAAACATTGGTCATAGCTGATTTTCAGATTTGAAATGTGTTTCCCTTTACTGTTGAGATTTCAATGATGTATACACTCTAATATTTCAGCTTTTAATTCTTTTAGGAAATGGTAAACCAATACAAATTTATGATGGTATAAGATCTCTTGAAGAGAGCAACAGTGAGGCAACACCCATTTCAAGTGGTAAAAAGGAGGATTCTGGTACTGGTGAGATTATATATTTTCGTGATTCAGATGATGAGATGCCATACCTTTTATCACCATTACCGAGGCCTTTGTAACTGCTATGCAACAAATTGGCCTGTGAATGGATTGCATTGAACTCTTTAATAGATCAAAGTCTGTGTTTGAGGTTGTCTGTGCAACATTTTATGAAAACTGAGGAATGAAAAATTTAGCAGGCTGAAAACCCGTCTCAGAAAATACATTTTTGAAGGTGGATCTTGATTAGATCATTATTTGCAGTGAAGTTGGAATGTGAGGAAAGAACAACTATAAGTTAGTAAGAAACTAGATAGAAAAAGTACCTCTTCTAAATTGGCTCATTCTCCTTCAGTGGCTTATTTTCTTTCACGTGGACATGAAGGTAAAATGTTGATAAATAAGATAAAAAGAGCAAGTGTGACTTAGACAATGCTCTATGTACAGCTAATCATGTGACCAATTAGACAATGCTCTATGTACAGCCAATCATGTGATCTGTGAGATTTTTTGTTTCATAGCTCTTTGTTCTAATATTATGACCTTTGAAATTAGCATTTAGACAATTGGCTAGAACCCTTTTTATGCACGACTTTTTGGACAATTGACTAGAACCCTTTTATTTCAAAGATTGTATAGTTCCTTTTGCATGCCACTGACATTGCTCTTGATTCTGACACAAACATTTGAAAAAGAAAAATATTCTTTTGAAATTAATTAAGAGAAAATAAATCAATTTACCCTGCATTGCTATAGCAATATCAATGGTAGATATCTGTTGACTACTTGAATGAAGAATCCTACGTTTCTCTCCCTTTATGTTTCTTCTCTGTGTTTCGATCCGAAGTCTATGCTTGGGAATGATGCACCTTAGAATTTGGTTTGGCTTTGCTTCTTTCATTTGATGTCTTTCTCGGGTCACTGGAGTGAAGTTAATTTAGGAGGAGGTTTGGGGAAGCATTAAGTACTTGCAAGTTGCAACACTCTTTCAAAGGTAAAATTTTAATGTATTGTAAATTCGATTATTTCTAAACCAAAAACAGATATTATCAAATTCCTGTCAGCAGTCTTTTCCCCCAATTAATAATAACCACTAGATCACAATGATACAAGGTCAATTAAGAATGCAAGACCAAAAGGTCAATGGCTCATCAAAGCCCATTCCACTTAGTGATGATAGTAACTAGGAAGTGTGTTTTGAGAATCGAAAGCATATTTTTCATCAAAACAGAATGATTCATTATGGTATATGCTTTCACTTATTTCTATCTCATTCTACCGGTTTCTTTTATTGTCTTTCTCTCAATGTGTGGGTATGAAAGGAAAGCTTTTCCCATTTAACTTACTAAAGAATAGATAGAATGGAAACTTTTACCATAATACTCTTTTTTTTAATTCTTAGCTGTATTTACAAAATTGCTTTGTCTCTTCCTGTTTTTATTTGACATAAGTGTTGAGTGTCTTGATAATTTTTTTTTTTGTTTTTTTATACTATTTTGCTATTTTTGGATAATGTCTTATGCCTTTATTAAATATTTTATGATGTTGCACCTGCAGGTCTTATTTTGGCAGCAACAAAGTTAGTACATATTAGTAGGCATTACAATGGAAGTTAGCAATGAAATTTCAAATTATGTTTTTCACTCCTGTATGTAGAAGAAAGGAACTGCTTATCCTCTTGAAAAGTAATTGGAAAAAATTCAATCAAAGATAGAGCAGATGGAGAAAGCTAAGTTAGATCCAAAAACTTGGACTATGCAGTATGCAGGGTGAGGTAATACAATAATCCCTGTTTATTCTTACCTGACTTATTTGGGAGAAGAACATTATCCTAAAAGGTGATAGTCTTACTTTTAAATTGCAGCTTGAAAGAATGGATAAGTAATGTTTCTATTATTGGTTGTAGTTGATATTAATTAAAATAAGATTTTATGTCTTCAACCTAATGAAATTAATCAGCTTTACATGATTGTTGAACTGTATATTCGTTGTACTAGTACCGTCATGTTGAATTGGTTTATCAAGTGTACCAGTGATCTTCTAAAGTTCGTTATTTATAGATGTAGTTTTTTTATAATAGTAATGTCGATCTCACTGAGTGATTTGGTTAATTTGTTTTTATTCTGGAAACCTTTATGAATTACAGTTGCAATTCTATCTCGGTGCATTTGGAACACCTACTCACTATGGCAACATTATGTTGGGTGGGAATCAATTTTTTGTTTGAACTTCTTACAATATTATGACAATATGGTACTAATTTCAGAATGTTTTAAAATTATTTTGTTGCTTTTTCGTGATTAGTAACAATGAAGAAATCTAGCTTGCAAGAAGCATCTGATTGAGGTATACAACCCTTAATAGTTAATAGTGTTATATTTGTATAATCCTTGGTTTCTAGTGTAATAGACTAGCTGCTTTGTTTTTCCCTCTAAAGATTTGGTGCTTTTTGTGAATTCATCAATTAGAAATAATGGTTTAGGGTGAAGTTTGTGGCATTTAGTGTTTCTGATGATAATTTCTTTATTTCCATTTGTTGTTATTATCCTTTTTGGTTTTGTTTTTGAAAGTCACAATCTTTTATATATAAAACAAATCAGGTTTTAAAGATATTAACGACTTTCTTGCTTTCAAACATACCAAAGTGTCAAACCTTTAAGATCGTAGCAGAAGTGCATGCATCTTTAGGATGTCCTTTATGGAGTATTTATGTCAACTATTCCGTCCAAATATCTCAAGTGGGAGATACTCGTCCGGAGAAGGTCTTGTGGGAGTGTTTTGGAATTAGCTTGACAGAATCGGAATTATGCCCCTACGTATCCAAATGGGAATCAAAGCAAACGTAATTCTAAGTGAGGGGGTTGGACCCTTATTTATAGAGATGTTTTGGTATAACAGTTTGAGTTGGACTGTTATTGAGATCCAATTTGTTAGGATCGGATTGTTATTGCAGTTAGATAATGATAAGGATAAGGCTCCGAGTTATACGGAGAGATATTTGGACCAGCGAGATATTCGACCCAGTCAGTTGTGACTGGGTAGCTCGGGGCCGAGATATCTTCATCTGTGGCCTACCGTGGAATAGGCCCGAGTAGTTATCCTCGGGTGTCCAGTGCATTAATAGGTCTTCGGCTTTATAGGAGTTCGGGTCACGGCCCACTTACAAGAATGAGCTCGGTCGTATTGACAATCCTCGGCCTTATATCTTCGGCCAGTACACAAGCCCCCCGAGCTCCGAGCTTAAATAAGCGAAAGAGCTGACAGGTATTAAACCGAGCTTATTCTTCGGCCATGTGGACTTCCGTATTCCCAGCTGTCATTTCAACCGAACCTTTCCTCCTGTCAGAGAAGGCAATCATTTCCCTTAATCCTTCTGCGGCACGCTACAGGTGAGTAACCCTAGAGTTCCGCGCCCCTTTAATGAGGGGAAAATTAAAAGTCGCGCCTTTTTATTTCAAGAATCGTGGACCGTTGATCGCATCTCATCATCAATCGTGGTAGCTATAAATATCTTCTCCTGTTTCACCTCACTCCCCCTTGCCTATCTTCCTTCGTCCTTCATCTATGTCTTTCAAGTTTCTGCCATCACTTTCCTGCCTTTCACTCTTCAGGTACGCCCAGTCTTCTTCCCTCTTTCGTGCTTCTAAGTTTATTTTCTGTTTCCAGATATGAGTTCGTCCGAGTCTTCTGAGTCGAACACCTCGCCTCTGGTTGAGCGCGAGGTTTCCCCCATTGGGGGCTCTCCTTCCACTTCTGTTCCTTCACAGGAACTAAATATCGGTTAGGTGAGACCGTCCTCCTCCGGGTCGTCTTCCTCTGAGTCTGACTCTTCTAGGTCTGATTCTCCCTCCCCCCAAATTTCCAAACCCGTCGCTCACAAACAACGCCAACGGGTTCCAAAAGACCCTGTTCCCGATATTACCCTACCTGGGTATACCTGGGTTAAGGGCGAAGTTGGGACTTATTTTTCTAACTTTCAGACTTCAGATTCAATTTCTCATCTCCGGTCCCGGATTAATATCCCGGCATCCGGAGACGAATCCGAGTTTATTTGTTCCCTATGCTCGGGTACCGAGTATGTCTTTCTCAGGGATCATCCTTCTGAGCCCCCTTTCACATATATGTATAAGACACTATTTGCCCAGCTGCGCGTGTCTCTTCCTTTCACCGAGTTTGAGTGTGACGTTCTGAGAACCATGAATGTCGCACCTACTCAGCTTCATCCCAACAGTTGGGCTTTTATGAAAGCCTTTCAAATTCTGTGTAAATACATCGGGATGAAGCCCACTACTTCCAAATTTTTGTACTTTTACCAAACAAGGTTTGGTGAGAAAACGAGATGGATTTCCCTTAATGGGCTGAACCGAAGAGGACTGATTATTTTATACACATCATCGTATAAAGACTTTAAAGTCGGCTTCTTCCGAGTTCGCCCCTCGGGCTCTCACTCTTCCCACTTTTTTGATGAAAATGGATGCATCAGGTTTCCTTTATACTGGCAATCATCTCCTACCAAATTCGTTGGTTTTGAATACCAATCCCTTCCTGCCGAGGATAGATGGGATATAGACATATTAGAAAAACTTCCTCGGCCTCTCCATTGTGGATGTCTTCTGAAACTCCCCTTCTCATCCACTCCGAGAGCCGACCTTAAAAGTAAGTGTTCGGCCTTTTAGTTTTTAACTCTTTTTTGTATGTGTTCCTGTACTAACAATTTTTCTTTTTGGCAGTCATTATGAGGAAATTCGACTTCTCCAAGCTTTTGAAATCTGCTGCGAAAGAGGGTCAGGGTCCCTCGACGACCGAGAAGAAGAAGAAAAGACTTCCTCCGGCCACTGCTAAGGCCTCTGCCAAGGGGGCTTCATCATCCGCCCCTCACAAAAGAAAGAGGGTAGAGGTAGTGGTTGACGCCGAAGATTCTTCCCCTCCTCGCTCAAGTCCCCCACACCTTACCACTCACGAGACGGGAACTACGGGGCGAGAAGAACAACTTCCTCCCTCTACCGAGGTGAAGTGGTATAACACTTCTCTAAAAGCGGGAACCTCATCTCTCTGGGGCGAAGATTTCAACCCCTTCCCTTCTTTTGACTCGAACTTCCTAAAGCCTGTTGATCTCCGATTAATCAGGCAACAAAGGGCTCAGTCTAGCATGGAGGCCCTCTCGGCCTACTGCATCCGAGCTGCTGCTCTGGATCGCTTTTGTAGCCGAGATTTGATAGAGACTGAGAGGAAATCCCAGCACCTGGAAGCTGAACTTGCTTCTATTGCGAAGCTGAAAGAGGATTTTGCTCGGATCTCCGCGGAGCGTGATGAGCTGGCCAAAGCCAATAATCTCCTGAGCACTACCATTACCGAGCAGAATGACCAGAACTCCGAGCTTAACTCCCAAGCAAAATTTGCTGAGGAGAATAAAGCTCGGGCTGAAGAGGGTAGAGCTCGCGCTGAAGAAGAGCTCAAGAAGGTTCAAGTTGAAACCGAGAAACTTAAAGCTGCCCTGGAGGCCGAGACTAAGGCCAGGATGGAGATTCAGGAAGATCTGAAAGAGGCCACTGACTGCATTCTTGTGGAGCATCGGAAAGGTTTTGCAAAGGCCATTGCTCAAGTTGAAATTCTCGCTCCGGGGGTTGATATCTCGGGTGTCGATGTGACTAAAGAGGTGTTGAATAGGGAACTTGTTCCCATTATTCCCGAAGAGGAAGAGGTGGTGGAAGGGGCGGAAGATTCTCCCGAGGATCACATCGATGCCGAAGAGAGTCATAGGGACGAGTAACTGTATTCTTCGTTTTTTGTTTTCTCCATCCCTTGTAATGGGCTTTTGCCCTTGTAACTTTGGTTGACATAATGAAAACTCTTCCACCATTTTGATGACTTCCTGTTCCTCTTGTAGCTTTTGTTTGGCCGAGATATTCTTTGAAATATTTTTATATTCCGACGTTGTGTTTGGCTTGTTTAAACAAGACCTCGGCTAAGGCCGAGATATTCTGCCATCCGTATCAAAAACGGATAGTTGTTGTCACATGTGAAATGCATGATTCACGTTTTGCATATGTGGTCACACATTATGTGCCTTGGAAACCCCAGTGGGTTCATGCAATTATCTTGCTCTTTCTTGAGTTTGAGATTTATTTTTTCAATAAACCTTTTTCCAGCGCATATATTTTCCTTTCCAACGCCTCTCCCCCCTTATAAATAGGGTTGTTTCACTGCTTCACTTATTCACTCTTCATTCTTTTCCACCAGCCAAATTCGTCCTCCTTCGACCCGAGTAGTTCTATAATAGTGCTAGGGGTTTACGCTCCTCTCTCCCAGTTAACATCCTTTTTCACGCTTTAAAGTTGTCAAAAAGGGTGTCATTGGGAGATAGGATCCAGAATCTCTTTCATGGCGTAATCTCTTTAGAAAGGATGTTAGCCGGGAGAATAGCGACTTCCGGGAGTCGAGAAAGGGGTAGTGGCCGTCTACTCCCGAAGCAGGCCGAGCACCTCATCGTCCAGCTTTCTCAGGGGGAAGTGACTACTTCCTCCCTCGAGGGAAAGTCGTGGCGTCCGATTGGGGGGACTACTGGCCAACTGGCCTTGCCCCTGTTCTAATTGGGGGAACTACTAGCCAATCGGGCGGGCCTTATTTTCAATTTCAGCTCTGTATCTAAGTCGTAGTACTTTCTAGTACCCGACTCGTACCTTGTTTTTACTTTCAGCATTGTACTCGACTTCATTAAAAAATTTTAATGGCTCGAACTCGGCCTTTAGATCAAAATTTTGTTCTTCTTACTGCTCGTATTCTATTTCACTTAAATAATTTCAAAGGCTTGATCTCGGCCTTAAACAATTTAATTGGCTCGAACTCGGCCTTCAGGCTCAACTTGGCCTTAAAAATTTAATGGCTCGTACTCGGCCTTCAGGCTCAAACTTGGCCTTAAAAATTTAATGGCTCGTACTCGGCCTTCAGGCTCAAACTTGGCTTTAAACATTTAATGTCTCGTACTCGGCCTTCAGGCTCAAACTTGGCCTTAAAAATTTAATTTTCGCGGAATAAATACAGCGGCAAATTAAGAAAATAGAACAATGTCCATAATAAATTCTTTTATTGGATAAAAAGGAAGTCTGCGGTGTGCCTCGTTAAAACCTTCTCGGTCAAAACCCTTTTTGGGACAAAATACCGAGGTAGGAAAAAGAGTACATCACCTGACTATATACATCAACTATAATAAAATTTTAAATGAGAAGCATTCCAAGTTCTCGGGATAGGCTTACCTGATAATTCTTCTAACCTATATGCTCCGTTTCCCAAGTTTTCTACCACTCGGAATGGCCCTCCCCACTTTGCTGCTAGCTTGCCTTCCGTATGATCCCTCCTTGCTTCTCCTTTCATCCTTAGCACCAAGTCTCCGTGCAGGAAACTCCTCGGTTTCAGTTTTGAATTATACCTCCGAGTAGCTCTTTGTTTGCAGGCTTCCTCCCTGATTTTAGCCTCCTCTTTGATTTCCTCCACCAAGTCAAGTTCGACCCTTAAGTTGCTTTCATTCTCATTCTGCTCATGTTGCATACGTCGGAAAGACGGCTCACCAACCTCAACCGGGATCATGGCGTCTGTTCCATATGTCAGCCTGAAGGGTGTTTCTTGAGTAGTGGATTGGGGCGTGCAGTGGTAGGCCCAAAGAATACTCGGCAACTCTTCTGCCCAAGCTCCTTTGGCTTTTCCCACTCTCTTCTTCAGCTCTTCGAGAATGACTTTGTTGGCCGCCTCGGCTTGCCCATTGGTTTGGGGATGTTCTACCGAGGTGACGTGGTGTTTAACACCTAGATTGACATAGAATTCTCGCAATGTCTTATCTATAAACTGCCTTCCGTTATCAGTGACGATTGAAAAGGGAATTTCGTGCCTACAGATGAGGTTTTTCCACACAAAATTTTGTACCTTCTCGGCGGTAATTTTCGCCAAAGGCTCTGCTTCAATCCATTTTGTGAAGTAGTCCACTGCTACCAAGAGAAATTTGACTTGACCTTTGGCTATGGGGAATGGTCCAAGTATATCCATCCCCCACATAGCAAAGGGCCAAGGCGAGTTTAATGTGTGAAGTTCTTCGGGTGGGGTACGACTTACATTGGCAAATCTTTGACACTCATCACATTGTCTCGTCCATTCGATGCAATCTGCTCGGATGGTAGGCCAATAGTACCCTGCTCGGACTACTTTGGAGGCCATTGATCTGCCCCCTCAGTGAAAACCAGATTCCTCTGTGAACCTCTTCCATTACATATTTTGACTGTGCCTTTGTTAGACACTTTAACATCGGTACCGAGAATCCCCGTTTATACAATTCTTCGGAAACGATAGCAAAGTGACTTGCTCTGAGCCTGATCTTTCTGGTCTCGGCGTGATTTGGGGGCAGAGTTTCTGAGGATAAATACTCCCATATGGGTGTCATCCACTCTCGGTCAACCGGCTCGTTGGCTATCACCTCTCCAAACGTGATACTCGGTTCATTGAGAGTTTCTTGAATAACTGTTCTGTGCTGGCCCGGTTTCTTCGTACTGGCCAATTTGGACAGTAGATCGGCCCGAGTATTTTCTTCTCTGGGAATGTGTTCAATAGTAAATTTCTCAAAGCTGGAAATTAACTAATTGACTTTACATAAATACCTGGTAAGCTGAGGCTCTTTTGTTTGGTACCTCCCCAGAGATTTGTCCTGTGACTAGCTGTGAATCACTTCGGCATCTAACAGCCTTTGCTCCCATTTCCTTAGCCAGCATTAACCCTGCTATCAAGGCTTCGTATTCGGCTTGGTTGTTTGAGGTTTTGAACTCAAACTTTAATGACTGTTCGAGGATCAGCTCTCCCGGACCTTCCAGTATTACCCCAGCTCTACTGCCTCTGACATTCGAGGATCCATCCACATACAAATTCCACCATAAATCCTCGGTTATCGGCAGCGGATTGAGCTTGGCTACGAAGTCGGAGATACATTGAGCTTTCAAAGGACCTCTCAACTCGTATTTCAGGCCGAACTCGGATAACTCCACCGACCAAGCAATCATACAGCCTGCCAACTCGGGCTTTTTGAGAATCTGCTTAATCGGGTGATCGGTTTTGACAATCACCTGGTGACTCTGGAAATACGGACGCAATCGCCGAGCTGCAGTTATCAGGGTCAAAACCAGCTTTTCTATGACTTGATACCGGGTTTCGGCATCATGAAGGACCCTGCTGATGAAGTACACCGGCATTTGAACTTTCTCTACTTCTTGCACAATGACCGCACTGATGGCGTACTCGGTGGCTGACAGGTATAAGTATAACTCTTTCCCTGGGATAGGTCGAGTTAATATTGGTGGTGAAGACAAAAAGGCCTTGAAATTGACGAAGGCCTTCTCGCATTCCTCGGTCCACGTGAAGGTTTGAGGCCTCTTCAATAATCTAAAGAAAGGGCTTTCTCTGCAGATCTGGGGAGAAACCGAGATAATGATGCCAGCCGCCCTGCAAGTCGTTGCACGTCTTTAATATTTTGTGGGCTTCGCATCTCAATCACAGCTCGGCATTTATCAGGATTGGCCTCGATTCCCCGGTGTGTCAACATAAAACCGAGGAATTTTCCACCCTGAACAACGAAAACACATTTTTTCAGATTCAACCTCATATTATACTTTCTCAGCTGCTGAAAAATTTCCTCCAAATCTTTTGGGTGGTTGTTATGGTCATCGGATTTTACGACCATATCATCCACATAAACCTCCATAGTCCTTCTGATCTGTTTTTCGAACACCCTGTCCATGAGCCTTTGGTAGGTAGCTCCAGGATTTTTCAATCCGAATGGCATTACCCGGTAACAATAGTTTGAGCCTTCAGTTATGAAAGCTGTTTTATCCTCATCTGGAGGATACATTCGGATCTGGTTGTACCCCGAGTATGCATCCAAGAAGCTCAAAATTCTGTACCCGGAAGCCCCATCCACCAACCTATCAATACTCGGTAAAGGATAAGAATCCTTTGGCTAGTTAACTTTAACCAACTTCGTTGTTTCTTCTTCTACCACTTTTCTCATTTCCTCACCAAGTCTCCTTTTCCTTTGAGCTACCGGTTTTGCCTTGGGACAGATTGCCAGTTTGTGGCATAAGAAATCGGGGTCAATCCCCGGCATGTCTGATGTGGTCCAGGCGAACAAATCGGCTTTGCTGCGGAGCACTTCCTTTATTTTCTTTTTTAAATTCGGCTAAAGTTGACCGCCGAGCTTGGTGCACTGATCGGGCCGTGATCCAAGCTGGAACTTCTCTAACTCCTCAATGGGTTGTGGCCGTTGTTCCTGCATGTCCATTCTCGGGTCTAGTTCAACAGAGCTAACAGAATTTACAGACTTGTCTTTTCCTCTGTCTAGTGTTTCTGCAGGTGTAGGTTTGAGTTTGCTTACACGCAAACTATCAGCATAGCACTGTCTGACCATTTTCTGATCAGCCCGGATAGCAACTATGTCTCCCGAGTTGGAAGGGAACTTCATTGTGAGGTGGGGAGTAGAGACCACAGCTCCTAACTCGTTCAAGGATGGTCTTCCGATAAAGATATTGTACGATGTTACTGCATTAACCAATACGTACCTGACCAAGATAGTCTTAGACGTTTTGCCATCTCCAAATGTAGTTAGGAGGTCAATGTATCCTCGGGTATCTACCTGTTCCCCCACAAAGCCGACGAGCTTACTGTCGTATGGCTGAATAGATTTTTCTGGGATCCCGAGCTTCTGAAATGTTGAATAATATAAAATATCAGCCGAGCTCCCCTGGTCTACGAGAGTTCTCTTGACCGAGAAGTTGGCCAATTGCACTGTGATTACCATAGGGTCGTCCTGATTAAGATCCACACCCAAGAAGTCTTCATCGGAAAAGATAATCGGTGGGGAGATCCTCAGGGGTTTGCCAGCTACCGAGTTGACAGCCCGGATAGCCCGCAGGTGTTTTCTCCGAGCTGAACTCGTCGTACCTCCTCCCTCAAATCCACCTGAGATAGTGTTTATCACACCTCGGACAGTATTATCCTCCACTCACCTTTCATTCTGATCTTCCCTGGTTTCTGTTCTTTCATTATTTTGCCAATCGCCGCCCCTTCTAGGGCTTTGGCCACCACCTCTCCTTCTACTTCTGCCACGCCCCTCACTACTGTTGTGACTTCTCCGAACAAAATTATTCAGATGGCCAGCTTGCACTAACTCTTCAATCTTGTCACGCAGAACCCAGCACTCCTTGGTGGTATGCCCGTAGTTATGATGGTACCGACAATGCTTCTGTCGATCAGCATTCTGGGGCATGTGGCCACGGTTGGGGAGCTGCAAAAGTTCTGCTTTGTAGGCTTCCTCAAATACCCGAGCTCGGTTGGTGTTAAGGGGGGTATAGTGCTCATACTTCGGTCCCCTATGTAAATGCTCGGATGTGCTTTTGAATTTCTGCTTATCACCTCCAGCCCTCCTCTTCTCTCTCCCTTCTCGTCTATCAGAATCATCAGCTCTTTCTCTTTTCTTAGATTCTTCAATTTACTCCATATTAATGAATCCGACAGCCTTTCTCCTTAACTCATCCATACTGGTTGGAGGCTTCCGAGCTAGGTGTCTGGCAAAAGGGCCAGGCCGTAACCCGGTCAAGATAGTATGTAGTGCGACATCGGCACTGAGATTCCGGATGAGGATAGTCTCTTTGCTGAACCTGGCCATAAAATCACGCAGAGACTCGTTCTTTTCTTGCTTAAAGTTTACCAACGAGGCCGAGGTTTTTTGATGAGCTTGGCTCGTAGCAAACTGAGCGTTGAACCTAGTCATGAATGTGTCAAAGGAGTCAACTGATGCTGGCGGTAGCTGGCTATACCAGCTTAATGCAGCATCTTTCAGAGGAGTAGGAAAGACTTTACACATGACAGCATCATCATCGGTAAAGAGGTACATTTGAGTAGTGAAAGCATCTAGATGACGTTCCGGGTCCGAGGTGCCATCATACCTGTCAATGTTTATTGGTTTGTAGTTGGCTGGTAGAGGAACCTCCATGATGGCGTCGGTGAAGGGATGTCTCGGCCTCCGCACGTCGGCCCTTTCATTAGGCCTATTTGCCTGAAGTGAAAGTTCAGGGGCCTGCCTAGGAAATTCCTCCTCGTCTGCTCGGTCAACATGATGAGAAACCCGGGGTTGTGGGCTTCCTTCTCTGCGCGTTTCTGGATCCTTCATTCTCGGCTGTCCGGTGCTCCCTCTCATGAGGAGAAGAGGCGGACCTTTCTCTGCTTTGTTCTCGTTCACGACGGTTGTTCTGCCGTCGAATCTCCTCATTCTCCCTTCTCAGCATTGCCACTTGTGCGAGGAGTTCTTGACTAATGGGATTGTCGGTTGTTATTGCTGGGTTAATGGACCGTTCTTCATTATCCCCATTGTTGGCATTCTCTGGCTCCTCTCTCCTGCAGTTCCCGCTCATTGTCCTCACCATTGTTTGTGGTATGGGAAAATTTTGCTTCGATTCCCACAGACGGCGCCAAATGTTCCGTCCAAATATCTCAAGTGGGAGATACTCGTCCGGAGAAGGTCTTGTGGGAGTGTTTTGGAATTAGCTTGACAGAATCGGAATTATGCTCCTACGTATCCAAATGGGAATCAAAGCAAACGTAGTTCTAAGTGAGGGGGTTGGACCCTTATTTATAGAGATGTTTTGGTATAACAGTTTGAGTTGGACTGTTATTGAGATCCTATTTGTTAGGATCGGATTGTTATTGCAGTTAGATAATGATAAGGATAAGGCTCCGAGTTATACAGAGAGATATTTGGACCAGCGAGATATTCGGCCCAGTCAGTTGTGACTGGGTAGCTCGGGGCCGAGATATCTTCATCCGTGGCCTATCGTGGAATAGGCCCGAGTAGTTATCCTCGGGTGTCCAGTGCATTAATAGGTCTTCGGCTTTATGGGAGTTCGGGTCACGGCCCACTTACAAGAATGAGCTCGGTCGTATTGACAATCCTCGGCCTTATATCTTTGGCCAGTACATCAATTATTCCCCTCACTTTCCTTCAGCACATGTCTTGCTCTAAGTAGATCCAAAGTTGTTTCTTAAATTTTTTAAAAATCTATGGAGTATTTACATATCTAATATCTTATCTTTGTTTTCTTCTATATCTATTTTAACATAGTCCATTATAACAATATAACATACACTTATGATGAAATTGTCTTCTTTACTAACTTGATAGATATAACTATTGGCATATCATATTTCAGTTTGATTGTTTTCCAGATATATCATTTTTGTCATATGTTCATGTAACTTGACATTAGGTGTTCATATACACCAAATGTCATACTATCAGTTTGAACCATGTTAAATACCATATACATATTGATTGAACACATGAACCCTGAACCAAGGAGTCAGTGAATGCAAATGTCTTTGCTCTATATATGATAGTGTGATTTCACATCATAATTCTTGTACATTTCTGCATGCATTTTCATATAGTTTAGGTATATTTAAATTGATTTTAATTAAGTTTTACCTTGGAACGGGTGAGGCGGTTTCTTGGTGTTGTTTTGCAGGAATTTAAGGAAAAATGCTCAAGATTGACCGTGATGGAGCTTGGATGAAGATAGAGCTTGAAAGGTGAAGAAAATGAGCCAAATAGAGCCCATCACGGCCTAGCCGTGATGACCATCACGGCCTAGCCGTGATGCCTAGCCGTGATGACCATCACGGCCATGATCGAGCAAAACTGAAGAAGAAAGAAGGCAAAAGTCAGAAGCTGTCACGGCCTAGCCGTGATGCCCATCACGGCCGTGACATGTATCCTCAACAGACAGAACCCGTCACGGCCTAGCCGTGATGAGTGTCACGGCCGTGACAGTCCAAAATTTGAAAGCGCGCCTTTGGCAGAAAGCGTCACGGGCTGGCCGTGATGGCCATCACGGCCGTGACGCGCGTTTTGTATCAGAAATTCTATAAATAAGGCGCTGGGTAGAACAGAAGGTAGTTTTTTTTGGAGGAGTTTTTTAGGGAGATTGGAACCCCAAAATATCTGCTCTGACCTAGAGCAGCTGCAGAAGGTTGCGAATAAGGATTTCAACCCTAAAAGGGAGCGACTGAGAGGGGCTGCTGGACTGCTGTGGGAAGCTGCCATGGAGTGCTTCCTTCTCCTTTTCTTTGCTGCTTTTATTTTGGCTTTCTCTGTAACCATGAGTAGCTAAATCCCTTTTTGTTGGGATTAGACGTAGCTAATCTGAACCTCATGTATTTGCTTTGATTGATTAATCTATGTTTATGCCTTCGTATTAGTGTTTAATTCTTATGCTTAATGCTTTTTGTGGTTTGGCCATCCATGAACTGATCTTGAGATTTGATTTGCAACGGGGACGTTCTTATCAATTCTTGATCTGGTATTATTCACCTAGTAAACCTCGCACCTAGGAATGGGGTTTGGTTTATTAGTAATCGCGTAATCCTTAATCTTAATGCAAATTCATTAATCTAGGCCACCTAAGGAATTATGGTCTATTAGTGGATTTAGGCTCTTGTCATCTGAGGAATCAGGGCTTGAGTAATCTCGTGGGTTGATTTTAATATTTGAAGCATGAATGGGAGGTATCTAGTCCTGGTAGTGCGTGAGGCAGATGTTTAGTGAAGTTTAATCTCAACATCCCCTTTTCGCATTCCAAGTGTTCGATAAAATTCCCAAAAAGACCAAAAACATTTTATTGCTTTTGTTGCTTTATTTTATGTTTGATTTCTTTTCATATTTTAGTCTAGATAGTTGTCGAAGTTGTGAATTGGTATTTGGCAACCGATCCCTGTGGATACGATAACCGGTCTCACCACCGTATTACTTGTACGACTAGGTATACTTGCCTAGAAATTCGTCAACAAGTTTTTGGTGCCGTTGCCGGGGATTGGTTTTGCCAATATCATTACTAACAAAGGAGGCAACTAATTTAGACATTTTTTTTAAAATTTTTCTGTATATATTTTATCTTTTTTTTTTAGTTTTGTTTGTGGAAGGTGGACGAAATTCATGGACAATTATTATTATCCACCTGATGAGGAAGCCTCAAGTCACACTTTGGAGGACAACTAGTGTTTGGGAGACTGCATAGATTTGCTGAATCATGTTATTCCACCACAAGTTGATAGTGTGACGGGTAGGCTTATATATAACTTCTCCGAGGAGGAATGAGAAACCTTTTGCTCGTATTTACCACCTCCACCACCATGTTTACAACCGATTCCCAAAGAGCCACATGCAGCAGAATTTGAGCAGAATATGGCTGTGGGGATGGATCAAAATGAAGATGAAGTGGTGGTGGTAGACGAGTCACAAAAAGAGGAATTACCTTTCACAAGTCCTTGGGAAATTGAGGAATGTGAATGGAATGAGCAAACACCCTTGAAAGTTGCTCTAGAACAATATTCCCGGGAGTTATCCGCCTCTGAGGCCAAAGAAAGAACCAATTGTGACTGTATCGAAGCTCTGATGCAAAACTTCAAAATACAAGTTGAGGAGATTTGCAAACAGTTAGTACAAGAGTCACATGCAGCACAATTTGAGCAAAATCTGGTTTTGGGGATAGTTCAAAATGAAGATGCAGTGGTAGTGGACTCCACCATGCTTGCTGAATTTGCTGCATCAGACAAATATGTCGGCTTACATGCATGTGTGGACACTGCTAAGTTAGTCCCTTCCACTTGTCTGTCAAACTTCCTCGTGAAAACACCATTTGACCCGAGAGGAAGTGAGTTCATAATTGTAGAGGTCAATGAAGTTTTCACACATGGGCTAGGTGGAATTGTGGATAGAGTCATATTGCTGCTACAATCGCCACTCCACAGACCATGGGATCCGGGAGGAGGATCCTAAGCAGTCAAGCTAGTGACGTTAAAGAAGCGCTTACTGGGAGGCAATCCAAGTTTTCCTAACCCTTCTCTTTAGTTGTTTTCGTTTTCTTGTTAGTTTTTGTTTTTGAATTTAACTCTTGAATAATTTGAGAAGATCAAGAGGAAAAATAATAAATTGAGATTTTCCAAGTGATTTCAGGGAAAGAAGGAAGGAAGAGCAAGAAGACAAGGAAAAGCAAAGTCAGCAACCATCACGCCCAGGCCGTGACACTGGTCACGGCCGTGATGAGAAGACCCTAAAGATCAGAGAGCATCACAGCTTAGCCGTGATGGAGTTCACGACCGTGACAGGCCAACACCCATGGATCAGAATTGATCACACCCTGCCCGTGATAGAGGTCACGACCGTGACACATTTCCCAGCATTTCTTTGACTAGCCATATGAGCCAGCACCCGCTACCGCCTCGGTGAGTTGTTCCATTTTTTTCCCTCTGCGACTTGATTATTTACATTGGGGACAATGTAAGTTTTTAAGCTTGGGGTAGGGGTAGTTTTGCATATTTTTCATGTTGCATTCATATAGGCATAGTTTTGCATGATCACATGATTCGATTGCCCCTTTGCTTAGATGATGCATCCAATTGTGAGAACTTAGTGCCAATTAAATTGAGATAGTGGATTTTTGAACCCAATTTTTTTTTATTCTTGTGATGAGGCTACAAATAAAAATTCTTGAGATGATCTTTGATAGTTGATAATTAGCATATGATTCTGTAGATTTGTGTTTCTCACTGATTTTTGAACTACTAAATGTGAGATTTTGAGTCAAAAAGGGGTACTCACTAAATCTACCCCATTCTTTGTGATAGAGTGTTGTATTCCTTTTGGATTGTATTCTTTAGAACTTGACTTGAAACCGTTTTGAAGCTTAAAAATTTTTGAAAACATTTTTGAAAATGATTGAGGCACTATGTATTTTTTTGGCCTTCTGAGCTTTGAATGACTAAATGCTACCCCTTAGTTGCCCAATTTTGAGCCTGAAAGAATAACATACTTTTCTTGGTACCCTGAAATATTTTGATGAATGATGCTTGATAGGAGACCTTCTAAAGTATTGCACAAAAGGGTAAAAAGGTAGTTTGAAAAAAAGTATGGGATGAGAAAATCAGAAAAGTATTTCTCTTGAGCTGAAAATCTCTCCTTCTTCAAATAAAAGAAAAATAAAAGAAAGAAACATATATAGAGAAGGGGATGACAAAAGAAAGTGAGAAATGAAATAAAAAGAAAGAAAGAAAGGTGGAAAAGTGAATTGAAACCCAAAAAGATATTTTAGAAGGTGTCATGCTTTGCAATGCTTGATATTTTGTGTAGCCTTTTGAAATTTCCTTTTCTTGATTTCCCCACCTAACGATCAATCCCATGGCCCCGTTACAACCAAGGTAAAGACCTCCTGATTCTTAGGTGTTTTCATTAATAAAGTAGAGATTTGGTTGATAGTCAAGCTTATGGTAGAATTCATTCCTTGAGGAAATTGAGCAAATTGTCATATATCCTTAAACACTTGAGTGAGGTGAGAACGAGTGTCCGAATCAGTGAGAATATGAGTCTAGGAGACCTAAGCTTCTAATTGGACTTGAATTGATTGTCTCTCGCTGAATTATTTGAAATGCCTATTACTAGGATTAGTTACTCGGGTTCTTGGTTCACTATCCATGCTCTGATTATTTATCTCTTCTGGCCTTGGTGATTGCTTGAGGACAAGGAAATGAATAAGCTTGGGGTGATTTGATAGTGTGATTTCACATAATAATTCTTGTACATTTCTGCATGCATTTTCATATAGTTTAGGCATATTTAAATTGATTTTTATTAAGTTTTACCTTGGAACGGGTGAGGCGATTCTTGGTGTTGTTTTGCAAGAATTTAAGGAAAAATGCTCAAGATTGACCATGATGGAGCTTGGATGAAGATAGAGCTTGAAAGGTGAAGAAAATGAGCCAAACAGAGCCCATCACGGTCATGATCGAGCAAAACTGAAGAAGAAAGAAGGCAAAAGTCAGAAGTTGTCACGGCCGTGACATGTATCCTCAACAGACAGAACCCATCACGGCCTAGCCGTGATGAGTGTCACGACCGTGACAGTCCAAAATTTGAAAGCGCGCCTTTGGCAGAACGCGTCACGGCCTGGCTGTGATGGCCATCACGGCCGTGACGCGTGTTTTGGATCAGAAATTCTATAAATAAGGCGCTGGGCAGAACAAAAGGTAGTTTTTTTTGGAGAAGTTTTTTAGGGAGCTTGGAACCCCAAAACATCTGCTCTGACCTAGAGCAGCTGCAGAAGGTTGCAAATAGGGATTTCAACCCTAAAAGGGAGCGGCTGAGAGGGGCTGCTGGACTGCTGTGGGAAGCTGCCATGGAGTTCTTCCTTCTCCTTTTCTCTGCTGCTTTTATTTTGGCTTTCTATGTAACCATGAGTAGCTAAATCCCTTTTTGTTGGGATTAGACGTAGCTAATCTGAACCTCATGTATTTGCTTTGATTGATTAATCTATGTTTATGCCTTCGTATTAGTGTTTAATTCCTATGCTTAATGCTTTTTTTGGTTTGGCCATCCATGAACTGATCTTGAGATTTGATTTGCAATGGGGACGTTCTTATCAATTCTTGATCTGGAATTATTCACCTAGTAAACCTCGCACCTAGGAATGGGGTTTGGTTTATTAGTAATCGCGTAATCCTTAATCTTAATGCAAATTCATTAAACTAGGCCACCTAAGGAATTAGGGTCTATTAGTGGATTTAGGCTCTTGTCATCTGAGGAATCAGGGCTTGAGTAATCTCGTGGGTTGATTTTAATATTTGAAGCATGAATGGGAGGTATCTAGTCTTGGTAGTGCGTGAGGCAGAGGTTTAGTGAAGTTTAATCCCAACATCCCCTTTTCGCATTTCAAGTGTTCGATAAAATTCCCAAAAAGACCAAAAACATTTTATTGTTTTTGTTGCTTTATTTTATGTTTGATTTCTTTTCATATTTTAGTCTAGATAGTTGTCGAAGTTGTGAATTGGTATTTGGCAACCGATCCCTGTAGATACGATAACCGGTCTCACCACCGTATTACTTGTACGACTAGGTATACTTGCCTAGAAATTCGTCAACAATATACAATATTCCCAATCTTATTTTCCTAGAAAAAATTGAAGAAAATTTAACAAGATTAGTATGAGATCAATATTCAATAGATATGTAGACTTGCAATTTGAATTGGTTCAACAATTTAGATCAGCTTATTTAATTACGAACAATGAGTGGTAATCATTTAACATGGTTCATCACAACACTGCTAATTCTTTTAAGTAAAACAAATTTCAGTTTTATACGCTAATGATTCAAATAATGAGATTTCATAGATAATCTAATTCTAAAAGTAATGGATGTATGTAGTAATACTTAAAATCAATGGATGTAGTAATATACTTTGAGTGCTGTGTTTTATTCCAGAATTGAAAGACCTCTGTTTCTTTACATTCAAAATATATTACTTCAAAAGATTGAAATATGCAAAGGTTAAATCTGTTCTTTCCCCATCAAAATAGTTAAATTGTTAACATATCTCAACCAAAAACAAGATTAACAATGCTTGATAATGATGGCACTGTTGTACATAGATGACGGTGGAAGCTGGTGCAAGTAGAATGTGAATGCAACTTTTTGTTTTTTGTGATTATCCAGAACAAAATAAAAATACCATGGCAATTGGATGTGAATTGCATGCAGTAGCAGAGCATGGAAGAATACATACAAACGGAAGTTCTTTTTTCCACAGCGACGGAGGCAGGTCTTGAGTGGTTGAAGTGTAACCTAGGGTTGATTTGGGACGGTGGGAATTGAACTTGAAGTTTCAAGAAATGTTGATAAGGCCTTGTGATGAAAAGGGCCCATAACTATTACATGGAAGTGGTGATGGGTACATTTTGTTTGGACCATTTTAAGTGACTTATTTTAAATTAGAAAAGTTCATTGGTTTAAGTGGTTTTATTGAATGTTTTAATGTTGTCTATTTTTCATATCTCCTTGTCAAAGGTATTCTTCATTGAAACTATTCACATTCTATTTTACTTCTTGATGCTGTTATACATAATATCTTTAATTTTTAGCATGAATGATGATATTTTGGTTCTGAATGTTCAGGTTTTTGTTAAGTTTCGATTTTTTTTTTTTTGTGGTTTTTAGTTTTTTTCCCGTTTCTCATGACTGTTGAACTCTCTAGGGTACAAATTTTTCATGTTAATCTAGGAGAAGTTATTGTGTTATGTAAATTTTTTATTGATTCAAACTATATTTTGATATCCTTTTTATCAGGATTTCTTTTCCTCTTTTGATTTTTGGTGTTTTAAGGATTTTTTGTATGAAAGGAAGGCGCAGAGAGTAGTAGTCTCAATATTTACTCTTGATGATCTTCTGAAATTTATTTATTTTGTTTTTATGGTTGTATTCTTAGATTTTTCTATACATTGAACTTTGATTATAGTTCCATTAATTAATTTGTTTTTACCTGTTTGGTTTTATTGTATGTGTTGGTTATATTTTTATATTGTCAAACTTGCTGTATATATATATTTTTTTCAGATGAACCATTCTCCCTTGGCTACGAATGAAGAGCCACATGACGTAATTGTCATTTTTCTTTTTTTCTTTTGGTAGTTGGATTACTCTTCCTCTGATTCGGATGATGAATCGTTTGATATGATGCTGCTTCAGCTTGATGCACATAATGTGAGTTTTGCTATGTTAAACTAATTTTATAGTATTTTTCATAGTATGAATGCCATTCGTATATATGTGTGTGTTTTAAACATCTTTGTAACCTCCTGAATTTATTCATTGTATACTGGTTTTTTTCCATATATTAAAGATTTCTATTGATTACTCGACTCATATTGTCAATTGTAGGTGCGGACAAGGATAACTGATACTTTCTTTACCAGATACCATATGCATCTTCCAACGCAGGTTTGGTTTGAAGACCCAGTTGGCACTAGATTTGGAATTGTAGTTGAAAAATTTCCGCACATGGATTATTTTAATCAGGGCGTGGAGAAGATTTTGGAACACTACAATCTGAGGCGAGGACTGTGGATGAGGTTGGATTTTCATGGTTTTGATCTGTTTTATATGATTATCCAAACTATCAAGGGTAAGAATATGTTTTATCCCCTGCCTCCCATCACCGATGATATGGGATATCTCAGTCAGCCGTGTTCCTCTCAAGCTATGTAGCACCGAGACGTGAATTTCTTGTACGAGAATCGTCCTCGATACGTGTCGATACGCATCGAGATACATGGTGATATGCTGTCGACACGCATCGGCAAAGTATCGAAGGACTTTATTTTAAAAAAATAAATAAAAAGAAATCCTAACACGCATTTGATGCGTCGTGAGTACGTTGTCGATACTTCATGGTACGATACGCTGTGACCACAGAAGCATTGTTTGTGTTGGGGCGCGGTGTGTGAAAGAAGGTGCAGCAGCAACGACTATGTTAGGTGAAGAAGAAGCGGCTGTGCGGCTGTGTTGGGTTGAGGCAAGAAGAAGAAGCTGTGTTGGGTTGAGGCTAGAAGAAGAAGTTGTGTTGAGAGAAAGAAGCAAGCGGACATTGAGATAGAAGCGAAGATGGTGGTGGCTGATGATGGGGAAAAAGATTATTAGGGTTAGGTGTGTTGGGTCTCTACCCTCAATTGGGCTGAGCCATGTTATATGAGTATTTGTGCACTAACCCTTTTACACTGATTAGTATACACATAAATATATAATATAAGATACAATATTTAATAATTTCTTTTTTGAACTGAATATTTAACAATTTCTTAAAAATATATTAGTATATAATTGTATATTATATGATAGAGATAAATACATAACATATAATAATATATATAGACAAATATAATAATAATAAATTAAAAATAGAATTAATATGATAACAATATATATATATATATATATATATATATATATATATATATATATACACACGTATCATAAACACATCGTATCCTATATTTTTAAGAAACGACGTATCGCCATATCGGATACATATTGTATCCGATACTCGTATCGTGGCCGTGCAACATAGCTCTCAACCTATCAATGTTGTACCTAGGGATTGGTCTATTTTGAGGCAGTACCGGACGAAAGTTTCAACGCTGGGAGCAGCCACAAATGTTATGGTTATTTTTCCATTGATTCTATAATCTGCCTTCTTTGTTTTGAAAGCTTTGGTGGTTGATATTTAAATAGGTTCATATTGTTTTCATAATAGTTTATATGAATGTTCACTTAGCAAGCTTATATTTGTTGCAGTTTGTATCTGATTAAATGTTTAGGGATTTGAGGTACTTGGTGAGACCTGAATCAATTGTAATTGAGGATGTTGGAGACCAGTTTCCTTGCTCTATTTCATGGCTGGATAGATCACGTCAGGGAATTGTTTCTGGGAGTATTGGAAGGTTTTATGATAATAATGTTGGAAGTAATTCAAATAGAGTAGTTAGGAGTTTGTTAAAATATGATTAGTTTGTTATAACTAGAGTGATTAGTTAGAGAGTTATTAGGAGAGTTAGTTAGTGTATGTGTAAGTCTATAAATAGACTAAGTGTGATGTGAAAGTGTACAAGTGTAGAGAAAGTGCAAGTGTGCATAAGTGAAGTGAATGTGAATTAGTGTAGAATAATTGATTGATATTCAAGTGTGTATTCAGAAAATTATCTCTTTCTTTTCTCTATCTTCTTTCTCTATTCTTTCTCAATTTCTCTATTGTGTTAGTGTGAGTGTGTGAAGCATTGTGAGCTTCTTGCCCCAACAAATTGTATCTAGAGCTACAAGATTAGGGACTTGTGATGGGTCCATGGAGGTGCAAATTGGAGAGATTATGGGTGGGGATTTTTCAATCCCATTACCTGTTCTTGATAGCAAGAACTTCAATCATTGGGTTGTGAAGATGCATGTGATCTTTGATTTCTACGAGGTGCTAGAAATTGTGCAAGAGGGAATGCAAGGTGTGGAAGATTGTGCTTCCAAAAGGAGATACTACAAAGCTCTCTTGATTCTTCATCAGTGTGTGGATGAAGGAAATCTTGAGAAAATTATCCCTGCCAAAAATGCTAAAGAAGCCTGGGATATCTTGCACAAGGTCCATGGTGCTGCAAGGAGTGGCAAGAACAAGAAGGCAAGAACAGTGATGGCAGCAAGCCAGCAAACCCAAGAAATTGGGATTTTGGTTTCAGATAAAGATTCAAATGAGTCTTTAAAGAAGCCAAGAGAGGAAGAGTGTGGAATGAAAGAAGGGGCTAATTCTTTGCACAAGAAGAAAAGTGAAGTGGAGAGTGATCGAAGTTTACAGGAAGAAGCAAAGAAGGGAGAAGGCATGGAGAATACGGGAACTCGATCTGAGAAGGTCCATTTGGGATGAAGAAAAGAAATGTGAATGTTGTGTTGATTGGGTCATTCCATCAAACACCTTGTGAGCAACCTCTCTTCCAATCCAAAGGTTCTGTAAAGAAGGGTGTGGTTGCTGAGCAGAGAAAGAGAATGATCGTGAGAGAGACTGAGCAATCGATGAGGGACACGATCGAGGGCTTGAACGGTGGCGATGCATACAGCCATGGTCCCGACGGTGACGGACATGGCGATGGATGTCGTAAAGGGGAACAGACACAACCCTCAATTTGGGTGGAGAAAACTGCAAAAATCAGAGTGGGAGAGCAGAGCAGAGGATTTTTAGGGTTTTCAAGTGAGGCGCAAGTGGCTGAGAAGGAAACTGGGGTGCCGGGATCGTCGGAACCTCATCATCAGATGGTGGCGGCAACCAAAAGGTGCAGCGCCGTCATGAAGCAGAGGGTGAAGAGGGCGGCAACGCATGGGAAGATTTGGGTGGCCCGAAGTTTGGCCAGATCTCCACCACCGCTAGAGCCACCACCGCTAGAATCGGAGCAAGAATCGCCATTTAAACCACCTGAGAGAGACAGTCACGCGGCGGCGACAAGAGCAGAGGGGGTGCCATCGCACGGTGAAGCCAAGGTGATTTTGTGGGTAAGTGCCGTGAAGAAGGAAATGATTAGGCCACCGCCACCGCAGCTACTAGAACGGTCGTCGCCGGAAGCACCGCATCAGCCACCACCAGACCCGCTAGTTGAGCTACTATGGACGAGGGAGAAATTTTTGTGCAAAGTCATGAGAGATGAAGCTGACAGGCGACAACAAGTTGCTATGGTGGAAGAGGAGATGCCGGTCACCAAACCGTCGGACCGAGCTTGTCATGCGGTGGTTCATCGAGCGTTTTCCGGTGAGCTAGTGGTGTAGTGTTGGAGAGGTGAGGCAGCTACAGGTTGTTGTCGAGAGGGAGATGATGACTGCAGGGACAGTGATGGAATTTCGAATTTTGAGTCACCTTTGTGACCTAATGGGCCAAGCCCAACCGAGTTATGATGGCAGCATATGGGCTCAGAAATGGCTTCATGTTCAACAGGCCCAAGGATCCAGAAGTGATCAATATAAATTTCTGAAATTGGGTCATGTGTTTGTGGGTCAAGTCCAATTCTACAAAAGATTGATATGGGATCGAGGAGGATATATGTGTGTTAGTGATAATAAAAATGTGCATTATAAAAAATGCAAGTTTAGTGTAATAATAAAAATAGTGTAAGTGGAATATTTGAATTACGGGGGAGTGTTGGAAGTAATTCAAATAGAGTAGTTAGGAGTTTGTTAAAATGTGATTAGTTTGTTATAACTAGAGTGATTAGTTAGAGAGTTATTAGGAGAGTTAAGTTAGTGTATGTGTAAGTCTATAAATAGACTAAGTGTGATGTGAAAGTGTACAAGTGTAGAGAAAGTGCAAGTGTGCATAAGTGAAGTGAATGTGAATTAGTGTAGAATAATTGATTGATATTCAAGTGTGTATTCAGAAAATTATCTCTTTCTTCTCTCTATCTTCTTTCTCTATTCTTTCTCAATTTCTCTATTGTGTTAGTGTGAGTGTGTGAAGCATTATGAGCTTCTTGCCCCAACAAACAATCGGCTTACAGAGATTAGTGATTATGTCATAGGAGTGGACCCAAGTAATCTTGCTTTGTGGTATGCAAAGTTTTGAGTGTTTGAATGTAAAGCAAGAAGTTGGAGAAGCGGTCCACTCCGTAAAAATGAAGCTTGGTTTGTTTGGGTTAGTTTTAGGTTTTTTTGTTTTTTTTTTTTTGGTAATGTTAATTGAATTATGAATCTTTTGTTTTTGTTTGGTTGCAAGTACTTTGGTTTTGACTCTATAATTTAGATGTTGATGTTTTTAAATCTTTGTAGTGTTAATGAAAGTCTGCTTTATTTAATGAATGTCTTTAAAGTATGATATTTAATTATAGGAATAAATATTGGATCGATTTTTTTTTTTTTATGTTTCTAGGTAATATTAAAGAAATGGTAAATATAAATAAAATTTGTAGTTATCTTATTTTGGGAATTTGTTCCCTTTTTAGTTTTTTCTTTTTTTTACTTATGTTAAATACCATATTTTTTGAAATTTACATAACTTTAGAGGAGGATTTCGGAATGAATTTTAGTTTTTCTTTTATTATTATATAATAAATAATATAATTACACAATATTAGGATTGAAGGAAAATTCTGGCTTATGAAACTGAAATGATTGTAAATTTTCATTATAGAAAATTTATTGACAATATTAACAATTTTGATTAGTATTCTCGTTTTGCATGTGATTCTAATGATACCCAAAAAAATGGAACATTGTTACGGACGCCCAATAAAGTAACCTGATCATCCATACAATTATTTTTAACCAAATTACAATGCCGGGTCAAGAGTGAGCGAACTCTAAAGCATGTTTTTAGTGAGTCCTCTTTATTTTAGATGATATATTCTATTTGGATCATGTTAAGCTTTTTTAATAATATATATGACTTTTTTGTTTTATAAAAGTAAGAGTAAAAAATTTATTTTATTGATGGATCTAAAGCTAAAACTTTAATGGCTTTCCTTTTGGGCCAACCATGTTATATAATGAAATAATACAACTTATAAACTGTGTTTATTTTATTATTAAAAAAATGATTGAAGTGTTTTGAAACTTCTAATCGATATTGATGTGGTGGGTGAAGGGTTTAGTTTTTGAATATTATTAATTGGCAGCGGTTTTTTTTGGATATGGATTTAATTCATCAATTAGCTCTATTTTCGAAAACTTTTGCCTGATAACTCATCATGTCAATCAAAATGAATAGTCTAGAAGGCAGGTATGTGTCCGATAGTAGCTGGTATTGCTACAGCGGTAACCATGTGGTTTTAAATACAAAAATGCTATTTTTTTTGTGTTAAGTATTTGTAAATATATGGTGAATCAGGTATAAATATCTGGTGAATTCAGTTCATTATCTGATGAATAAGTTTTTTTGAGAAATAATTTTTTTTGTTAGGTATGTGTAAATATCTGGTGAATTCTGTTCATTATCTGGTGAATAGGTTTTTTTGATAAATAAATTTTTTGGTTAAGTATGTGCAAATATATGGTGAATCAGGTATAAATATCTGGTGAATTCAGTTCATTATCTGGTGAATGTGTTTTTTTTTTATAAATAAATCTTTTGGTTAAGTATGTGTAAATATCCGGTGAATGGGTTTTTTTGTTAAATAAATTTTTTTGGTTAAGTATGTGCAAATATCTAGTGAATCATATACAAATATCGGGTGAATTCAGTTTATTATCTGGTGAATTGATTTTTTTAGAAATAAAATTTTTATTTTTTTAAAAAAGTCAAAAAATTTTTTTAAAAAATGGTACTACAATAATATTACAATAATGCTACTGTAGCATGATTTCGTATTGATGTCTAAAATCTGTGTTAATTTAGCACGGCTGTTTTAAATAGTATCTGGGTTGCTATGCTTGTCACGTTTTGCTGCATTATTACTCTATTTGTTTCAATTTTTTTTTGATAACAACTCTATTTGTTTCTTTTCTTTGGTGATTTTGAATCAGGTTAAATGTTAAGATAAGTGAAAAATTGAAATGTAGGCAATTCTGGGTTTTTTGATCAAACTGGGTTCCTTTTAGAAACTATTTACCAGTTTAGGGTTGTTCTGAAACTATTTATCAATGGGGGGTCGTTTTGAATATTTTATTATTTTTCGGTCTGACGGGTCAAAGGCGCCACTGCAGATGGCGCCACTGCTTTTATAAAAAAAAAATGAAAAGGGAAGGCGCCAACGGCAGTGGTGCCTCCCACAGTAACCTGCTACAGTAGCGCACTGTAGCACTACTGTAGCAGCCCTTTTTTTTTTTTTTAAATTTTGACTTTTTTTTAAAAAAAAATTATTTATAAAAAAACTCATTCACCAGATAATGAACTGAATTCACCAGATATTTGTACACGATTCACCAGATATTTGCACATACTTAACCAAAAAATTTGTTTCTCAAAAGAACCTATTCACCAGATAATGAATAGAATTCACCAGATATTTATACCCGATTCACCAGATATTTGCACATACTTAATATAATGAGAGTGACCTCTTGAAATTATAATATAATAAACGACATAAAATTTAAAAATTTGTTTATAATATTAATTAAAGAATTATATTTAATTAATTATTCTTTCAAGAGGTCACTCTAGATTATATATTTTTTACTTGAAAGGTTATGAGAGACCCCAGTGGTTTTTTACTTTAAAAATGATTTCTTTTCCCTTTTTTACTCTGTATGTGAGTCTTGCCCAACGGAAAGAAGATAGAAGAGCTAGACTGCAGGTATGTGTTGTTTTAAATGTTGAAGTTGTCTTTCAACTTGGACAATCTGTAGGTGGAATTATGTATTTTCTAGCACACATGCAGCAATACTCATTTATCAAGATACTGTATATTATGAGCTTGCTGAGAGAGCTTTAGACGAAACCATCAACGACAGGATCAAGGAATATTCATCTCAGGTAAACCCATCTTCTTAATTTCACTCCGGAGATCTTCTGCAATGCTCTCACCAAATAATTTTTTTTACTACTGTAATAATTGATGAATATTTATTGGTGTAAATTGTTATTGCTATTATTTTTTTATGCCTACTGCGATATTATTTGCTACTCATTATTACGGGATTTTTTTTATTACTTCTTGTTTTTTTATATAGATACTTTATCAAAAAGGAACCCAGTTTGGTCAAAAAACCGAGATCAGTTCCTTGCTTGGGAGATGGCTGGGAGTCTTGGGTCTCCCTTCAGACCATTCTCTTCCGCGAACATTTTTCTCTTTATATTTTGTTTAGTTCAGTAAAAAGCTTCCTCTCTCTGTGAGAAGAAGGCAGGGAATGCTTCCTCTCTCTTTATTTTTATTGCAAATATTTGGTGAATCATGTACAAATATCTGGTGAATTCAGTTCATTATCTGGTGAATGAGTTTTTTTATAAATAAAATTTTTATTTTTTTAAAAAAGTCAAAATTAAAAAAAAAAAAGGGCTGCTACATTAGCGCTACAGTGCGCTACTGTAGTAGGTTACTGTGGGAGGCGCCACTGCAGTTGGCGCCTCCCCTTTTCATTTTTTTTTTATAAAAGCAGTGGCGCCATCTGCAGTGGCGCCTTTGACCCGTCAGATCGAAAAATAATAAAATATTCAAAACGACCCCCATTGGTAAATAGTTTCAGAACAACCCTAAACTGATAAATAGTTTCTAAAAGGAACCCAGTTTGATCAAAAACCCGTAATTCTGTAAGTTGTTGCATTGTAGCATCATCAGAGGCGTCAACTCCAACATCATCGTCACAAGATGCTCTAACAAAAATCGACAAAATAAAGACACTTGTATGTTCATCATAATATACAAAAAGAATAACTAAAAGAAAAATATAGTACATAAATGCAGGTGTCTTGGTTTCAAAACGTGTATAATCCAAAACAAACGTTGAAACAAAAATATCCCATACCTTTTTTTTTATTATTAACAATTCCCTTATATGTTTCGTTTAAGTTCACGGTTTGTCGGGTTACAAAATAAAAAGGATACATATATAGACCCAAAAAACTTCTAAAATAATTACTTGGATTAGGATGAAATGCCCGTGCATTGCAAGGGCTCTAGCAATAGTACCTTACAAGTTGCAAGAGTTAAATATTATATACTCCCTCTTATCCTTAATATAAGAAATAAAATCTTAAAACATACAGGTCAAAAAAATATATTGACATGAGTTAATTGTAATTAATATTCATATAAATTTCTAAAAATACTAATTCTAATTAATGAACAAACTTATTTGTATGAAAATTTGATATATCTCATAAATATAAATCTTATTATAAAAAAAGATAATATTAAAAATTAGTATTTAATATACATAAAAATTAATATATATTTCTTATATATTGAAAAAAAAATACCAATTTATTTCTTATATTACAAACAACACGGAGTAGTTGCATAACTATGCTACTGAGACAAGAATGGACTGGACAAACTGATCTGTCCTTTTCTTCATCTCTTCCGGATTGGCACCAACCCAGAGTGCAGCACCGTCCTTCAGCAGCAAAAATGTTGGCACTGCCTTTATGTACATCCTGGCGGCACCTCCTGGCCCCCAAAAAAATTCCAATACATTTAATTGGCATCATCAAACGATATCAAGACCATTAAAGACCAAATCACCCAAAAAGTAACATTTTTCTATAAATGCTTCAAGCATAAATATGCTTAAGATATTGATCAGCAGAATATTAAAAATTTATATAGTTGTGTCGAGTAGCAAACACCACATCTGTGAAACTATGCTTCAAAATCCAAGTGGTTAACCAAGCTGTGCAAGTTGCTCTATTGTCTTTGAGAAATTATATTTTAACATCAAACTTGGGATACCATATGATGTTTTTTTGATTTTTTTGTATATTTTTAGGATGTGTGTATACAAAAAAGGTAAAAAAGTGAGTGAGTGATAGAGATACACATACGGTGTCACATACAGTATCTGAATGGGATGTTCAAATATCATAGTGGAGCACAAAAATAAATAGAACATACAAGGCCATGAATAGGATTTTTGGGGCCTAAGAAGAAATTTATAAAGAGACTTAATATTATATAAATGAGCAATTCTTATATTAATTTTCTAGCTATTTGGGTCACAAAATCATTTATCAAAATGAAGATGGGGAGAAAAGGAAAGAAAAAATGAGAGCTAAAAAATTTGAGGTAAAAATATTAAAATATCAATATATATAGTAAAATAATAGTTAAATTTTGGAGATATAAAAAAGTAATTAAATATTAACTAATTACCTCCAACGACTATGGTATCCTTTTGCACAGTTGTATTCCCATTTCCCAATGTTTAATTATGCGGATTATCTCCAATGACAATTAACTATGACACGGTACATGGAAGGGTAATAAAGGTAATAAGGCATAAAGGTGGAATCTTGATTGTTGAAACATGACTAATATTGCGGATTGCATTATCTGTGATTGAATTTCGATCTTAATAACACATTATGCGGAAGGCACTATACACAAAATTAGGCCTAACTTGTTATTATTCAATCACTTGTCAAACTAATTGTCATTAGTGTGTAGGTATATATTAAAAAGTAAAAAAAAGTAAAAAGGAAAGTGATGCCTAAGGCAGTGCCCTTGATGGCCTTGCAACCTTGAGAACATATCAGGCAGGATTTTGGATTTCTGCCCTTTGATCTTATCCACGAATCTAAAATGCAAGAGTCAACAGAGTATAGGGGCTTTGTCTAAGGTGAGCGAGCTGGTCAAGTCGCTCATCGTGAGAGTTGTATGAGTGACCGATTATAACGAGTTAATAAGTTTTGTCAATTAATTTTGTGGGTTAACTCATGTCAGAGTAGCTGCATAGACATAGTACGCATGTTCTCTTAGGTCGTACGTAGGCCTCTTCTTGAAAAAGTGCTATATGACAAAACAACCTCACTATCCTAAACTCCCAATCCCCACCCAACCCGCTGAAGACCTCCCCCACCACTCAACCTTCCTCCACTTCACCTCTCTCACCTCCACCTGCACCTAACCCCACCACGCCAAAGACCTCGCTTCTCCAACGTCTTACTCACCCAATACGAACCTGATTCCTTCCCCGAAACCCAACTCGCCGCCACGAAATCACTAGAGACAGATCCCGGCTTTTGTTAGCGCCGGTGAGTACCTCCACCGCTGCCATGCTTCACCTCCTCCCTCGCAGTAGCAATCCTCACCAACAATGATTATGCCATCTATGTCTTCCGATCCACCAACCTCTCCACCATCGCCATCTAGACTCTACTTTGAGCTTCTCTTTCTAGAAAACTCCACTCCCCTTCATCGAACCCTTAGGGTCCGTTTGATTTGTTATTTTTTAAGGGACAATACAGGACAAAAACTTACCTCCGAACCCCTCACTATGGTCACGTCTTCATCCCCAGTAACCTACCTCCGAGATTTTTTCTCCAGTGGACGATCCTCATCCCCTTCAAATGTGGAACAGTCTCTTCACAACCCATCCCTCTTCTTCAATAACAAATCAACCGGACCCTCACTCTCTGTCAATGCTTTTTCAGGAACAGATATGGCTAACGAGAGGCATTTGTTTAAGTTCTCTTGCTCCGTCGCTGCTCTGTCCCTGTCCCCTCGTCACCACTAGCTCGCGATCTGTCGATCTCCCTGCTCCGTCCTTGCGTCGTCGCTGATCCGTCCTCGTCACCAATAACTCGCAATCTGTCGTTCTCCCTGCTCCTAGCTCTCGATCTGTCGTTCTCCCTGCTCCGTGGTTGCGCCGTCACTGACTCGTCACCTCGTCACCACACCATCGCGATCTGTCGTTCTCCCTGCTCCTAGCTCTCGATCTGTCGTTCTCCCTGCTCCGTGGTTGCACCGTCGCTGACTCGTCACCTCGTCACCACTAGCTCTCCGTCGTTCTCCCTGCGCCGCCACTGTTCCGTCCTTATCAGTATTACAGATTTCGAACTTCTCCCCTCCACATCGAAGGTATGATCTAGTTGCTTTGATGGTTGTTGTTTGCATGATGTATCTGGTTGTGAAATTCAGATAGGGCTTGATTTGGAATTGCTAGCTCACCCACATAGGTGATGACACCTTTACTGGTTTCTCTGGTAGATGTAGGTTGCATGTAGTGTTTTTGTTTAGGGTTCTGCACAGATTTTGAGATGTGAAAAACAATTAAGATGAAAAGAGGAACTTGATAGTGTAGTTGTTGACTTTGTGCTTCTTCTATCCGGGAAAGAGGCATTGCTTTGTCTATATTTTACAGTTCTTGTAATGCCCCTTTTGTCTTGACCTTTTGAAATTGAAAAGAAAATATTTGGTCTTACTTGCAGATGGTGTGATTCAACTTATTATCAAATATCTTTTTCCTTATTCTGAATGAATTGTTTTTCAGTGCATGATGGTTTTTGTGGAAGCAAGACTACTTGTTTATTTATTTTTTTGGTTCTAGAAGTGTTCTCTTATGAAGACAGATAAGAGACTGAGTTTCATGATGATTTGCTTCACTTTTTCTGCAAGCATTGTTTATCCCCTGGTCATGCCTAAAATTGAATTGCTATTTTGGTTACTATGGTTTAGGAATCACGAGGACATGTATGTGAGCTGTTTCCAAATGGAGTGACTAAAAATTTTTAAGCCAAACTCTTAAGGTTTAGTGCTTTAGTTCAATGGAAAATTATCTACTTCGGTTCTCATATGACAACCCATCATTAAGACTCCACATGAAAGAAAAGATAACAAAAATGTAGGAAGATTTTTTTCTTCTTTCTCATTTGACTATCTTTTATGCATAATTCAGTTCTACAACAATTGACTCTAAATCCTCTAATCATTTTTTTTGTCGTTTTAGATTACAGACCCTTATGATATCAGTAATTTTTTTCTGAGATTAGTGATTGATTTGTGTCTGTCATTGCCAATTCACTTTCTTCTGCATTTTGTCTGAGATTACATACCCTTATAATTGCATGTTTTATTTTTGATTATTTTTTCTATATAGTTGCAATGGATGCTGAACAAGTTTCTTATTACCTTATTGTGCGGATGATGTATGTCCACCTTTTGGCCATGAATTTTACTGGATTTTATTTCTTTAATTTCATCTTAAGGAACAATTATGAAAGAAAAGCCTTGAATGAAAGAGTTTTAGCTAGGTATAAGTCACGGAGGGATGTTTTGGATTCTATCATTAGTACAAGTGACTACTATTGTATATGGGAATTGAGAATGTGCAGAAACACATTTGCACATCTTTGTGAGGTATTAAGGGTACGAGGAGGATTAGTGCAACTTAGACAAGTAACCGTTGAGGAGCAAGTTGCAATTTTTCTGAATATACTCGCACATCACACAAAAAATAGGAGTATCCAAGTTAGATTCTCTAGATCGGGACAAACAATTAGTAGGTATTGTCATAGAGTGTTGGCTGCAGTTTTGAGGTTGCATAGTGACCTGCTTGCTAAACCAGAACCGGTTCCTCAAGATTGCACGGATGAACGATGGAAATGGTTTAAGGTAATACACTTTTCAACAAAAATAACACATGTACAATATACTATTGTAGACAACTTCTCTGATTAAGTTTGAACTCTATGTTGAACTTTTAGGGATGCTTGGGGGCTTTAGATGGGACTTACATAGCAGTCACACCTAGTGCTTCTGATAGGCCTAGATATCGAACAAGGAAAGGTGGTCTTGCAACAAATGTCTTGAGTGTTTGTACCAGAGATATGAAATTTACTTATGTACTTCCAGGATGGGAAGGATCAGCTTCAGACTTTAGGATATTACATGATGCGATAATCAGACAAAACGGTTTAGTTGTTCCAATTGGTATGAAAATTTAAATTTGATTTTGTGTTATCATGATTAAGAAGAATGAAAATAAATATGTAATTCCATATTTTAATTTTAGGTGGATACTATCTTGTCGATGGTGGTTACACTAATGGGGTAGGCTTTCTTGCCCCATATAGAGGTAAACGATACCATTTGCAAGAGTGGAGCACTAGTCGACGTGCACCTCAAGACCGGGAAGAGTTATTTAATTGTAGGCATGCTCGGGCAAGAAACGTAATAGAGAGATGTTTTGGCCTCTTGAAGAAACGATGGGCTATATTAAGAAGCCCTTCATTTTATCCCATTAGAACACAATGTCGAATGATTCTTGCTTGTTGTTTATTGCACAACTTCATTCACATGAATATGGTATTGGATCCTTTAGAAGATGCTCCATTTACAGAAGATGAGGTACCCGTAGGTGAGGAGCCAATCCATGTAGTTGAAACCGTTGAGCCTAGCAACGAATGGACTCAAATGAGAGATGCACTTGCACAAGAAATGTTTATGGAGTGGAGGAATAGACGTAGGAATTAGAGTGCAAGTTGTTTAATTACAATGTGTATATGTAATGAAGTTTAAATTGTTCTTTGTTGAATTTTACCTTATTTATGGTTTGAATGAAATATTGGGTTATTTGATATTATGAACTTGTAAGCTATCTTTGTTGAATGAAATATTGGGTTATTTGATATCATGGTTACTTTGCTGCATTGATGCAATTGGTACATTTTCAACTTAAGATACTAAAATTCATAGGCGATTCTACTTGATATGTTTTTCACCTTGTCGATTCATATTCAAGTCAATATCCTAGTGGTTTATTATACATCACTTATTAGTTGGCCAAAGCACTAGAGCCATCAAAATCATATCATGAGGTTTCTGTTAGAAACCTTTAACGGTTGTTGCATATAAGGTTATTTATATGATAAGATCTGAAGGAAATATGAGGTTATTTATCATTAAATTTATTTCATGTATGTTTTGTATAAGTTTGTATTTCTTCAAAATGTTTATTGTCATAATCTTTTCAATGTTGTGGTCTTTAGTGATGGAAAATGAAAGTGGGAATAATAGTGAACAACCAATGAATAACACAAGAGTCATACGTATTTGGAGTGAACTTGAGGAGGAAACCTTGCTCACTATTTTAGAGGAAATGGTGGTGGCTGGAAACAAAGGAGAGAACGGGACATTCAAGACTGGCACTCATGAGGAAGTTTGTAAGAGGATGAAAAATAAGATTCCTGGAATTGTTATAAACGTCAAGCAAGTTGTTAACAAGATGAAAAGGTGGTGAACAAAGCTTAATGATGTTGTCGACATGATGAATACTAGTGGGTTTGGTTGGGATGATGCTAGAAAATGTGTTACTTGTGACAACAATCAAGTGTTATCTGAATATCTGGAGGTATTTAACTTGTTACTTTGGATAGTGCACTAATATTTCATTAATATTTTTTATTCATTTGGTAAGCTAATTTTTTTTTTTTTTTGACTTGCAGAAGCATCCCAAAGTTGGAAACCATGTCAATAAAGAGTTTAAAGAGTTTGAAAGGTTGCAAGGTATATTTGGCAAAGATCGTGCAAATGGTCGGAGGGCTGAGACTGCTGCAGATGTAGTGGAAAATGAAATTGGGGAGAATCAAGCTACTGAAGATGAAAATGATTGGCTACAACATGATAACTCACCTCCCTCTAATGGAAATACTTCGGTAAGGACTGAACATGCTTCTAGTGGGCGACCTCCTAAATGCCCACGTCTTGCTGAATTAGCCAATAGATTTGTCGAAAGTTTTGATAGCAAAATGGATGTGGTGACAGCTGATTTTGGAAAGATTGCAGCCAAATTGCCGGAACCTTCAAAATCAAAAGGAGAATTGGTTGAGGAGGTTAACACTAGTGCAATAAGTGCTTTTTACGTCAGTTAAAATTGATTTTTTACATCAGAATACTGATTGACGTAAATACCGCTGACGTTAATAGTTAATATTTTAACGTCCGTTGAGAACTGACGTTAAATATAAAACTATTAATGTCAGTTATTTAACACAACTGACGTTAATTTTTTAAAAATTAACGTCAGTTTTTTAAACAACTGACGTTAAACATAAAACTATTAACGTCAGTTCTTTAAGACAACGGACGTTAATTTTGTTAAAACTAACGTCAGTTGTTATAAAGAACTGACGTTAAAGGATTAATTTTAACGTCAATTGTTTATTACAACTGACGTTAATAGTGTACTGCATATTTTATAAAATACTATTAACGTCAGTTGTTTGATACAACTGACGTTAATAGATTTTTTTTTTTAAAATTCAGTTTTAAAATATCACTCCTCTCAGCTATCCCTGCATTCAGTAAATATCCCAAGAAACGCAAATATCAACACATTACAGAATTGCAAAGGAAAAATGGAACAATGGGGGGACTTAAAACCAAAACCCATGTATATATATAAATAAATTTTAGTTCCAATGTCTAAAAAACAAAACTACCAATCTAAGGATATATATATATACATGTTATTAATTAGTTTCTAAAGTCTAACAAAAAAACTATTTATCTAAGTATTACGGAGGTATCTTGTCAATTCCTTTTTCAGCCGCATACTTGAAGAAGAATTCAGCGAAGCGCATCCTCAAGTCTCTTAACTCATCTTCTTGAATAGGCGATTGGTCGCTAAATGCCTACACACGTTCAAATAATAACAATAACATCAATGCAAGTCATCTTCAAAACTATAATATATAATTTAACAAGTTCTTTAAATATTACCTTAATCCATCCATCCATAATAGATGCGGAGACTATGTTCAGCATATGAAGCATCACATAATAGCCGCACGACCATCCGTCAATTTGAAATCGAGACTACCAACAAAATTAATTTCAACGTCAGTTGAATATACATATAAATTAGTAATTATAATATTAATTATTTGATAAATAAACTACCAAACCTTGAGGATGTTCCATACAGGATTTGCTTTAGCCTTAGAAGTCCTACTTCTCCCGTTGGCGCAACTTATGCTACTCGCCTTCAGCGCGCTATCATAAACAAATAATCATGTCGATCAATTAACAAATTCATATATCATGTGTGTAATAAACTAAAAACAACTGATATTAAAACTTAAATTAAATTTAAGATTAGTTACTTACTTATTTACAGCTTCCTCCACCTTCGGTGGCGGATCTTGGTGGAGAGAGCAGAAGAATATGACAGTATGCCTATATGGGTGAAGTACCAACAACTGCCAATGGTCATTCATACAGTAGGGATCCAGATATAATTCTTTCCGATTTTCTCCCAACAAGTTCCCTATGTATTTACTCAATGCATCGCCAGCAAAGAATTGGGGCAGAAGGACTGACGGATCTAAGAAGCCGTAAACTGATGCAACGCCCTTATCAAGCTGAAGACGATGGAGATACCTAAGATATGAAAAGGTGTGGATGTTAATTACATAGTATATATATTGAAATTAAAATAAATTATTAAATGGAAAAATACCAAAAATAAATAAGTTATAAAATTAAAATTAACTTACGTGCACCAGAGAAAAACATTGTTGTTCAACCGGACGTTATTTCTGCGGGCGTTCAGAGATCGTCACCACAGAAGGTAAATATCCTCTGTTGATCTGGGCGTGCCACCCATCCATCGTGCTCCAATGGACATTCAAAAATCTCAAACGCATAATCCTCACCAAGTGAGAACAAACGAGTGATAGGTGACAGCGACACCGACGTCGACTTGTCCTTCAGTTTAGGAAAAATAAATTAGATAAGTTGTTGATAATTAAAAAAAACACAAGTAATTATTTGACTAATTTGGACATTAATAATGAATAAATACCTTTGTTAACATTTCGAGCTCACGTCATTTGGAGTCCAACTCAAGCTCACGCCTTTTCATTTCCAACTCATGCTCATGGCACTGGACTTCCAACTCCCGCTCCCTAGCTGCCAACTCATCGTCCTCCACATGTGCCCTACTAAAACTCTCTTTTGTGCTCACATGTGAAGGGTTGGCATGCCCTGCGGTGTCCTAGGATGTACCGACGGAGGAAAGCTCTCTGGCAAGCGCCTGCTTGAATTCTGGGTTGGATATTAAGCCTTGCATCAGATGTGTTGTAATAGCTGGGTTGGACATGAGATGCTGAGTAATGTCAGCCAAAATTGATGCTTCATTGACCACCCGCTTTCGTGAAGCAGACTTGCCATAATATTCTTTGATGGTCACGTTCCCAGGAACACCGAGAACCCGACCAGGATGGTCTTTCTTGCCTAGAGCAGTCATCAAGACGTCCCGCCGTCCAGAAGGGACGAATGCGCCCTGGGAGGATTGTGCTTTAAGATCCATCTACAATGAAAAAAATGAAAAAACGTGCAAGTGAAAAGTGTTGCAAATATCTATACAAATATCAATTGAAATCAAGTTAATTATTTACTTACAATCTTATCTCGCCACTTCAGCAGTGGCATCAACTTTAAAAGATCCCGTCTTTGTCATGCGGCCGGCTAACCAAACATCCTCGCGGTCGATGTCCGACGGAGGACTTGATGGTGTGCCCTCAGGCACCTCTCCTCTTTCAATCCTAGCAGAGTGCTCTTCCTGCTTCGCCCTCATCCTATCCGCCATCATCTGCTCGATCCGAGTCTGGTACCCACCCTGAGACATGGTGTGGCGGTGGACGTTCTTCGCTTGATTCTGCCGACCCTTATTTGCCTTAGCCTATTCAAACAAAAACACATAATTAAATACATTTAAATGATCTATAATAAGCATACAAAATTAACTTAATCAACCAACCTGAAATTCTCCATCCTGTCGACTCCTGGCAAACATATCCCAAGTATCCTGATCAATCCGGGGATAATCCGAGAACATTTTATCAAGCCGCTTCTTCCCAGATACATAGTACCTGGTAAGGTCATGCTTGAACCCATTCCAACGCTTTGATGCCATTTTCATACATTTATGACGATGATCCTCGTCATTTGGCACAGTCCAAGCTACCTACACATTAGATACATAACAACTGGATGGATTATAACTCGAATAATTATCTAATAATGTAAATCAAACGAATGTAAAGGTAAAATACCGTGATAGCCTCCCAAATCTGATCCTTAACGTTCTGTGGAACGTCATTCCAGTGGTTGTAGTTGATGCTTACGTGCTGCTTCGCTTGTAGAAACACCCACTTATTAAATTCTTTAGCACGGGGTCCCTGGGCATTTAGATTAGCATCGAAGGACACCTCAAGCTTCTGTCCGCTTTGCCTGTCCTTCTCTAGTTTCTTCAACGAGGTGGCTCCTCTACCCCGTTTCCTATGAGCCTGTGATGTCTGTATGGACAAAAAAAATGATAAAATAGAGGGTTGTAACATTATAAACTTACATTAAAAAGAAGGACTAAAGATAGTATATAACATGTAAACTTACACTAGAATCAGGCGTAGGCGTGATCGGGTCCTGCGAAACCCCCACAGTGTCCTCCCGTGCATGTGGGCTATCCGACTGATCCATATGTATGCCTGTTCAGAAACAATATATATGTATTAACATAGGTTATAACTCAAAATAAATACAGAAGTATAAATAAAAATAACTAGATAGGTCCTGTAGATATACAAAACATCTATATATCCAATATAAGGACAATACGGGAGATTGAAAACTATAGTTTTTGAAGATTGCCAAGCACTGGTCACGGCCTGGCCGTGATGTCCATCACGGCCGTAACGTGCCAACTGAACCAGACCTTCATAGGCAGAACTGATCACGGCCTAGCCGTGATGAGCATCACGGCCGTGACAGATCAACCAGCAGAGCAACGTGCACTCAAAACCAAAAATAGAGACATTCCAAACAACTCAAACTCACGGTTTAAAGTTACAACTACTGAGACTACAGTTTCAACATACACTCAAAACCAAAAATAGAGACATTCCAAACAACTCAAACTCACAGTTTCAAGTTTAAACTACTGAGACTACAGTTTCAACCAGCAGAGCAACATGCATGCACTCAAAACCAAAAAAAAAAAATGTGCCCTAAAGACTCACCAGAAATAGGCGCTTGCGTGGTGGTGGCGGGGAAGCTCGAGTGGTGGCCAACGTTCGATGTGGTTACTGAGAGCAGAGGGACAAGGAGAGTTAGTGCGCGGGAAAGGGAAAGAGAGATGTCAAGTTATTGCAAAGAATGAGCGGGAAAGACAGAGTTAGGGGTTAAGAGTGTACCTCACGGTGGTGCCGAAGAAGCCCTCGCGGTGGTTGTGGTGGAGATGAGCTCGCGATTAGGGCAGAGTGAGAGCGAGAGTGAGGGTTGAGCGTGATGAAAAGAGAAAAGAGACGTACAGAGAAGTGCAGAAGGCGCGCGGGTGTAAACGTTATAATTAAAATAAAACAATATTTTACGTCAGTTGTTAGTAAAACCTGACGTTAAAGGTCATATATTTAACGTCAGTTGTCTTAAGAAACTGACGTTAAAAACACTCACACTTCTTACGTCAGTTGTTAGTAAAAACTGACGTTAAAGGTCATATATTTAACGTCAGTTGTATTAAGAAACTGACGTTAAAAACACTCACACTTCTTACGTCAGTTGTATTACACAACGGATGTTAAAAGCTTATTAGTTTCTGCAAAAACATTCATTCCTTTGACTACTGTGCTACTTACCCATTCACCTTGTACCTAATCCTCTTAATGAGCATTAAGTTTATAGATAAGTTTTCAAGAAAATCAGAATAGCTTAGTAACTTCATCCACTGCTCCTATAAATAGCTTCCTTCCATCCTTTTAATTTTTTCTGCTTCACAATATGGCTCTGCCATGGAGATTAACTTCATCACTCTTTCTTCCTATGCCTAGACTCAAAGATCTTTGTCTTAATGGTCAAACAATTTCTGAGGTTGTGTAAATCACATTACATGGATGGTAAGGTTGGGTGAATCACGTAATGTGATTCTCTCACTTTATTTCATCCCCGTCATCCCTTTCACTTTGCTTTGGAAGCAAGTGACTGTGGATTCAAGACGATGCATCAAGGAATTCCAGTGAAGAAGAAAGATGCAAAGATCCATTTCACTTTGCTTTCGCTGCTAGCGACTGAGGATTTACTTTGCATCATGGAATTCAAGTGATGGAGGTGATGCATCCATTGGAGTTTCTGATGACATGACTGAGAAGAAAATGATGTTGATGCAGAAACTTTTTTATATTTTAGGGCTATGTTGCAGAAATTTTTTATCTTTTAATCATGTAATTTTAACTTATGAATCGCTTCAATGACATACGATTTGATTATACATATAACTTGTTTTATGTTAAGTGTTTATTTATTTTAATTTGCACAAGAATTTGTTTACTAATTCAAGCTAATTAATAAAAATTAAAAAATAAACTTGTATAAAAAAAAGGTTTAGAAATAAACTGCAGTACTATATGGAGTGATCTGCGTTAAGAGGGACAACAGGGACATGACAACCAATGAAATGAGTTTCATAATTATTTACGTCAGTTATTTATAGAACTGACGCAAATAGTGATTTAATATTTACAAACTGCCACCACCTCATTTTTAACGTCAACTTAATTATGACTGTCAAGTTCCCGTATATTAATTACATTATTTCCAATATTCATTCTGCAAGTTTATAATATATAGGATTATTTACGTCAGCTATTTATTTAACTAAAGTAAAAATCAAACTTTTAACGTCAGTTGTATAAAAAACTGACGTTAACAATAAATATTTTTTATTTTAAAAATACTTTTAACGTCAGTTTTTTAAACAACTGACGTTAAAAGTGTATAGATATCTGCAAAAACATTCATTCCTTTGACTACTGTGCTACTTACCCATGCACCTTGTAACTTAATCCTCTTAATGAGCATTAAGTTTATAGATAAGTTTTCAAGAAAATCAGAATAGCTTAGTAACTTCATCCCCTGCTCCTATAAATAGCTTCCTTCCATCCTTTTAATTTTCGGCTTCACAATATGGCTCTACCATGGAGATTAACTTCATCACTCTTTCTTCCTATTCCTAGACTCAAAGATCTTTGCCTTAATGGTCAAACAACTTCTGAGTTTGTGTAAATCACATTACATGGGTGATAAGTTTATGTAAACCACATTATGTGAGTTGCTCACCTTATCATCCTTCCGGAGAATCAGCTGCTGGAGGGCAAATCAGGTGCTCAGGTGTCACAGTTCCAAAACCTCAGCTTTGGCAGCAAGTGACCGTCATGGAAGTCTCTAGAACCACTGCCTTTGCTTGAAACAGATCTAGTGCACCTGTTTTTGCCTCTCTTGAGCTCTGTCATGCCCCCCAGTTTTCTGAGGTCTTCAGAGTATAGTTTTCCCTTTGGCATATTTCATAAAACTCTCTGATGGGATGTAGCTTTAATGTTTAGGATTTTAAACCCTTTCAATGTAACTTTTTATAGGATTTTAAACCCTTTCAATCTTCTGTATCAATCTGTATTACACTTCATGAATGAGATCTGGTTTGGGTTATTGATTCAACTTATACTTCGCACATATATTTTAGTTTTCAAAACAGAAACACAAAACATCAAAGCAATTCATGTGAAACTGAAACTTTGAGGAAGGCAATACGGAAGGGTACGTATACTAGATAAAAAAATTATTAAAATAACCTTTAACGTCTGTTGATGTAAGGACTGACGTTAAAAGTGAAGTGACTCACTTTTAACGTCAGTTCGATAAAGAACTGACGTTAAAATGTTCAGCGTTAACGTCAGTTGTTTATTGAACTGACGTTAAAAGTCAGTCACTTCACTTTTAACGTCAGTTCAATAAACAACTGACGTTAAAATTGAATTAATGAAGTCTGATATTTACAAAACTGCCACCGCCCCCTTTTTAACGTCTAGCTTTTGGTTAACTGACGTAAACCTTTACCGTCTAATGTATATTTTCCACTAGTGTAAGAAATTAGGATTAACTACTGAAGAGGAACTTGACTTGGTTATTAAGTTTGCTCATAACCAACAATATGAACAATTCTTTTGGGAGTTTCAAGGTCCCCAAAGAATATCTTTTGTGAGGAAGATAATGAGAATGTGATGATGAAAGAGCTTTTGATGATGATGTTTAGATGGACTATATGGCAAGATGTTTTATAATTTGTGTTGATTATTTGTCTATTTTTTAATTTAGTAACATTAGGATCTTATTTTGTTTGTATACATTTGGCTTATATTTTTTATATTATTAATGTTAGACTCAGTTTGATGGACATATAAATATTTTGAATTATTGGCCGATGTTGGATGTGCTGCAAAATTTTGCAGGTTTATGTTTCACATGCTTTGAACTACAAGTATATTAGCATATCTTGTGATTAGTTACATTACCTATCTGAGAACTAATGGAGCAAAATTGCGTGTCAACTGTTCTATTCTTTTTGTTTTCTGGTATGGTCACATGAGGCATCCTTTTCTGTAATTTTTTGAGATTGAAGGCTGGTTGTATCTCTTATCTGGTTTTCCAGGCTATAACAATCATAGCAACAGTGTTTTACTGGTTGTAACAAACATAGTAAAGGGGTGGGGCTTTTTTACTAGTTGCCTGGATTTTATTTTGTGGCTAGATTTGAGTTTATGTTAAAGGTGGGATTTAATTCTAACATTTAGTTGTTGCAGTTCCTTTGGGTTTTAGGCGTACACTCATGGGGGTCTTATAGCATCACTATGGTTCATGGGATCCTCTTAGTTTGATAGCCTAATTTGATGTACAATTTTTCTGATTGTTTTTTTTACCTTGTAAGTAAGTGAGTGCATCCTGTACTCTTCCACACGCGATATATATATATATATATATATATATATATATATATCTATATATATATATATAAAGTTATTTTATTTTATAAACAATATATAACATGAACAAAATTATAAATTATATAAGCATTTTAATTATCTATTTTAATATGTCTTAATTATATAAAAAAAACTTGAGAATATATATTATTAATAAATTATAAGAGGATAGCTTGATAATAATTTAATTATAAATAAAAAGGTATTTAAAATATAAAAATCTTGTTCTGTATATTTTTATAATGCACATCAAACATTATATAGTACAAATGGCATTTTAGTAAATTTTCCGTTGTCCTGTCCAGTACGTAAGCATATCAAACAACATACTGTACAAAATCGATTGTTCTGTGCATCAACTAACAAACACCATACATCACAAAAACTTGTGCTGTAACTCAACCACTTGTTCTGTACTGTATTGTGCTGTTCTTCCTGTCCTGCGAATCAAACGGGCTGTTCTCGCAAAGACTCGAACTTGGACTCCGTTCATCGGAGAAACGTTCTGGTGCCTTTGCGAGCAGTACGGTGGTGGCCACGGTGGCGATGGCAAGGGGAAACAATTCTCTGTGTCGCGTACGTCGCTGTCGGTTTTGGGGAGGGAAGGAGGGATCAACCTCCGAGAAACAGAGGAGCTTTCAACGAAGGAGGAGGAGCGGGCCACTGCTTCGATGCGACAACGAGAGTACGGCCGTTGAGCCTTGACAGCGGTCGACCGAGGGGTTGCCGATGGTGGGATGCCTGAGAGTGAGAGGGAGTGGTTGATGCAGAGGGTTGGAAGGATATGTCCTTTTAGGCTGTTATTTTTTTATTTAAAAGTAAATAAATAAAAATTATTAGGATTGATTTAATTTTACCGTAATAACCACTTAAAATTTAGAAGGACGACTCCATACTTGCCCAACAGAGAAGAAGATGATCTCAGTTCTTTTTCAATTTTAATTTAATACAACAATATTTAACTTAATTTTATATAAATATCATTTTTTTATTTAATTTAATGAAAATTACTATTTTAAATTAGTAGGGTAAAAAAACTTTTACTAGAGGACAAAGTTGTAAATGAAGAAATTTGACATATTGAATAATAAGTGTGTTTGGGAAAGCTGGAAAAAAAGATTATGCTGATAGTCAATTGTTTAGAAGTTAGTTTTATAAGGGTAAATAGAAAAGAGAGTTTTGAGAATGAAAATAATCACATCATAATAATTTTAAGCTAAACCAAACTAGATAACATATATATATATATATATATATATATATATATATATATATATATATATATAAATTTAAGCAAGGTACTAAACATATTATATTATTTTCAAATCAACTTTTTTTTTGTATAAAACAACTGAAATGGAAAAAATACAACTTCCCAAACATGCTCTAAATGACATCATTAAATGATAGCTTTTAATCTATTGGTCCTGATCAAAACTGTTCCAAAACACGTGTTGTGACTTGGTGGATTACATCCACATTTGATGGATTATTTTAAGAGCCTATGGTGAACGTGTGCATTTGGCACGAGTAAAACTAGGGCATGGGCTCGTGCGATGCACATATCAAAAATATGTAGGATGTGTAGTTATGTATTTTATAAAAATAAAATAGTACTTATGTTATAATAAAAATTATTGAGAAAATTAACCATTCCCGTGACATAAACAAATATTTTCAAAATTTAACTTATAATATCAATAAATTTAAACGCAAAAATCCTAGAGTTTCTAAAAAAATGGAGAGAAAATAAGAAAAAGATAAATGAAAAATGTACAAATAAAAGTAAATTTTTTTAAGAAATTAAGCATGCTAGTTTCTCGTCAATGTATCTCTCAAGTCACTACTTCCTAACCTACCTCACCATTTGGTCATTTTTGTGCATTTTTCGATTTATTCAAATTCCTCTTCAACTTTAGCAAATTTCCTCATCAACTTCTCCAAAGTTTTGCAAAACTACGCATATAAGGTGTTGCTCTTCTTGCTCATCTCCATATGCTCCGTATCTGATAAGAATCCTAACCTTCTTTTTTGCACCTTGTCTCTTTCAATTTTCGATTCTACTATTTCTATTTCTGTATTAATTTTTCTCGTCTGTAAGCTACGCTTCATAATCCCATTGATTGAGCTATAATCTCTAAATCTTTTTGGCTTCTCTGCTAATTTTCCTTTGCTTAATTTGAACTGATTTTATGGTCTATAACAATTTCCTTTTGAATTGGAGGAGACTAAGTACAACACGGTTTTAAATTGTAGTTTATCGATTTTGTTTAGTTAAGCAATGTCTTTAGTTTATATATTTACCGATAAATGGCTTGTTTTCATGGTATACCTCTTATTTCAATTTTGTGAAATATATGCGATTTTGTGAAATAAATTTATATAAATATATATTTTCTAAATTTTAAAATTAATAACTCTTGAAATATTGAAAATCTTATTGTATTAATATATATATATATATATATATATATATATATTACATATTTTACCAATAAGATTAATTTCAAACATTTCCAATTTGATAACTCTTAATATGTACTTAAATATATAATTAATTAATAATTTTTACACTATTTTAGTATTTAATTAGTATGCACCGTCGGTGTAAAAAAAAAATTCATTGTCAACCTATAAGAAATTGACACATCATTAAACATATTTAATATCTTATCTATCTTAAGAATCATTTATAACATTATTTTTAATTGATTGATAATATAAAAAACTTTACATTAACGGTGCATATCAATTAAACTCTTGTTTTTATTATCTCTTTATTGTTGAATTTTAAAATTAATTTTCCAGGTAACCTATGCATTATACAGGCATTTGTGAAAAATAAAATATCGATTATTAAAAATATTTTAAAAATCATTGGAACGTATATCAAATCAAAATCATGAAAACCATATTCTATATTTAAAAATGCATTTAAATTCATCAGAATTATACTCTATATTGAAAACTACATCGCATTAATCGCGCTTGACTCATTCCATCAATGCAAGAATATTGAAGAAGTTTATCAAGAGGATGATGGGGTGTTTATTTGTCAAAAGAAATATGTTGAAAAAATATTGAAGAAGTTTGGGATGTTTGATTGTAATCCAACCGATACACCATTAATTGTGAATGAAAAATTGAAGAAAGAAGATGGAGGAAGGAAGGTTGATGCTAGTAACTACAGAAGTCTGATTGGTAATTTATTTTATCTTACTAGCACAAGACCAGATATCATGTTTGCAGCAAGTTTACTCTCTCGATTCATGAATGATCCAAGCCACATCCATCTAGGTGCAGCTAAAAGGGTGTTGAGATACATTCAAGGCACTGTGAACTACGGAATCAAATATGACAGCAAGGTAGAAGCAAAGCTAGTCGGCTTTTGTGACAGTGATTGGGCAGGTTGTATGGATGATATGAAAAACACTTCTAGATATGTTTTCTCACTAGGATCAGGTGCTTTTTCGTGGTGCTTAAAGAAGTAGTAATTCGTTGCTCAATTTTTTGTAGAGACTGAATATATTTCAGCTGGGTTAACAACCCAGCAAGCAATATGGTTGAAGAGGATACTTGAAGACTTTGGTGAAAAACAAGAAGCTGTGACTATCCATTATGATAATAAGTCAGCCATTGCTATGGCAAATAATCCAGTCTGTCATGGAAGAACGTAGCACATAGCCATCAAAAATCATTTTATTCGAGAAGCAATTGAAGAAGAAGATGTGCAATTAAAGTTTTGCAAGTCCGATGATCAACTTGCAGATATTTTCACAAAGGCCTTGACTAGAGACAAGTTCCAGAAATTAAGAGAAGCTTTTGGAATTCAAGAACAGCACATTAAGGGGGAGAATGTTGAGTAATGTGCTAAATAAATGCATTCATGTATCTAAGAATGAATGGAAGTCTTGGTAATGATGTTCATGTACCTAGTGAATTGTATGCATCTAGTTAAGTGTGTTCATGTACCTAGACTAATGTGGGTTCATGCACTAGTGAGTAAATGCTTATTCTAGGGAGTTCCATTGCTCACTATAAATATGTGAGCTATCTCTAGTTGTGGATGTACAACCAAGAAAGATCATTTCAAATAAAAAGAGAGAGAATTATCCAGCTCCAAATACTCTCCCTCTAGATCCAGTTTCTATCTAATTTTACTATAGTTATAGCCCACCATAAAACGTAGTCCCTTGAGTATCTTAGACACCACCACCACCTCTAGAATACCACCAACAAGGTGCAACAATGGAGGCACAATTGTCAGCTGCAACTATGACCCACCAGGAAACTATGTAAATTAGCGACCCTACTAAGTACGAAAAGTAACTGCATGTCCTAAAAGCTGATCTTGTAAATCTATATATATGCAGATCAAAGGGTCTACCTTGATTTGTACTTATAAATAAAATATAATATTGATAGTTATATGACCAAAAGTATGATACATATAGGTCGCGTTTGGGTAAACAACTTAATTAAGCGCTTATCACATAAGACCTTATCGCATGAGAGCTTATGTCATAAGTGCTTTAATTCAATAAGCAATAGACACCCACATATTTTTACATCCCAATTCAAGTTATATCAAAAAATAACTTGAACCACAACCAGAAAAACCCATATTCCTTACTTGAGAACACCCTGCACAACTTAACAAAGAACAACCCACCCCACATGACACAATAGCTACTGCGAAAAGTGTTTGAGAACCTTCAACTAGAAAATTATAATTGCAGCATCTGAAATTGGCCATCATGTTCACCAAATCCTACGCAACCCTTACTGTGCTCAGCCTTCTAATTGTGCTTTCCATTTTGCAGCAATTCATTGGACTCATACACCAATTTGAGAGGTTGTTTCAGGGTATGTTTGGGAGGATGGAGTGTGATGGTTAGTAATGGAGTGGAATGATAAAGATCCATTCACCCATTGTTTGAGAGTTTTTTAAACAATATAGTGGAATGGTTGGGGATGGGAAGTCAAATCACTCCAAACCATCCAAAGCCTCTATTTTTTATACCCTCCAATTTGGGGGTTTGGGATGGAACACTTCCCCTTTTTTAATTATTAAATAAAAATTTACGATTTTAGGCCTTCTGGTACGATTTCGGCAAGTATACCTAGTCGCAAACAAGTAATACGATGGTGAGACCGGATATCGTTCTCAGGGATCGCGGACAAGTATCACTTCTCAAAATCAACTACTATTTAGACGATCGTTTGGAAGGAAGGGAGCTCAATATTAAATATCAAGCCCAACAAAAGTTAAAAGAAACAAATTAATAGGAACACATTCTTTTTGGAATTTTATCGAACACTTAACAAGCACAAAGAGATGTGATTAACAAATTGATAAAAATGTTGGGGTTAGACTACACTAATCTTCCCTCAATTGCAATGAGATGGTGGCTAACACAAGTCCTAATTCAATTATGACAATCAAGCCTTTGAAAATACTCAAACCCTAATTCCTTAAGTGGAATGAGCCTAAAACCCCAAATTAAACCCTAATTCCTTAGGTGGAATAATATGAGATTTTGCATAAAGAGCCAAGACTTAAAAGATTGCAAGCACTTAAAGACCAATTCCTAGATTCATGAACTACTTGGTATTTGATTCATGAGCATGCAAAAGCACCAACTTTCCAATTGTCTACCAAAGCAACAAATTTTTTCATGGGTGATCAAGCCAAGAAAAACATTAAGCATATAATCAAATACTCATAATAAACTAGGAACTTGCATTAAAACCAAATCAAAATACAACCAAGTTTAGAGAAGTAAACATCTAACCCCAACAAGAGGGGATTTAGCTAAGCATAGTAGAGAAAGCAACAAAGAAAGATGAAATAAACAAGAAGAATGGAACAAAATCCATTGGAAATGGTGTTCTAGCTGAAAGAGAGCCTTCTTGTATCCTCCTACGTCAGAAAAACGCGCAACTGCTCCTTTCCCCTTCTCAAAATGGAAAATAAGGGTTTAAATACCCTGTCAAGATTCGCGCCCACGCTCGTGGGGTTACTCATGCTGAGCATGAGACAGACAGAAAGAAGGTTTTCTCAGTAGAATCCATGCTGAGCGTGGGAATTCCACGCTGAGCGTGGATATGGCAGAAACAAGTCCTCCTAAAAGGTGCAATTGACTCCTTTCTTCATGCTTCTTTGCTTACTTCTTCACCAAATCCACTTTAAGTCTTCATGCTTTACTTCCTTATTGAATCCTAAAATTGACAAAAGATAAACCTAAATTAGATTGCACATAAGGAGAACAAATTAAGCTAAAATTAACATCAAATGCATGAAGTTAACAAAAACACTAATTATGACTCAATTAACTAAAATTGGGGACAAAGCAAGGATAAAAACATACAATTGGCAGTAAAATCCACTCAAGAAATGCACAATTACTTGATAATTTAGTGAATTATCACTCCCCCAAACCTAGCATTTTGCTTGTCCCCAAGCAAAAATAACTAGAGCTAACACACAAAACATAAGACACAAAAGACTAACAAACCAAGCTCTAACATGATTTAGGAAAGCTGAATGAGAGCACAATTAGACAAACTCACCAAAAGGCAAAATTGCAACAAGACTAATTCCTAAAACAGAAGCATCAACTAGTAGTAAGCTTAACTCCAAAAATTGTCAAGAAGCAAAAAAAAATAACAACTTTGCACTCCATATTCTTTAAAATTAAAGATCATGGCAATTTGGCAATAGAAGAACCATAGAACCTTAGTCCTCACAGGGTGCACACTCATTAATTAATCACTCAAGTATATGGTGGTGAAGTGTTTCTCTCAAAGCACACATTTGAGTCATGGAACCATAGATTTGCTTTTCATCTAATTCCACAAAAAAATCACAAACCACAAGCATGCACAAATCAAAGTGACTTTATTTTGGGTTGTAACTTGGCTAAAGTGGGAAGAAAAAAAATGACAGAGACAAACAAAAGGTGTCCGAGAGAGTAGGAGAGTAATTACAACAACTCAAACGTTTCAATGTAAAGCATAAATTCCCAATTGCTATAATTGAATATATATATATATATATATATATATATATATATATATATATATATAATTTTTTTTTTCTCATTTCTCCTCTTTGGAGTTTCACACAACTTTATTCACAATTTTTTTTTTCTTTTCAACTTCAAATTTTTCTCTTGTGGGTATCAATATTTTTTCACTTTTTCATGCCCTCTCTTTTTTTTTTCTTCAAACCTTTCAAAATTTCTTGCATTATTCCATTACCCTCTCCCCCAAACCAAAACCCTTGGTTGTCCACAAGCAATTCACCAATGCTCTCCTATTCTCAAGTTGAAATAAACATGGTAATCATCATTCAAGAAGCAAGGGTGAGAACAAAAGGTAACAATAAGCTCAACGGGGTTAGCAAGGGAATTTTTCATGCAAGGTTGACTTTTTGACTCAAGTAGCCTATGAAAAACGGCCCAAATCATTTTTATGCAAAACATGCAATTCATGACTCCTAGACAAAAGAATCAAGCAAATCTCAGCACATCAACTCAATGGTGCACACTCAAAGAATTAACATTCAAGCCCAATGTCTCACCAATGTTAAACTAAGATTCCATACTTTCATTCCAAACCTCATTGCCATGAATTTAATGAAAAAGAAACGAAAATATGCAAAGAGGTTATGAAAAATGTTATAAACGCATTTGGAAAGTTAAGACTAAACTACAAGAAGAACTTCAAAAGAAAGGAAAATAGCCCGGCAACATGCACAAATTGGTAAGAATGCCAAAAGTAACAACTCAAACATCATCTAGAATCAAAAAGTGCTTGGCTTGCTCTGTTTTGTTTCTTAAAGACAAGCTAAAAACAACACACAACTGACTAAGGCAACACATCACATAAACCACAACCAGGAAACAACTACTAACATTATAAAGGAAAATCCAACATCCAAAATTTCAACCAGTCAAGCTTAAAACGAACACAAAAGAAACACAGTGCAAAAGATCCAACAATTATAATAATAAAAAAACTAAAACTGCAGTAAAATAAAAAGGAACTAGGAGTCATCCTCCTCCTCCTCATCTGCTCCATAATCTCCATCATCCACAGGAATGTCAGCTTCACCATCCTCCAAGTCAGAAAGGTCTTGCCAATCAACATGCTCTCTGACCTCTTCCTCCGTCAAGAAATGTACCGAAGTCGAAGGTCCAGCTGTATGTGCTCTACCCAACTCCCTCATCATAGTCATCATCATATGCCTCTCGCGATGCCCAGCCTCCAAGTTATGCTTAAATTTATCCAAAGTAAGCTCTATTCGGGATAAGCGCTGAGGCATGGATAGATTGCGAGTGGAAGGAGCCGATCTACCTGGCCTTACCGAGGCTTCATCATTCACCAAACAGTGTGCACGAATGTAAGCTATATCAATGGTCTGCAACTGCTGAACTAGGGGTAGCTCTCCATCTATGGGGACTCCGGCTGCCATGTAGAGTTGAGTGATCAGATAAGGATGAGCAATAGCCATCTTCTTTATGCTATTTGCAACTTTCTGAATAGATTGAGAGATGAGCTTGCCAATGTTCACCGTCCCTCCAGTCATGATAGTGTGGATCAATTTAGCCCGAGGGACGGCTACATCTGAGAAGTTACTGCACGGGAAGATGTTGGAATAGACAAATGAAGCCCAGATCTTGGGGACCGTCTTCAAATAGGTATGATTCAACTTCTGCAATTGGGCCTTTATATCCAAGGTCCAACGAGCTCCAGGTCCACATAGGGATCTCAACATCTCCTGCCCAGCACTCCGAACTTTCAAAAATCTGGTGTAATGATCATCTCCCTGCTAGCCAGGTATGGTGCCAAAGAATCTGTTAATAGCATCATCAGAGAAATCCACCTTAACACCCCGCACCAAAATTTTATAATGTTGTTCTGTGCCTTCAGGAGCATAAGCATTAGTATAAAACTCTCGAACAATCTCCTGGTAGGCAACCTGCGGAAAGGTGGCTAAGTGCTCCCACCCACGTGCCAATAGTTCCTCTCGGATCATAGGGTACTCAAATATTCATTGGGAGCACCCTCTCCGGAACAAACCTCCTCTACCTGATATTCTCAAAATGCTTCTCAAGCTCAGCTGATTGGAATTTAGTATAGTGTTGGGAGGACGAGGCAGCTGACTTCTTCCTTTTTCCACCTCTAGTTTGCATTTTGGGTGGCATGTGTACCTGAAAATCAGAAAATCCCAGTAAGACCAAATAATGGACATTTTAAGCACATGGGCAAGCAGCAGATAGAGCAAGACAAAGTGCAGAGCAAACTCAGGTCAATATGATATTTAAAAACAACACAGTGAGGCTCCATAGGCAAGATATGAGTGCATCAATTAAAGTCCCACGACATTTTGATTTCCCTCCCCATTTAAACAATGAAAGCACGAATTCATTGACTGAACATGCTCAAAATATTCCAAACTTGTCAAAACTCAGCCAATTGAAAGTGCTCATAGCAACAACTCAGGATCAACAACCGATATTGGCAAGTAGCTGTAATGTGTGAGTCATAAACTGTGACAATAACTAGAATTGGCATTTGAAATTTTGAACCAAAGTGATTACATGACATCACACATTCGGTCAGAGTGTTTCAACAAGAGTGTGCTTCATACAAATTCTCAACCATGTAGCACATGGTAAATCAAGATTACAAAAAAAAAATAATTATTTAATGTTATAGACCATTTGATTTACTAGAATAAATATTTTAATTAGAGAAAAATTTGTATTTTTTTTATAAAACATTCATGATCATATTAATAAATCTAACTAAACACTTTAATTTCAACAAATCATTTTCATTCATATATTATAAACCTGAATTATTTAAACAACTAATATCATTTTTTGACACATTTATCATTTATCATTTTGATTTTAGGATCTATATTTTATTTGTTATTATTTCTGATTTTTATTTTACTTGACTTAACATGATTTTAAAAAACTCATTAACTTAAATCTCCTAAGCCCAACAACTTTGGCCCAACAAGAGAAATAAACCTAATCAAACATATGACACACAAGCATCAGTCACCATCATTCAAAAAACAGACAGCAACGTTAATGAAGGGTCTCGGTGTACAAGAGAGAAACCAAACCAGAAGCAACAGTAACGCGGCGGAAGACTTCGCAGCTCGCGGCGGTGACGTCGATTCCGGGAAGCGACGGCGGCGTGCGGTGCTTCACGGCTGAAGAGCGGCAGAGCAGATTCAGTTCTGTGCAGTGCCGGAACGCCTGTGCGTCGGGACGGTGACGGTTCGGACCTGTGGCGATGGAGGTCAGTGGTTCAGACGAGCACGACGGAGAATGGCGAAGCTGGTACTTGCCTGTATCTGCTACTGTTGTTGTATGACTCTTTTATGTTTTTTTTTTGAAGGATGAGAATGGTCGAAAAGAAAAGGAACTAAGGGGGGGAAGAGAGAGTATATATATATATATATATATATTTTTTCAGTTACATTGTTATAATTTTATGATGACTCATGAGCATTTTAATCACTCTTTGTTCATTCACAAAGTTGTTAAAGCAAGAAAAAGCCAATTGTTTCCATTTTCCAATTATTTGACTTTTTCTTTTTCTTTTTTCTTTTATTATATTTTTTTATTTGATTTTATTTTTTTATTTTTTTATGGAAAAGGGAGGACAAAATATAGTGTTCACATGCATCATTTTCTTGGAATTGAAATTTATCAAGAGGATAATGGGGTCTTTATTTGTCAAAAGAAATATGTTGAAAAAATATTAAAGAAGTTTGGGATGTTTGATTGTAATCCAACTGATGCACCATTAGTTGTGAATGAAAAATTGAAGAAAAAATATGGAGGAAGGAAGGTTGATGCTAGTAACTACAGAAGCCTGACGGGTAATTTATATTATCTTACTAGCACAAGACCAGATATCATGTTTGCAGCAAGTTTACTCTCTCGATTCACGAATGATCCAAGTCACATCCATCTAGGTGCAACTAAAAGGGTGTTGAGATACATTCAAGGCACTGTTAACTATGGAATCAAATATGACAGCAAGGTCGAAGCAAAGCTAGTCGGCTTTTGTGACAATGATTAGGCAGGTTGTATGGATGATATGAAAAGCACTTCTGGATATGTTTTCTCACTAGGATCAGGTGCTTTTTCGTGGTGCTCAAAGAAGCAGCAATCCGTTGCTCAATCTTCTACAAAGACTGAATATATTTCAGCTGGGTTAGCAACCCAACAAACAATATGGTTAAAGATGATACTTGAAGACTTTGGTGAAAAACAAGAAGCTGTGACTATCCATTGTGATAATAAGTTAGTCATTGCTATGGCAAAGAATCCAGTCTTTCATGGAAGAACGAAGCACATAGCCATCAAACATCATTTTATTCGAGAAGCAATTGAAGAAAAAGAGGTGCAATTAAAGTTTTGCAAGTCCGATGATCAACCTGCAGATATTTTCACAAAGGCCTTGACTAGAGACAAGTTCCAGAAATTAAGAGAAGCTCTTGGAGTTCAAGAACAACACATTAAGGGGGGAGAATATTGAGTAATGTGCTAAATAAATGCATTCATGTATCTAAGAATGAATGAAGTCTTGGTAATGATGTTCATGTACCTAGTGAATTGTATGCATCTAGTTAAGTGCATCTAATTAAGTGTGTTCATGTACCTAGACTAATGTGGGTCTTTATTTGTCAAAAGAAATATGCTGAAAAAATATTGAAGAAGTTTGGGATGTTTGATTGTAATCCAACTGATGCACCATTAGTTGTGAATGAAAAATTGAAGAAAAAAGAAGGAGGAAGGAAGGTTGATGCTAGTAACTACAGAAGCTTGATGGGTAATTTATTTTATCTTACTAGCACAAGACCAGATATCATGTTTGCATCAAGTTTACTCTCTCGATTCACGAATGATCTAAGTCACATCCATCTAAGTGCAGCTAAAAGGGTGTTGAGATACATTCAAGGCACTGTTAACTATGGAATCCAATATGACAGCAAGGTCGAAGTAATGCTAGTCGGCTTTTGTGACAGTGATTGGGCAGGTTGTATGGATGATATGAAAAGCACTTCTGGATATGTTTTCTCACTAGGATCGGGTGCTTTTTCGTGGTGCTCAAAGAAGCAGCAATTTGTTGCTCAATCTTCTGTAGAGACTGAATATATTTCAGCTGGGTTAGCAACCCAACAAGCAATATGGTTGAAGATGATACTTGAGGACTTTGGTGAAAAACAAGAAGCTGTGACTATCCATTGTGATAATAAGTCAGTCATTGCTATGGCAAAGAATCCAGTCTTTCTTGGAAGACCGAAGCACATAGCCATCAAACATCATTTTATTCGAGAAGCAATTGAAGAAGAAGAGGTGTAATTAAAGTTTTGCAAGTCCGGTGATCAACTTGCAGAAATTTTCACAAAGGCCTTGACTAGAGACAAGTTCCAGAACTTAAGAGAAGCTCTTGGAGTTCAAGAACAACACATTAAGCGGGAGAATATTGAGTAATGTGCTAAATAAATGCATTCATGATAAGCCTCTGACTCATCTAGTTTCCAGCTAGAAAAGGGGTAGTTTTTGTGCCTAATTGGACGAGTCAAGCTCGCTAATCTCCCAAACTGGCCTTATTTTGTTCCTAAGTTAGAATTTGATTCGTTTAATGCATTTTTAGTAGTTTTTAGTTTATTTTGAGTAGAATTATGCTTTTCGTTTCCTTTTATTGTTTCAGGTTAAAAGTGAAGCTCTTAGAGTCAAGGAAAATGAAGAAAACAGTGGAAAAGCAATGCTGGAAGTTTCGCCTCGCGAAACAGGCTCTCGCCTCGCGAGCCAAAGACCACGGCTGAACAAAGAATCAATACTCCCTTCTGTCTCGCCTCGCGAATCACCATCTCGCCTCGCGAGTATTCAAACTCAGGATGGGACCAAAACTGAATTTTGCCTCGCGAAAGCTTGCTCGCCCCGCGAGCGGGCGAGACCCAGAACCTCTATTTATAGGCTGATTTAGGGCAGATTAGAAACCTTTTGTTCACCACTTGTTTTAGATCATTTTTGAGAGACGAAACCTTATTCTCTGGAGCTGCATCTCCCTATGTTCTTTTCCTATTTGACAATTATGATGAACTCCAATTGTTTGTGCGTTGTTACAAGCATGAGGAACTAATTCCCTTGTCTAAGGGATCAATGAAACCACCCATGACGGTGTAGCGTTCAATGTGATGTATGTTTCCCTCCTTACCTCAGTTCATGTTTTCCAATTCTGAATTTATTGCGTTGATCATAAGCATGCATGATTGACTAGTTAACGTGATGAGGCTTGATAGGCAATTCGCGTTTAGAACTTGAATTGGGATCACTGATTGAATATTGTACGAGAGTGAGTAGGAGATCAGTGCAACCTTATAGGGAACAGGATTTAATAGAGTTTGATGATTGGGTTATGAGACCGTAGCAAGTAATTAACTCAATCGTTGAATACGTCCTATTGAGCATGATAGTGTCATTAGGAGAATTTGGGGGTCCTGGTTGACATTGCAATTGAACTTAGGGAGAGGATCATCATCACTTGGGTACTATGCATGATTAGGTAGGTGGATTTGTGACCTTAGATGTTTAATCCAGATTTTAATTCTCATCTTATCTTATCGCTACCTACTTTATCTCTAATTGGTTTGTTGATTTAAATTGCGATCCTATTTTCTCTCTCTTCTCAACTACTTGGTTTTACTTGGTCAAATGTATCGAATTTCTTGCACATTGGTAGAATTGGTAGCCCAATCCCTGTGTCCGACCTCGGTAATTACTTACCGTGTTTATTACTTACGACGACCCGGTACACTTGTCGGTGACTCAACAAGTTTTTGGCGCCGTTGCCGGGGATTGGCACGGCCAATTTTCATAATTTTTGGGAAGTTTGATTATTTGGTTAAGCTGTTTTTATTTTTATTTTCTGTTATTTATTTACTATTATTTCTCTCTACTTCTTTGATTCCACTTGGTCTTGCCTAGTTTTTGTATGCGAGGTACCCTTTCACAAGAGGACTTGCTATTTGATTCGGAGATCACCAAGACCGAGAAGCAATTAAGGAAAGAAGCCAGAGAACAAAAGAGGTTTGAAGCAATTAATTTTGAGAGGACGGCCGAAGCAAACCCTCCTCCTCCTTACAAGCCTCTATTCGAGTACAATCTACCCAATTTGGATGATTGTGCTTCTTCTATCATGAGGGGCAACCTCAATACAGATTCCTTCAGAGTTGAAGGATGTGTCACAGCCCATATCCGTGAGAATCAATTTGATGGGGGTGGCAAACAAGACCCTCATAGACACATCACTCGCTTCCTTGAAGCTTGTGACATGCAGAAGACAAGAGGAGTTTCTCAAGATGAGTTTCGCTTGCGGCTATTCCCTCTCTCTCTTAGGGATACCGCTCGCGATTGGTTTGACAGCTTGGATCGCAACAGTATCACAACATGGGAACAATTGGCCCAGAAGTTCCTCATTAAATATTTTCCTCCTCAGAAAGCGGCACAAGCAAGAGTAGCCGTCACATCTTTCAGGTAGACAGAAGATGAATTTTATAATGAAGCTTGGGAGAGGTATAATGTGATCTTGAGAAGATGTCCTTCGGCCTTCTTTGACCCGGTCTCCAAGGTTCAACATTTCTTTAACGGGTTAAAGGGGCGCTACCAGATGAATTGTGATGCCGCAGCGGGCGGTTCTTTTTCTTATTTATCGGCTGAGGATGGATGGGCGTTATTGAAGAAGATGCTGAACAATAATTACAACCGTGGTAGGGAAACCTCAAGTGAAGTCAGTTCTGAAACAATAGAAGCCATTCTGGAGCAGAATAAACTGTTGAAGATGCAAAATGCGGCATTGTCTGGGAACAAAAGGGTTAATGTGATACACGAAGGAATGACTCCGGGTTGTGATAATTGTAATGGAGATCATGACATTCAGAGTTGTCCGTTCAACTTCTCTCAAGAACATGTGGACTCATGCCACAATTTCTATGACAGCGTGCCCTAGAACAACTATCAGAGGAACAGACAGAATGATTACAGTCAGAATCAAAATAGGGGTTATATGAGGAGAGACCATCCGGGTTTCGCTTGGAGTAATGCTAGTGGTGGTCTAGCCGGGAAACAACAACCTCAACAGAATCAGAGGCCAAACTATGGAATCCATCAACGCAATACTCAGCAGGCTTTTCCAGGGCCTAATCAATTGCAAACAACAGATGGTGGAAGGCAACCTTGGGAGTTGGCTATAGAAAAGACGAATGCGGCAATTGAGAAGTTGTCAATCAATACAAGCATAGCCAATGACAAGTTGGCAACTCATACAGGATCGACAATTCAGAATCTAGAGACGCAGATGGCGCAGCTCGCAAAGCAACTAAATGAGCGTCTCCCGGGCACTTTCCCAAGTGATACCGAGAACAACCCTAAGAACCAATGCAATGCCGTAGCAACTAGAAGCGGTAGGGTGTTGGGATCTAACAGGGGTGCAACTAGTTCTCAGGAAGCTGAGGCCTCGGAACAACCACATGTTGAGGAAGAGCAACCTAAGAAAGAGGAGTTGGCAAGTGACAAGGCACCGGAGAACCAGGGTGACCCGGCGGACGACATTGATTTTGATCAGTGATTCGGGCCCCTGCATTACTTTATTTAGAGTTCTAGCTAGTAGTTTCGATATGGTTGTACACTGATAGCTAGCTAGAAACTCTGTCTACTGACCTTTTACTAGCAAACTTGGATAGCTGTATATATTTACTTTTTTTTATGTTATTGCTTTAACGTTCGTTTTTGCTTGTGAATGGATCAACATGGAGAGCCCGGAATATCATGGGCCAACCAATTGGATGAGGATGAGGCCGAAACTAGCCGCGCTGTGAAGCGGGTAGTAGAGAGATGAAAAGAGGCAAGGCAATCAAATGAAAGCATGGGGTACGCTCGGACCCCCTTGAGATAAAAATTTCTTATCCTTTCTCTTATTCTTTCCCTTTTTCCATTTGTTTTTGAATTTCGCTCTTGAATAATTTGATAAGATCAAGAGTATATGTGTGAGTTTTGTGTCGGCAAGCTTGGTGGATTTTAATTAAATTTAGAATAGATTGACTGCATGAATTATGTTGACCATTGATGATTTCCCCCTAGGTTCTGAAAATCGAAAATTTGATCCCCATGTGAAAAATTGAAAATTGAACTTTGAGAAATTTTATTGTGATTGCTTGATTTATGACAAGTTTGGGGTGAAGGGGTGCACACACTAGGAATCGTATCTCGGTCAAACAATTTGCAAAAATGTCCAGGTGAGAAATTTGAGCCTCCAACATGTTCTTAATTGTGTGAATCGCTTTTAAGCTGCACTTTCCCGAATTTTATTGAATCTCTTCATGGTTTGCATGTCTATATGTTGCATCAAATGATCTAGGCATTTTTTCTTTGAAATAACTACTTGGCCCTAAATTGAACCAACCTTGATGAATGATCCCTAGTTAGCCACATTGAGCCTTGAAGCCTATTGTTCTTGATGACCTTACATTACAAGCCATTAACTCAGACAAACCATGATTTTCCCCTATCCTAGGATTTAGGAGAGCATGGAATTTTAGCTTTGTGAGTGTTGTTGTGGAACTAAGTTTGGGGTGGCTACAAGTTCATGAATCATAGTTGAGAAAAAGAAAAGCAAAATTAAAGGCCGAAGGCTTGAAAAAAAAAAGTGATGAAAAGTATTGAATATATGCCAAAAAGGGCAAGGCGAAAAAGTATAAAAAGGAAGAGGTTTGTAGCCACCCAATGCAAGGAATATAATAATAATATGAGAGTAAATTCAATTGTTGCAATGCTAGTTTCATGCTCTCATTGATCCTAGGGACTAAGCATCTATCCTTTGAATATCTTACCTTTAGTCAGGCCTCATTACAACATATGAAAGACCTTTTGATAATGCATGCATGTTTTCGTGGGAACCTTGATTGAGATGAAAATCAAATTCATGGGAAATGCTCTTGAAATGCGAGATTGAGTGAAAAGTTGGTAGCTTAGACAAATTGAGCGAAATATTAAATGCCCTTGTGAGGAAGGCAATTGTTTGAATTTGGTGATCTCCCTTTTGTGTTCCACTTGGAGCCTCAACTCAGATTACTGATTGAATGAATGATGGAATTCTCAATTGTTTAAAGTAAATGAATGTGGGGATTACATTGTTGCAAAGGGGGAAAACATTGAAGAAAAATTGTTGTGTTAAATTGCATGAAATTTGTGCAAAAAATTGATTGAATCCTTTAAGCTTGCCAAGATTTGAGTCTTTTTGAGTTTTAGTTTGCTTGGGGACAAGCAAGGTTTAAGTTTGGGATGTTTTGATAAGCCTCTGGCTCATCTAGTTTCCAGCTATAAAAGGGGTAGATTTTGTGCCTAATCGGGCGAGTCAACCTCGCTAATCTCCCAAAATGGCCTTGTTTTGTTCCTAAGTTAGAATTTGATTCGTTTAATGCATTTTTAGTAGTTTTTTGTTTATTTTGAGTATAATTACACTTTTTGTTTCCTTTTATTGTTTCAGGTTAAAAGTGAAGCTCTTAGAGTCAAGGAAAATGAAGAAATCAGTGGAAAAGCAATGCTGGAAGTTTCGCCTCGCGAGCCTGAAGACCAGCCTGAACAGCAACAGTCACCCTATCTGTGTCGCCTCGCGAATCACCATCTCGCCTCGCGAGCCTGAAGGCCTGACTGTGCCAGAGATGTCACCCTTTCTGTCTTGCCTCGCGAATCACCATCTCGCCTCGCGAGTATTCAAACGCAAGATGGAGCCAAAACTGAATTTCGCCTCGCGAGAGCTTGTTCGCCCTGCGAGCGGGCGAGACCCAGAACCTCTATTTATAGGCTGATTTAGGGCAGATTAGAAACCTTTTGTTCACCACTTGTTTTAGATCGTTTTTGAGAGACGAATCCTTATTCTCTGGAGCTGCGTCTCCCTATGTTCTTTTCCTATTTGACAATTATGATGAACTCCAATTGTTTGTGCGTTGTTACAAGCATGAGGAACTAATTCCCTTGTCTAAGGGATCAATGAAACCACCCATGACGGTGTAGCGTTCAATGTGATGTATGTTTCCCTCCTTACCTCGGTTCATGTTTTCCAATTCTGAATTTATTGCGTTGATCATAAGCATGCATGATTGACTAGTTAACGTGATGAGGCTTGATAGGCAATTCGCGTTTAGAACTTGAATTGGGATCACTGATTGAATATTGCACGAGAGTGAGTAGGAGATCAGTGCAACCTTATAGGGAACAAGATTTAATAGAGTTTGATGATTGGGTTATGAGACCGTAGCAAGTAATTAACTCAATCGTTGAATACGTCCTATTGAGCACGATAATGTCATTAGGAGAATTTGGGGGTCCTGGTTGACATTGCAATTGAACTTAGGGAGAGGATCATCATCACTTGGGTACTATGCATGATTGGGTAGGTGGATTTGTGACCTTAGATGTTTAATCCAGATTTTAATTCTCATCTTATCTTATCGCTACCTACTTTATCTCTAATTGGTTTGTTGATTTAAATTGCGATCCTATTTTCTCTCTCTTCTCAACCACTTGCTTTTGCTTGGTCAAACGTATCGAATTTCTTGCACATTGGTAGAATTGGTAGCCCAATCCTTGTGTCCGACCTCAGTAATTACTTACCGTGTTTATTACTTACGACGACCCGGTACAGTTGCCGGTGACTCAACAATTCATGTATCTATGAATGAATAAAGTCTTGGTAATGATGTTCATGTACCTAGTGAATTGTATGCATCTAGTTAAGTGCATCTAATTAAGTGTGTTCATGTACCTAGACTAATGTGGGTCTTTATTTGTCAAAAGAAATATGCTGAAAAAATATTGAAGAAGTTTGGGATGTTTGATTGTAATCCAACTGATGCACCATTAGTTGTGAATGAAAAATTGATGAAAAAAGATGGAGGAAGGAAGGTTGATGCTAGTAACTACAGAAGCCTGATGGGTAATTTATTTTATCTTACTAGAACAAGACCAGATATCATGTTTGCGGCAAGTTTACTCTCTCGATTCATGAATGATCCAAGTCACATCCATCTAGGTGCAGCTAAAAGGGTGTTGAGATACATTCAAGGCAATGTTAACTATGGAATCAAATATGACAGCAAGGTCGAAGCAAAGCTAGTCGGCTTTTGTGACAGTGATTGGGCAGGTTGTATGGATGATATGAAAAGCACTTCTGGATATGTTTTCTCACTAGGATCGGGTGCTTTTTCGTGGTGCTCTGATGAGTGTGATTTCACCTCATATTTCCTTCACAATTTGCCTGCATTTTCATATAGTTTAGGCGTATTTTATTTGATTATTTGTTAGTTTTTACCTTGGAACGGGTAAGGTGGTTTTGTGGTGCTTGTGTGCAGGAATTGAAGATTAAAACACTCAAGATCAGTTACGCTGGAGTTTGAATGAAGACAGAGCTTGAAAATCAAGAAAATGAGACAAACAGAACTGATCACGGCCTAGCCATGATGATCATCACGGCCATGATCGAGTAGAGCTGAAAAGAAAGAATGGAAAAGTCAGAGCTGGTCATGGCCAGGTCGTGAAGTCCATCACGACCGTGACATGCCAACTGAACCACACCCTCACAGGCAGAACTGATCATGTCTAGGCCGTGATGGTGGTCACGGTCGTGTCAAACCAACCAGCAAAGCAATCTCCAAGGCAGAACCCATCATGGCCTAGCCGTGATAGGCATCACGATCGTGACGCGCAATATCTAGATTTTTTAAAACAGATTTGATCTGATTTGTGTATTTGCTTGGGATTCAAGTTACCCCACATTTTAAATAGGCCTCTAGGGCTTGAAAACAATGCTTGAGTAGTAGTCTTATTTCTAGGAATTTGGGCTATGCCCAAGATTTGTTTATGGTGATGAATTGACGTTTGATTTCTTGTTAATTTCAATTTTGCTTTCGATTTGATTCCTATTGTTTTAATTACTCGTAAATTCGGTGGCCACTTGTTTGCTTGTCGTCGATACACTAAGGACGAACTTAGCGGTGAACTTAGGTATCGGATCTATGGAATCAAACTTACGACTTAAATCACGAGAGTTACAAACGGTCCTTCGAGGGTTCACGAATTGTCACAAAACTTAAAGGGTTCGATTTTAATTCAATTACCACGAGAATATGGGTTGGTTTAATTGGGCACGGTTCTTGTAACCCGAGATGGAGCATTAACTTATTTAGGATAAATTCACCTTCAAAGCAAATTTTGGTAACTAACAAGGGGAGTAGTCAATTTAGTAACATAAGCAGTCTTGTTGGTAACCCAATTTCTGGAAATCTCTTTTGAATTTGAAAAACCCCTATTTGAATTACTTTCCTATTTTGTTTAATTGCAATTTTAAATTTGATTGTTACTTGATTCCGATTCCAAAAGCCAAATCTTATTCCAATTCAGTTAAATCAATTTAATAACTAATTGTTATTTAAGATCTCGGTCTCTGTGGTTCGTTCTCTTTTTAATTACTTGACGACGAAGCCGTTCACTTGCGGATTCGAGAGCCATCAAGTTTTTGGCGCCGTTGCCGGGGACTGTGTTTTCTTGAATTTCAATTTAATTTTTAATTGATCTTTTCTGGACATTTTTTTTTCTATTTTTTATTATTTATTTCTTTTTCTTTTTCTAGAGTACCTATCTCTCTACCATTGGTATTTTTCTCTTTTATGCAAAGATCCCTAAGTCTTGGAAACCTTATTGAAGTTGACCCTGAGATCGAAAGGACCTTTCATAGACGTAGGAGACTACAAAGACAAAGAGAGAGAGAGGTTGATTCCCATTCCACTCATGGCGAATTTACCGGTTACCAAACCACTGAAGGACTACGCAGCCCCAAATGCTGGGGTTTGCGAACTAGGATTGCTAGGCCATAAATTAAGGCGGAGAACTACACTATACCGCCTCAGTTAATTGGCATAATTAGGCAACATCATTTTGGAGGATTACCCTCGGAGGACCTGACTGATCATGTGGAGACATTCTTGGAATTCACCGATGCAATTAGAATTCAAGGTGCCCCGATCGATGCTATACGCTTGAGGTTATTCCCCTCCTCTCTGACTGGAAAGGCAAAAGCTTGGTTGAAGCAAGTGCACGCTAATACGTTGTCAACTTGGGACCAACTAGAGAAGGCATTCTTGGAGAAATTCTTCCCTCCATCCAAGACTGCTTACCTACAAACTCAGATCACCGGCTTCTTCCAAAAGGACGGAGAATGCTTATCCGAAGCTTGGGATCGTTACAAGGGATTGCTAGAGTCTTGTCCACATCATGGACTCGAGAGGTGGTTGTTAGTGCATACCTTCTACAACGGATTGGATTACTCATCAAAGGTGTCACTTGACTCCGTAGCTGGTGGAGCCTTTATGAACAGACCTATGACTGAAGCATTCAATATCATTGAAAACGTAGCCACCAACTATCACCAATGGGGTTCGGAAAGAGGTAATAACCCGAAAAAGCTTTCGGGGGGTAAGTTCGAAATGACCAGTACTGATTTGATTATGTCTAAATTCGACTCATTAAATAAACGCTTTGATAAGCTTGAAAAGGCTAATGTGAGTTCAATAGGTGCTACTGATGTTGTTTGTGAGATTTGTGGAATGCAGGGACATGTCATAATGGAGTGCCAACATGGTATCGCTCTTGAGTCCGGTGCTTCGGGGGAACAAGTGAACTCTTGTCACAATTTCTATGACACGAACCCGATGCTACCAAATTATGCTCCCCCAAACCCCTACAACCAAGTAAGGAAGAATAATCCTTATCTTGCCTACGGGAACTACAACAACACGTTGAACCACGAATTCCAAGAAGGCCAAGGTAATAGGAAACCCGCATCGGGGTATCCTCAGGTACAAAAGTCTAAACTTGAGTTTCTTATGGAAAATTTTGTTGCTACACAAACTAAGCAGAATGAATAATTTAGGCAACAAGGTAGGGCAGTTAATGAGGCAATAAAAGAGTTAACATCTAAGGTAGATAACTTAGCCATCCATAACAAGATGTTAGAAACTCAAATTGCCCAACAAGTGGGAAATTCAATGAGGCAACCGGGCAAGTTTCCTGGACAACCTGAAGTGAACCCAAATAATGAACAGTGTAAAGCTGTGAGTCTAAGGAGTAGTAAGAAACTTGAGAATCCCGAGGCTAAAGGGGAGAGTGATAACAAGAGTGTGGATGGGGAGGAGAAACCTACTAAGACACAACCCTTAGAAGAGGAAGAGCCTAGTGAAAAAGTGTCTAAGTATGTCCCTCCACCACCTTACCAACCTCCAATACCTTTTCCTCAAAGGTTGGCTAAGGCCAAGTTAGATAAGCAATTTGGAAAATTTCTGGAGGTCCTTAAGAAATTGTAAATAAATGTGCCATTCACTGAGGCGTTACAACAAATGCCCACATATGCTAAATTTCTTAAGGACATCCTATCAAATAAGAGAAAGCTAGAGGACTATGAAATAGTGGCTTTAACTGAGGAGTGCGGTGCTTTAATTCAAAATAAATTGCCTCCTAAATTGAAAGATCCAGGTAGTTTCTCTATTCCTTGCTTGATTGGTAACACTAGTTTTGATAAAGCTCTTTGTGATTTGGGGGCTAGTGTTAGTCTTATGCCCCTCTCTGTTTGCAAGAAGTTGGAGATGGGTGAACTAAAACCCACAACAATATCCCTTCAATTGGCGGATCGGTCATTCAAATTCCCTATAGGCATCTTGGAGGATGTTCCTATTAGAGTGGGTAAACTTTTCATTCCTGCGGATTTTGTGGTACTTGAAATGGAAGAGGATTCCCAAATCCCCATTATTCTTGGTAGGCCTTTCTTGGCTACCGCAGTAGCAATTATTGGTGTTAATAATGGAAAATTGACTTTAACTTTGGGTGATGATAAAGTTGAATTTGATTTAGCTAAATCTATTAAACACCCTTCTTTTGAAGATTCTTGTTGCAGGGTTGACTTAATGCACCAAGTGGTGAAAGAAGAATCCCCTCAAGCTTGTGTTGATGACCCATTAGAAATGTGTTTGATTGGTGGAGACTTAAATGCTTATGGAGGAGAAGTAAGGAATTATGCCCGCTTTCTGGAGGCTAGTCCAGAAATTTCTCCGAACAAAACAAAGAAAGAGAAACTTGAGTTGACACCAAAGAATAAGGATTTGAAAGATAAAGAAGCCCCTAAGGTAGAACTAAAACCTCTTCCTTCCACATTAAGGTATGAATTTCTTGGTCCTAACTCTTCCTATCCGGTGATTGTAAACGCTAGCTTGAATGAGTTGAAAACTGAGAAATTGCTTAGGGAGCTTAGAATGCATAGAAAAGTGATAGGATATACAATTGATGATATTAAAGGCATAAATCCTTCTTTTTGCATGCATCGCGTTTTAATGGAAGATGAGCATAAACCATCCATTGAGCATCAACGTAGGTTGAACCCTAATATGAAAGAGGTGGTTAAGAAAGAAATGCTTAAGTTGTTAGATGCGGGGTTTATTTATCCAATCTCCGATAGTGAATGGGTTAGTCCGGTACATGTGGTTCCTAATAAAGGGGGGATGACTGTTGTTCAAAATGAAAATAATGAACTAATCCCTACTAGGACGGTACCCGGTTGGAGAATGTGCATTGATTATAGGAAGTTAAATAAGGCAACAAGGAAAGATCACTTCCATCTTCCATTTATTGATCAAATGCTTGAAAGGTTAGCTAGGCATTCATACTTTTGTTACTTGGATAGATATTCCGGTTTTCATCAAATTCCTATACATCCTAGTGATCAAGAAAAGATCACGTTTACTTGTCCCTATGTCACTTTTGCCTATAGAAGAATGCCTTTTGGTCTATGTAATGCACCGGCTACTTTTCAAAGATGCATGACTGCAATTTTTTCTGAATTTATTGAAAACATCATGGAGGTTTTTATGGATGATTTTTCTGTTTATGGAACTACCTTTGATGACTGTTTAACAAATTTATCTAAGATTTTGCAGTGATGTGAAGAAACCAATTTGGTATTGAATTGGGAAAAATGTCATTTTATGGTAAAAGAAGGTATAGTGCTTGGGCACTTGATTTCTGGTAGAGGTATTGAGGTGGATAGGGCCAAAATAGATGTTATTGAAAATTTGCCCCCACCGGTAAATGTGAAATGAGTTAGAAGTTTCTTGGGACACGCCGGGTTTTACCAGTGTTTCATCAAAGATTTTTCAAAAAATTTTAAACCCTTATATAACCTATTAATGAAAGATGTTCCATTTGATTTTAATGAGGAATGTTTGAGTGCATTTTATAGGTTGAAGGAAACTTTGACCACCGCTCCAATTTTGCAAACACCAGATTGGAATGAGCCATTTGAAGTAATGTGTGACGCTAGTGACTACGCCGTGGGAGCGGTGTTGGGACAAAGGATAGACAAGAAGGTTCATGCAATATACTATGCAAGCAAAACTCTAGATGGAGCTCAAGCCAATTATGCCACAACTGAGAAGCGGTTGCTTGCGGTTGTCTTTGAATTTGAGAAATTCAGATCATACCTTGTGGGGTCTAAAGTCATAGTGTACATGGACCACTCCGCACTAAAGTACCTTATGACTAAGAAGGAAGCAAAGCCAAGACTCATCCGATGGATTCTCCTTCTGCAATAATTTGACTTGGAGATTCGGGACCGGAAAGGGACGAAGAACTTGGTTGCGGACCACTTATCCAGACTTGAACCATTGGAACATGAGAAGGACAACTTGCCGATAGATGATTCTTTCCCCGACGAGCAACTGTTCGTCATCTTGGGAGATAATGCTCCATGGTATTCGGATTTTGTGAATTATTTTGTATGTGGGATTCTACCACCGAAGTTCAATTATCAACAAAAGAAGAAGTTCTTTTCCGATCTCAAGAACTACGTGTGAGATGAGCCTTACATTTTCTGCAAGTGTGCGAATAACATTTACAGAAGGTGTATTCCAGAAGTCGAGGTTCCAAGTATATTGAGTTGTTGTCATTCCTCATCTTACGGAGGACATGCTAGTGCCTCAAAGACGGCAGCAAAGGTGCTTCAAGCTGGTTTCTATTGGCCTAATATTTTCAGAGATGCCCGAATGTTCGTGCTTGCTTGTGATCCATGTCAAAGAACGGGGAACATCTCTAAGAAGCATGAAATGCCACTCAACACTATGCTAGAAGTAGAGATATTTGATGTTTGGGGAGTTGACTACATGGGACCCATTCCTTCCTCTTGCAACAATAAGTTCATTCTTGTAGCCGTTGATTACGTCTCTAAATGGGTGGAAGCCATTCCTTCCCCAACAAGTGATGCAAAAACCATAATCAAACTATTCAAGAAGGTGATTTTTCCAAGGTTTGGAATTCCAAGGGCAGTCATTAGTGATGGGGGATCGCACTTCATTGAAAAACAATTTGAAAAACTCCTACTCAAATATGGAGTCACCCATAGGGTTGCTACACCTTACCACCCTCAGACTAGTGGGCAAGTCGAAGTTTCCAATCGAGAGATAAAGAGCATTCTAGAGAAGACTGTTTCAAGTTCGAGAAAGGATTGGTCCTTAAAGCTTGATGATGCTCTTTGGGCTTACCGTATGGCTTACAAGACTCCTATCGGGATGACACCCTTTAGACTTATTTACGGTAAGCCATGTCACTTACCAGTCGAGCTTGAGCATAAAGCTTTGTGGGCTATTAAGATGCTAAACTTTGATATATTTGGGTGCGTTTGGGTAAACAACTTAATTAAGAGCTTATCACATAAGACCTTATTGCATGAGAGCTTATGCCATAAGTGCTTAAAGAAAGAAAAAGAAAGAAAGGGGCATGAGAGGATTCGAATAGTGAAAAACACGGAGAGGGTGTTTAGTGCATAAGCTCTTATGATAATTCCATAAGCTTCTCCCAGTGACTTATGAAAATAAGTCAAAAACTCCTTTTGGGATGGCATAAGTTATTTTTATAAGTTCTGCCAAACACACTGCATAAGAGCTTATGTCATCAGATAAGTCAAAAGGAGCTTAAATAAGCTCTTCCAAACACCACCAAAAGCTGCTGGGGAAAGGAGAATCCTTCAACTTCATGAACTTGATGAGCTAAGATTGGATGCTTATGAGTCCGCACGATCTTACAAGGAGAGAACAAAGAAGTGGCATGATAAGCATATCCTTCGTAGAGAATTCCATGAAGGAGAACTGGTGCTACTCTACAACTCGAGGTTGTGGTTATTCCCAGGAAATCTCAAAGTCTAGATGGTCCGGACCATTTAAAGTAATGAAAGTATCACTAGTGCAATAACTGCTTTTTACGTCAGTTAAAATTGATTTTTTACGTCAGAATACCGACTGACGTAAATACAGATGACGTTAAAAGTTAAAATTTTAACGTCCGTTGAGAACCGACGTTAAATATAAAACTATTAACGTCGGTTCTTTAACACAACTGACGTTAATTTTGTCAAAATTAACGTCAGTTGTTTAAACAACTGACGTTAAACATAAAACTATTAACGTCAGTTCTTTAAGACAATGGACGTTAATTTTGTTAAACTAACGTCAGTTGTTATAACGAAACTGACGTTAAAGGTTTTAATTTTAACGTCAGTTGTTTTACACAACTGACGTTAATAGTGTACTGTATATTTTATAAAATACTATTAACGTCAGTTGTTTGATACAACTGACGTTAATAGATTTTTTTTTTAAATTCAGTTTTAAAATATCACTCCCCTCAGCTATCCCTGCATTCAGTAAATATCCCAGTAACACAGAATATCACACACATTACAGAATTGCAAAGGAAAAATGGAACAATGATCCATATGTATGCCTGTTCAGAAACAATATATATTTATTAACATAGGTTATAACTCAAAATAAATACAGAAATATAAATAAAAATAAATGTATACTAAGTTTAAACTACCTATATCAATATCCCTTCGTGATGATCATCACGAGTGGCATGTACATCGTCCACCTGTGTCTCCTCGATTATAGTAGGCATGTTTGTTGAAAAAGAAGGAGTCTCAGGAATATCAATATTTGAATCTTGATTTTCATCACTACCATTATACATGCTTTTTCCTTGGAGAACCACGGACAACCTTTTGTTAGAAGGATCGGTGATGTAGAACACTTGTTTTGCTTGGGAAGCCATTATGAAAGGCTCATTTATATGACCTAACTTGTTGAGGTCTACCAATGTGAACCCCAATTCGTCGGTTTGTACACCACCGTTACTATCAACCCACTTACATTTAAAAACCGACACCGTAAGCTTAGTGTAATCGAGAACCCAAATATCTTCAATATATCCAAAGTAAGATGTCGGTGCTTTAACGGGTTTTGTGTCCTTTGCACTAGAGAAGTGCATTGCTTCGGCCACGATCATAACCCCACTATTTTGCATGGTACTCTTGTTATCTTGTTCCTTTGTATAAAAGGAAAAGTTATTTATGTCGTATCCGCTCCAACATATGACGTTGAAGCTAGGCCCACGTGCTAGCCATCTTACGCCATCAGAAGCAGTACTACCATCCTCAAGCATTTCTTCCTTGAACCATGGTAAGAAAGTCTTGTTATGCTTGTTCAACAACCACCTTTCGCTCATTCGAGGGTTTTCTTGATTGAATTTTCTTTTATGTTCAAATAAGAAAGGCTGAACACATTCGATGTTGTTCAATACATACAAATGTTCTTGAAGCACTTCCTCCCGATCCTTGCTATTAATTCTTAAGCCATGTGTACCCTTACCTTGACATATGATCTCATCATGCCGAGGCTTACGAACCCCTATAGGATCCATGTTATGAAGGTAGTCCGAACAAAACTCAATAGCTTCTTCTGCAACATACCTTTGAACAATAGATGCTTCCGGACGATGAGGATTCTTCACGTACCCTTTCAAGATCTTCATGTAGCGCTCAACTGGGTACATCCATCTCAGAAAAACCGGCCCACATAATCTAATCTCCCTCACCAAATGAACAATTAAGTGAACCATTATGTCAAAAAAGGAAGGAGGAAAATACATCTCCAATTGGCACAAGATTGTAGCAGCCTCAACTTCTAAGTCATCCAACATACGGGGGCCAACGACTTTGCTACATATAGAATTGAAGAATGAGCACAACCGAGTAAGGGCATGTCTCACATTTTTTGGAGCAATACCACGAATAGCAACGGGCAGAAGTTGTTGCATCAAGATGTGACAATCATGAGACTTTAAGCAAACCAATTTAAGATCACCAGAGACAAGCCTCTTCATATTTGAAGAGTAACCATGTGGAACTTTGATGCCCTGAAGACACCCGCATAAACTTTGTCTCTCTTTTTTTGATAAAGTATGACATGCTGGCGGCAAATAAGTCCGCTTACCATCCTCAACAACTGGAGCTAACTGCTCTCGTATACCCATAGCAACGAGGTAGAGACGAGCATTCACACCATCCTTTGTATTGCCCTGAATGTTGAGAAGCGTCCCGATCACACTATCACACACATTTTTCTCCACATGCATCACATCAATGCAGTGTCTGACATCAAGCTTGCGCCAGTATGGAAGATCAAAGAATATCGACCTCTTCTTCCATATGTTTTTCTCGGCAGCTTTACCTTTCTTTTTGGACTTGCCGAATATAACATCGATGCCCTTTACCCTCTGATAAACATGCTCTCCAATTAAGGCCGCCGGTGCTTCTTCTGTCTCTTGGCATCCATTAAAAGCTTTTTTCATCTTACGATATGGGTGATCACGTCTAAGAAATCTCCGATGCCCAAGGTAAACCGTCTTCTTTCCATGATGCAACTGAGTGTAGCATGTGCCTTCTTCACATATAGGGCATGCTTTATGCCCCTTGACACTGCAGTGCCGGACAAGTTACCGTATCTTTGGAAAGTCGTTGATGGTGCAAAATAACATGGCACGAAGCTTGAAAGTCTCATGAGAATACCCATCAACTACATCAACACCTTCCACCCACAGCGTTTTCAAGTCTTCAATCAAGGGACGTAGATAAACATCTAAGTCATTTCCCGGTTGCTTTGGGCCCGAAATCATCATAGACAACATCATGTATTTGTGCTTCATGCACAACCAAAGGGGCATGTTGTAAATTACCAACAGAACAGGCCATGAACTATGAATACTACTCATGTTACCATAAGGATTCATTCCATCCGTAGCAAGTCCAAGCCTTAGGTTTCTTGGCTCATCGGCGAAATCCGGAAACATAGTATCGATATTCTTCCATTGCATAGAATCAGCAGGATGATGAACATTTCCATCACGTTTCCTCTCATCATTATGCCATCTAAGATTCTTCGTATCTTTCGCATTGGCAAACAATCGCTTGAACCTTGGAATTATTGGAAGATACCACAACACCTTCGCAGGAGGACCCTTTTTTCTCACATCATCAAGATCATCATCATCATCACCACCCTTCACTTTGTATCGTGATAACCCACATTTGGGGCAATCGTGATTGTCTTCATGAACACCGGTGTACAATATGCAATCATTGGGGCATGCGTGTATCTTCTTATACTCCATACCCATAGGACACAATACCTTCTTGGCCTCATAGTTACGGTCAGGTAATGTGTTGTCCTCCGGAAGCAAGTCTTTCAACGCTTCAAGCAATTCCGTGAAGCTTTTATCGGTCCAACCATTTCTCGCCTTCACACAAACCAATTTTAGCACCGCCGACAACCGTGTATGAGTAGTACACCCTGGATATAAAGGCTTATCCGCATCACCGCACAACCTATCATACACATGAGCTCGATGAAAAGATTCTTGTCCAATATCACGGATCATGTCCTCTACTCGATCATCCTCCATATCTACGTCAACGTCCTCACTTTGGGAGACACTTGCCGTACTACTCAACAACACATCACCATGCCATATCCATCTTGTATAACTCAAGCAAATCCCTTCACAAATCAAATGAGTACGTATATCCTTCACCGTACATTTCCTCGTATTTCAAACACTTGACATAAGGACAACAGAACATTCCATTACTATTAGGAACATTCCTTTGAGCAAATTCTATAAATTCTCCCACCCCCTTCAAATACTCAGTACTAATGCGCTTACAAACCATCCAACTACGATCCATAACTAGATAGGTCCTGTAGATATTAACATATATACAATATAAGGACAATACGGGAGATTGAAAACTATAGTTTTTGAAGATTGCCAAACACTGGTCACGGCCTGGCAGTGATGTCCATCACGGCCGTAACGTGCCAACTGAACCAGACCATCACAGGCAGAACTGATCACGGCCTAGCCGTGATGAGCATCACGGCCGTGACAAATCAACCAGCAGAGCAACATGCACTCAAAACCAAAAATAGAGACATTCCAAACAACTCAAACTCACGGTTTCAAGTTTCAACTACTGAGACTACAGTTTCAACATACACTCAAAACCAAAAATAAAAAAATGTGCCCTAAAGTCTCACCAGAAATAGGCGCTCGCGTGGTGGTGGGGAGGGGAGCTCGAGTGGTGGCCAACGTTCGATGTGGTTACTGAGAGCAGAGGGACAAGGAGAGTTAGTGCGCGGGAAGGGGAAAGAGAGATGTCAAGTTACTGCAAAGAATGAATGGAAAGACAGAGTTAGGGTTAAGAGTGTACCTCACGGTGGTGACGAAGAAGCCCTCACGGTGGTTGCGGTGGAGATGAGCTTGCGATTAGGGCAGAGTGAGGGTTGAGAGTGATCGAGGGTTGAGCGTGATGAAAAGATAAAAGAGACGTACAGAGCGAAGTGCAGAAGGCACGCGGGTGTAAACCAAAATAAAACAACATTTGACGTCAGTTGTTTGTAAAAACTGACGTTAAATGTCATATATTTAACGTCAGTTGTCTTAAGAAACTGACGTTAAAAGTGTATACGTTTATCCAAAAACATTAATTCCTTTGACTATTTATTTAATTGAAGTAAAAAATCAAACTTTTAACGTCAGTTGTATTAAAAAACCGACGTTAAAAATAAATATTTTTTATTTTAAAAGCACTTTTAACGTCAGTTGTTGAAGACAACTGACGTTAAAATGGTATAAGTTTCTGCGAAAAAAAAATCATTCCTTTAATTTGACTACTGTGCTAAACCATGCACCTTGTAACTTAATCCTCTTAATGAGCATTAAGTTTATAGTTAAGTTTTCAAGAAATTGATGTTGAAGTAGAAACTTTTTAATATTTCAGTGCTATGTTGCAGAAATTTTTGATCTTTTAATCATGTAATTGTAACTTATGAATCGCTTCAATGAAATACGATTTGATTATACATATAACACTTTTATGTTAAGTGTTTATTTATTTTAATTTTCAGAAGAATATGTTCACTAATTCAAGCTAATTAATGAAGATTAAAAATAAACTTGTTTAATATTTACACAAGTTTATTTTTAATCTTCATTAAAAATAAACTTGTTTAATATTTACACAAGTTCTTTATACAACTGACGTAAATAGTGATTTAATATTTACAAACTGCCACCACCTCATTTTTAACGTCAACTTAATTTATGACTGCCAAGTTCCCGTATATTACATTATTTCCGATATTCATTCTGCACGTTTATAATATATAGGATTATTTACGTCAGCTATTTATTATACTGAAGTAAAAATTACACTTTTAACATCAGTTGTATAAAAAACTGACGTTAAAAATAAATATTTTTTATTTTAAAAACACTTTTAACGTCAGTTGTATTAAACAACTGACGTTAAAGGTGTCTGCGTTCATTCCTTTGACTACTGTGCTACTTACCCATGCACCTTGTAACTTAATCCTCTAAATGAGCATTAAGTTTATAGATAAGTTTTCAAGAAAATCAGAATAACTTAGTAACTTCATCCCCTGCTCCTATAAATAGCTTCCTTCCATCCTTTTAATTTTCTGCTTCACAATATGACTCTGCCATGGAGATTAACTTCATCACTCTTTCTTCCTATTCCTAGACTCAAAGATCTTTGTCTTAATGGTCAAACAACTTCTGAGGTTGTGTAAATCACATAATATGGGTGATAAAGTTGTGTAAATCACATAATGTGAGTTGCTCACCTTATCATCTTTCCGGAGAATCGGCAGCTTTGGAAGCAAATGACTGTTCCAAGACCATTGCTGAAACAGATCGGGTGCACCCTTGCTCAGCCGCTCTGGAAAACTCAGTCGCTCGACTCTCCTTTCTTGCTCACCCGTGAAGGGAACGAAGCCTCAACAAATGTTTAGGATTTTAAACCCTTTCAATGTAACTTTTTATAGGATTTTAAACCCTTTCAATCTTCCAGATCGATCGTCGTATTACACTTCATGATTGAGATCCGGTTTGGGTTATTGATTCAACTTATACTTCGCACATATATTTTAGTTTTCAAAACAGAAACACAAAACATCAAAGCAATTGTGAAACTGAAACTTGAGGAAGGCAATGCGGAAGGGTACGTATACTAGATAAAAAAAATTATTAAAATAACCTTTAACGTCTGTTGATGAAAGAACAGAAGTTAAAAGTGAAGTGACTAACTTTTAACGTAAGTTCAATGAAGAACTGACGTCAAAAGGTTCACTTTTAACGTCAGTTGTTTATTAAACTGACGTTAAAAGTGAGTCACTTCACTTTTAACGTCAGTCCTTAAAACAGCTGACGTTAAAATTGAATTAATGAAGTCTGATATTTACAAAACTGCCACCGCCTCATTTTTAACGTCAAACATATGGTCAACTGACGTAAAACATTCCCGTATATTACATTATTTCCACTAGTGTATTCCCGTATGGTGCCGTCGAGGTTTGGAACCAGGAACGTGGAACACTCAAGGTCAATGGACAGAGACTGAAACACTACCTTGGAGAACATCCACTTGAACAGGAGGTCGTGATTTCCCTCCTCGATCCAACATCAAAGGATTAAAAGGACTATGGTCAAGCTTGGGACCGTAAATAACCGCTTCTTCGGAGGCAACCCAAGCTTTCTTTCCCTTCTTGGTTTGTTTTTGAATTTTGTTTTTGAATAATTGAGAAGATTTATAGAAGAAATATCATAAATTAATGGGTTTGCCAAGTGTTTTCAGGCCAGGAAGGCATGAAGAGTGAAAGGGGCATGAAAAATGAAGTCAGAATAAATCACGCCTAGGCCGTGACATGGGTCACGGCCATGATGAATCAACAGCTGAAAGTCAGACAGTATCACGGCCCAGCTGTGATAGCCATCACGGGGGTGACCAGAAGGCCCCTGGAAGATCAGAATCCATCACGGCCTAGTCGTGATGTAAGTCACGGCCGTGATATGAAGACCAGAAAGTCAGGAAGGATCACGGCCAGGCCGTGATAGTGATCACGGTCGTGACAAGCCAGCTGAAACAGAACAGATTCTATCACGGGCTAGCCATGATTCGCATCACGCCCGTGAAAAGGGATTTTCCTTACCCAGAACGCGTCACGGCCTGCCCGTGATGTGGGTCACGGCCGTGACACGCTTTTAACTCGGATTTTTAAAATGCAAACCCCATCCCCTCTGCTCAAACACAACCTAACCCTCTTCCTCCTCTCTACTTTCTCTCTACCTCCATAGCCACCAAGCTCTCACCCTTCATTCCAAATCCTCCTTTCCCTCATCTCACACTCATCAACGCAATCCCCACTTAACCCAAACCCACCATCTTCCTCTTCATCCACTCATTTTCTTCTTCCTCTCACAACCTCCACCATACCCATTCATCCAAAAAGCTTAAAAACTCACCTCCCCACGACACCCATGCCCAACCAACTGTACTCCCTTGCTCCCTAGACCTAACCCAACAAGACCCACAAGGCAAATCCTTCAATTTTGGGCAAACTCAAAAATTCCCAATTCTGAAACCTTAGCCCCTAAAAATCCGAATTTCAAAAACAGTGAAAGAGGGGATTGTGAATTTTGGTGCTTTGAGATTCATTGAAGAAAATCATGGCAAGCAAGCGTCAAAGGGCAATCGAAGCCTCATGCCCCCGTACCAGAGGAAGCAGGAACCCAGGTAACTACTCTGACTCTGACTCTTCTAACTCTGAGACTGATGAACATGGGTATGAGATTGTTTTCAAAGATAATGCTCAACAAGATAGATTTAATATTTTGAAAAATAGGAAGATTATCCAAACAAAATATCTTGATGATGCATGTATAGACACCCTAGGCTTGACTGTTGACATCAACCGGATGTTAGAAAACATAGGGTGGAGCGAGTTTGCTCGCACCAGATACCCTGCATTTGCTGGCCCTACTCTGGAGTTCTTATGCTCTCTAAATACGGAAATTCTCCAAGGGCCGCATTGCCTAGAGGGACGGATTACATTCCGACTCTTCAACCAGGATTTTGTGCTAACCCTAGCTGAATTTAATGAAATTTTTGATCTACTTGTAGGGAGTGATAGGAGATACCCTTTAGGATTTAGTGCACATAGTTTCTGGTCAATAATTGACTATGAAGGCAGGAGTTTTGACCCTCGGACATCCAATTCCATAGCCCTTGTTAACCCAAGTATAAGATATATGCATAGGGTCATAGCCAACACCCTGTTTGGCCGTGGAGAGAGTGACGGATCCGTCCGCCAGGACGAGGTCTTTATACTTTGGGCCATGCTACACCCTGAGAGCAATGTGGACACAGGGTCGTTTTTGGCTAGGCACCTCTTAAAGGTCGCCAAGAGTTCGAGTGGCACTATTGTCATTGGTGGCTTAATCACCACCATATGCCATCACTTTAACTTTGATTTGGATGGTTTTGAGGCCGCCCCAGGACGGACATGTATCACCTTGCAGGCTTGTGAGGCCATGGGGATGATCACCCAGGAGGATGATTCGTACTCCCTGAAACACCCAAGGCGCAGGCACCCAATTCCTCTCCCTAACCTCGCACTTTTGGATGTAACAAATCCGGCAAATTGGAAAGTGCCGGTGGGAGAGGAGCCTCAGCCTATTAGGATACAAAGGCCGTTACGCCCGCCACCACAGGATAGGCCGTCTGGGCACCCATCTTCTTCCTCTGTAGGTACATCGTCCGATGATCCCTATGCGCGGTTCTCGTCCACCTTTGACACTATCCTAGCGAACCTGGAGTGCATCATGGAGGAACAGCGTGAGCAGAGAGCCATGATCCAGCAGCTCCATGACTGGCATCTGAGCCAGCACCCACCACCTCAGTGAGTTGTTTTTATTTTTATCCTTCCTACGACTTAATTATTTACATTGGGGACAATGTTAGTTTTTAAGCTTGGGGTAGGGGTATTATTTTTGCATTCTTGCATGTTGCATTCATTTAGGGTTAGTTTTGCATATATCACATCATTAGATTGCCCCTTGCTTAGAGTATGCCTCCAATTGTGAAAAACTTTGTGCCAAACGAATTGAGACGGTGAATTTTTGAACCCAATTTTTTTTTGGTATTCTTGTGATAGGCTAAAAATAAAAATGCTTGAGATGATCTTTTGATAGTTAATAATTAGCATGTGGTTCCTTAGATCTGGGTTTCTCATTGATTTTAAAACTACTAAATGTGAGATTTTGAGCCTAAAAGGGGTACTCACTAAATCTACCCCATTCCTTATGATCGAGTGTTTTATTCCTCTTGGATTGTATTCTCTAGAACTTGACTTGAAACCGTTTTGAAACTTAAAAAAATTTTGAAAGCATATTTGAAAATGATTGAGGCACTAGGTATTTTTCTGGCCTTCTGAACTTTGACTGATTAAATGCTACCCCTTAGTTGCTCAATTTTGAGCCTAAAAGAATAAAATATTTTTCTTGGTACCTTGATTTATTTTAATGAATGATGCTTGGTATGGCACATTTTAAAGTGTTGCAAAAGGGAAATAAGGAAGATGGAAAATTAAATTGTGAAAAAAAAAATTCTCTTAAGATGAAAATCTCCCCTTCTTAAATTAAATAAATAAATAAAATAAAAAATAAAAAAATGGAGAAAGGGATGAGAAAAAGAAAGTAAGAAATAAAAATTAAAAAAGAAAGAAAGAAAGAAAGAAAGAAAGAAAGGTGGAAAAGTGAACTAAAGCTCAAAAAGGTATTTTAGAAGGTTGTCATGCTTTGCATTGTTTGATATTTTGTTTAGCCTTCTTGAGTTTTCCTTTTTTTGATTTCCCCACCTAACAATTAATCCCATGGCCCCATTACAACCAAAATAAAAGACCTCTTGATTCTTATATGTTTTCATTAATAAAGTAGAGATTTGGTTAATAGTCAAGCTTATGGCAGGATACCTTCCTTGAGGAAATTGAGTGAATTGTCATATACCCTCAAACATAAGAGCGAGGTGAGAAGAGTGCCCGAATTAGTGAGAGATGTGAATTTAGGGAACTAAGCTTCTAATTGGACTTAAAATTGTTTGTCTCTTGGTTTCTTATTGAATATGCCTGTAACTTGGATTTATTACTTGGGATCTAGATTCACTGTCCATGCTCTGATTGATTATCTTTTCTGGCCTTAGTTATCGCTTGAGGACAAGCAAAATCTTAAGCTTGTGGTAGTTTGATGAGTGTGATTTTACCTCATATTTCCTTGACATTTTGCATGCATTTTCATATAGTTTAGGCGTATTTTATTTGATTATTTGTTAGTTTTTACCTTGGAACGGGTAAGGTGGTTTTGTGGTGCTTGTGTGCAGGAATTGAAGATTAAAACGCTCAGGATCAGTTACGCTGGAGCTTGCATGAAGACGAAGCATGAAAAGCAAGAAAATGAGACAAACAGGACTGATCACGGCCTAGCCGTGATGGTCATCACGGCCATGATCGAGTAGAGCTGAAAAGAAAGAATGGAAAAGTCAGAGCTGGTCACGGCCAGGCCGTGATGTCCATCACGGTCGTGACATGCCAACTGACCCGGACCCTCATAGGCAGAACTGATCACGGCCAGGCCGTAATGGTGGTCACGGCCGTGACAGACCAACCGACAAAGCAATCTCCAAGGCAGAACCCATCACGGCCTGGCCGTGATAGTCATCACGGTCGTGACGCGCAATATCTGGATTTTTAAAAATAGATTTGATCTGATTTTTGTATTTGCTGGGGATTCAAGTTACCCCACATTATAAATAGGCCTCTAGGGCTTGAAACTGGGTACTTTTTGACTGCTACCATTAGGCAAAAATTAGGATTCTTCTTCTTCTTCTCAATCTCTTCTCTCCTCTAGGGTTTTCTTTTTATGCTATTGTTAATCAAGCTTGCTATGATCATGACAATGCTTGAGTAGTAGTCTTATTTCTAGGAATTAGGGCTATGCCCAAGATTTGTTTATGGTGATGAATTGACGTTTGATTTCTTGTTAATTTCAATTTTGCTTTCGATTTGATTCCTATTATTTTAATTACTCGTAAATTCGGTGGCCACTTATTTGCTTGTCGTAGATACACTAAGGACGAACTTAACGATGAACTTAGGTATTGGATCTATAGGAATCAAACCTAGGACTTAAATCACAAGAGTTAGAAGCGGTCCTTCGAGGGTTCACGAATTGTCACAAAACTTAAAGGGTTCGATTTAAATTCAATTACCACGAGAGTATGAGTTGGTTTAATTGGGCACGGTTCTTGTAACCCGAGAGGGAGCATTAACTTATTTAGGATAAATTCGCATTCAAAGAAAATTTTGGTAATTAACTAGGGGAGTAGTCAATTTAGTAACATAAGCAGTCTTGTTGGTAACCTAATTCCTGAAAATCTCTTTTGAATTTGAAAAACCCGTATTTGAATTACTTTCCTATTTTGTTTAATTGCAATTTTAAATTTGATTGTTACTTGATTCCGATTCCAAAAACCAAATCTTATTCCAGATCAGTTAAATCAATTTAATAACTAATTGTTATTTAAGATCACGGTCTCTGTGGTTCGATCTCTTTTTATTACTTGACGACGAAGCCATTCACTTGCGGATTCGAGAGCCTTCATGCTCAAAGAAGCAGCAATCCGTTGCTCAATCTTCTATAGAGACTGAATATATTTCAGCTGGGTTAGCAACCCAACAAGCAATATGGTCGAAGATGATACTTGAAGACTTTGGTGAAAAACAAGAAGCTGTGACTATCCATTATGATAATAAGTCAGTCATTGCTATGGCAAAGAATCCAGTCTTTCACGGAAGAACGAAGCACATAGCCATCAAACATCATTTTATTCGAGAAGCAATTGAAGAAGAAGAGGTGCAATTAAAGTTTTGCAAGTCCGATGATCAACCTGCAAGATATTTTCACAAAGGCCTTGGCTAGAGACAAGTTCCAGAAATTGAGAGAAGCTCTTGGAGTTCAAGAACAACACGTTAAGGGGGAGAATATTGAGTAATGTGCTAAATAAATGCATTCATGTATCTAAGAATGAATGAAGTCTTGGTAATGATGTTTATGTACCTAGTGAATTGTATGCATCTAGTTAAGTGCATCTAATTAAGTGTGTTCATGTACCTAGACTAATATGGGTCTTTATTTGTCAAAAGAAATATGCTGAAAAAATATTGAAGAAGTTTGGGATGTTTGATTGTAATCGCACTGATGGACCATTAGTTGTGAATGAAAAATTGAAGAAAAAAGATGGAGGAAGGAAGGTTGATGCTAGTAACTACAGAAGCCTGATGGGTAATTTATTTTATCTTACTAGCACAAGACCAGGTATCATGGTTGCAGCAAGTTTACTCTCTCGATTCATGAATGATCCAAGTCACATCCATCTAGGTGCAGCTAAAAGGGTGTTGAGATACATTCAAGGCACTGTTAACTATGGAATCAGATATGATAGCAAGGTCGAAGCAAAGCTAGTCTGCTTTTGTGACAGTGATTGGGCAGGTTGTATGGATGATATGAAAAGCACTTCTGGATATGTTCTCTCACTAGGATCGGGTGCTTTTTCGTGGTGCTCAAAGAAGCAGCAATCCGTTGCTCAATCTTCTACAGAGTCTGAATATATTTCAGCTGGGTTAGCAACCCAACAAGAAATATGGTTGAAGATGATACTTGAAGACTTTGGTGAAAAACAAGAAGCTGTGACTATCCATTGTGATAATAAGTCAGTCATTGCTATGGCAAAGAATCCAGCCTTTCATGGAAGAACGAAGCACATAGCCATCAAACATCATTTTATTCGAGAAGCAATTGAAGAAGAAGAAGTGCAATTAAAGTTTTGCAAGTCCGATGATCAACCTGCAGATATTTTCACAAAGGCCTTGACTAGAGACAAGTTCCAGAAATTAAGAGAAGCTCTTGGAGTTCAAGAACAACACATTAAGGGGGAGAATATTGAGTAATGTGCTAAATAAATGCATTCATGTATCTAAGAATGAATGAAGTCTTGGTAATGATGTTCATGTACCTAGTGAATTGTATGCATCTAGTTAAGTGCATCTAATTAAGTGTGTTCATGTACCTAGACTAATGTGGGTTCATGCACTAGTAAGTTAATTATTATTCTAGGGAGTTCCATTGCTCAGTATAAATATATGAGCCATCTCTAGTTGTGGATGTACAACCAAGAAAGATCATTTCAAATAAAAAGAGAGAGAATTATCCAGCCCCAAATACTCTCCCTCTTGCTCCAATTTCTATCTAATTTTACTATAGTTATAGCCCACCATAAAACATAGTCCCCTGAGTGTCTTAGACACCACCACCGCCTCAAGAATACAACCAACAAGGTGCAACAATGGAGGCACAATTGTCAGCTGTACCTATGACCCACCAGGCAACTATGTAAATCAGCGACCCTACTAAGTACGAAAAGTAACCACATGTCCTAAAAGCTGATCTTATAAAGCTATATATATGCATATCAAAGGGTTTACCTTGATTTGTACTTATAAATAAAATATAATGCTGGTAGGTTATATGACCAAAAGTATGATACATATAAGCTGCGTTTGGGTAAATAACTTAATTAAGCGCTTATCACATAAGACCTTATCACATGAGAGCATATGTCATAAGTGCTTTAATTCAATAAGCAACAGACACCCACATAATTTTACATCCAAATTCAAGTTATATAAAAAAATAACTTGAACCACAACCAGAAAAACCCATATTCCTTACTTAAGAACACCCTGCACAACTTAACAAAGAACAACCCACCCCACATGACACAATAGCTACTGCGAAAAGTGTTTGAGAACCTTCAACTAGAAAATTATAACTGCAGCATCTGAAATTGGCCATTCTGTTCACCAAATCCTGCACAACCCCTACTGTGCTCAACATTCTAATTGTGCTTTCCATTTTGATAGCAATTCATTGGACTCATACACCAATTTGAGAGGTTGTTTCAGGGTATGTTTGGGAGGATGGAGTGGGATGGTTAGTAATGTAGTGGAATGATAAAGATCCGTTCACCCATTGTTTGAGAGTTTTTTAAACAATGAAGTGGAATGGTTGGGGATGGGAAGTCAAATCACTCCAAACCATCCAAAGCCTCTATTTTTATACCCTCTAATTTGGGGTTTTGGGATGGAACACTTCCCTCTTTTTAATTATTAAATACAAATTTACGATTTTAGCCCTTCTAAACAAAACATTATTATGAACACTGAAACATAAAAATGGTAGTATTGGAAATAAAATTTGTGATTCACTTCACTCCATTACTTACCATTGTGACTTCTAAACAATGGAGTGAGATGTCCCTCCATTTGTTCATAAAACTCCCAACCAATGGAGTGATATCCTTTTACCACTCTACTCTACTCCACTCTAAATCACTCCATTACTAACCATTCAAATCTATCATCTACAAAACTCCCAAACATAGCCTCAGAGTGGAGAAGGCTGGGTTGAAGGGAAAGGGAGAAGGGGAAAGAAAAGAACATCGATCCAACCTGAGAGCTGGGTTGGAGGCTGAGCGGACTGCGGGAGGAGGAAGGACGACGGCGGGTAAACGACTTCGAGCGGAGACACGAAACACGGCGGGAGGTGGAAGGACTATGGCGGAAGGCAAAGAAGAAGGGTGTTCGTGGTGGCACGGCAGGCGGCAGACGGACTGCCATACTTTCTTCAACCACAGCGGTTCTTCTGCTTTGAGAAGAAGGGTGTGTAAGGGTCTAGGCCGGGGACTATACGAAGAGGTGATGAAAAGATAATGAAGGGGAAAAAAATGAAAATGAAAAAAGGTGCGGGAGAGGATTCGAAGGGTGGAAAACACGGAGGGGTGTAGGGGCGTAAGCTCTCATGTTAAAATTCCATAAACTTCTCCCAATGACTTATGAAAATAAGCCTAAAACTCCTTATGGGATGACATGAGTTTTTTTTTATAATCTCTGTCAAACACACTGTATAAGCACTTATGTCATAAGCTAAGTTAAAATGAGCTTAAATAAGTTCTTCCTATATGGTTTTTCATGCCAATATGTATGAATTAAATTCGGATAAGTATGCACTTCCAAAATTATAAAGCAGTCGGCATGTACGCCAAGTGGTAGAGTTCAGGAACATTTGGTATTAGTGAGGTTGTGAGTTCGATCTTGCGATATCTCCAATTTCCCCCATTCCCTATAAGACTTACGTATGCCTCTTATGAACCCAAAAAAAAAAACAGCGAGAGTGTACGCCAAACTTGCAATCACTTAAAAAGGGAAGTTTAAATTGATAAGAGATTAATAGTACTTGTTTTTCATATTGGAATAAAAACCAATGAACAGATATGGCAAAATGGTCAAATACCTAATCTCAACTCTCAAATAGTTGGGGTCAAATTGAATTAGTTTGTCACTGGTCGTAGTACTGGATCTAGATCCCAACACATTCCTACACTCATTTTTATATCAATATATTTATAATATATAAATTTTAATCAATTATAATATTTTAATGCAGTCAAAAAGTGACTACGTGAATCCATTTCTAAACTAAAGCGTAATAGTGGTATCACAAGTAAAATTTCTTACAGACTCTCACGTAACAACTGACAAGAATATGCTTCTAGAGTGTCACATATTTTAGGACCCGGATTACATCATGACCTTTGATTTATTTTATTTAAAAAAACAAACAAAAATGTAAGTGGAGAGAGATAGAGAGGTGCAACTGGACCAAATCTAGATCCCATATTTTAACATATCTCATTATGGTTTGTCCATCATGTTTATTGATGATGAATGCTCGGTGTCCTCAAACGGGTTCCTGATTAAGCTGGTCAAAGGGAAAAAGATAAGATTTAGGGGTGAGGCACTGGTTGCCAGTTCAAAACATAAAGAGATTTATTCAGGTTTGTCAACCTCTGGTAATAACAACAATTGCAACCGAATTTTACGGGATGACTCCTCCAATGAAGTGGCTAGGAAAACGTGGGAATTGGGAAAATCTATTGGGGTCAATCACGAGGGCCCTGAAGAAGAAATTATTCAGAAATTGGCAGAAATGGAGGAAAGGGACCGTGAGTTCATTTCTTCAACTGGGGCTGAAAGAGGTGATCAATGAAGATAGGATCCTTCAATATAAGAGGATTAGGGGGGTCCAACAAAAAGAAAAAAATCAGGTCCCTCATTTTGGCGGAAAAATTGGATTTTTTAGTAATTCAGGAAACGAAAATGGAATTGGTTGAGGAAATACTTTGCGAACAGCTGTGGGGTGGAGCTATTCTCCTGCAGTAGGAAACGCCGGGGGGCTTCTTAATCTGTGGAACGCCTCTGTTGGGTCTTTGGTCTTCAAATTCTAAGGTTTGGGTTTTGCTGGTGTATGTCTGGATTGGGGGCAGACGAATATTAGATGTTTTATTGTCAATGTTTACTCTCCCAGCAGTCTAGCAGGGAAAAGGAAACTGTGGAGTGACTTGCGAATGTCTAAGATGGGTTTTGGGGTAGGGTTGTGGTGTTTAGCTGGCGACTATAATGCAGTGACGTGCCTAGAGGAAAGAAGAGGGGTTTCTGCTCAAATTGACGGCAGGGAAATGCAGGGGTTTAAGCTCTTCATAGAGGATATGGAACGGCATGATCTACCTTTATTGGGGCGGAAGTTCACTTGGTACAAACCGGATGGTAGCGCTATTAGTCGTTTAGACAGGTTTCTACTATCGGACGGCTGGATCAATCATTGGGAAGTCAATGCACAATGGGCTCTCGATAGGGATGTTTCAGATCATTGTCCTATCGTCCTTCGGTTAGGTCATCGGGAATGGGGGCCAAAACCATTTCGGTTTAATAACTGTTGGATTACTCATCCTGGGTTCAAAAAGGTGGTTGAGGATAACTGGGGTTTACAAAATACAGCTAGGTGGAAGGCATTGATAATGAAGGATGAGCTAAAAAATCTAAAAAACATTCTAAGGCACTGGAATGTAGAAGTTTTTGGGTTAGTGGATAAAAAAATACTTGATCTGGAGGTTCTGATCAATACCCTGGACATCAAGGCTGAGGAGGTCGAGTTAGTGGAGGAAGAACTGCAGCAACGAAGAAATTTATTGGCTAACTTGAACAAGAGTTTGCTCGACAAAGAGAGTCTACTTAGTCAAAAGTCCAGGAAGAAATGGATTAGAGAGGGGGATGCTAACACCTCTTTTTTCCACGCTAGTATCCCAGCTAGAAGAAAAAGGAATCAGTTGGCTGCGATTCTTGTGGATGGTTGTTGGGTGGAAAGGGCTTCCAAGATTAAAATTGAAATTACAAAGTTCTTCTCCAACCATTTTAAAGAGAACAACTGGAAACGACCAACACTTGATAGGGTTCCCATGCCTTGTATCGATGACCCAAGTAGATTGGATCTTGAAGTGATGTTTTGCAGGGAGGAAGTGGAGGTAGCAGTTTCGTCTTGTGATGGGGCCCGACGGGTTTAATTTTAATTTCATCAAAGATTCTTAGGAGACAATAAAGGAAGACGTTTGGGGCTTTTTTGTGGAATTTTTCATTAATAGAAGGCTGCCAAGAGGTCTCACTTCCTACTTCTTGGCATTGGTTCCAAAGGTAAACAATCCACAAACTATTGGGCACTTTCGTCCAATCTCCTTACTTGGCTGTGTGTATAAAATGTTGGCAAAAGTACTAGCAACAAGGCTAAAGAAGGCATTAATGCCTATCATCTCAGAGAACCAATCCGCCTTTCTACAAGGAAGAAACATTCTGGATGATGTGATCGTAATCAATGAGGTGGTGGACTTTGCTATAAAAGAGAGAACGGAGTGTATAATCTTCAAGGTCGATTTTGAAAAGGCCTACGACTCGGTGGATTGGAGGTTCTTGGACTACATGATGAGGAGGATCGGTATGGGGGAGAAATGGAGAGATTGGATCAAGGAATGCATTTGCAATGAGGATCTCTCGGTTTTGGTCAATGGAAGCCCAACGGAAGAAGTCAAAATTCATCGAGGTCTAAAGCAAGGGGACCCTCTTGCACCTTTTCTATTTCTTTTGGTGGCGGAAGGCTTATCGAGTTTGGTAAAAAACGCAACTTCTATTGACATCTTCAAAGGATTTAGAGTTGGTAGGGGTGGTGAGGAAGTTTCGCTCTTGCAATACGCGGATGACACTTTGCTTCTGGGTGAGGCCACTTGGAGTAATCTATGGGCTATGAAGGCAATTTTGAGATGTTTTGAGCTGGTGTCCGATTTAAAAGTAAATTTTCATAAAAGTAGTATTATTGGGATAAACGCGGAGGACAATTTTATCAGGGCAGCAGCTACGTTCTTAAATTGTCAGAGCGGGGTGTTGCCTTTCAAGTACCTAGGGCGACCAATTGGAGCAAATCCAAAGTGTTTATCAACTTGGAAGCCGGTAATTAACTCTCTAAACAAGAGGTTGTCATTGTGGAAGAGGAGGCATCTTTCTCTTGGTGGTAGAATTACGTTGATTAATGCAGTGCTCAATAGTATTCCGGTGTACTACCTCTCCTTCTTGAAACTACCCAAAAAGGTGATGAAAAAGATGGTGAGTATATAAAGAAATTTCCTTTGGGGTGGGAGTGCGGACAAAAATAAAATAGCTTGGGTGAAATGGGAGTTAGTTTGTAAGTCTAAAAATGAGGGAGGGTTGGGGGTAAAGGACCTAGGGTGGTTCAATTTAGCACTTCTAGGAAAATGGAGGTGGAGGGCCATAAATGAAGGTGAGGGGTTATGGATTAGGGTGTTGAGGGCGAGGTATGGTGTTGCAGTGGGTAAACAAAACTTGGCAGAGGATGTTCCTCCAAATAGGAAATGCTCAACTTGGTGGAAAAATATTTGTCTGCTGGGTAAGGTAGAGTCCTCTTGGATTGGTTTGATGATTGTTTGAAAAGGAAAGTTGGGATTGGTGATAAAACAAATTTTTGGGGTGACAAGTGGTTGGGGGGTCAAAGCCTTAAGGATCTCTTCCCTAGGCTATTTAATGTCTCTGTGCAAAATTCGTTGAATATAAGTCAGGTTGGGGCTTGGGTGAATGGCGGGTGGGTTTGGAACCTTGAGTGGAGGAGGGAGCTGTTTGGTTGGGAGAGGAGTCTTCTAGATGATCTGACTGTGTTGCTGGGAGATGTTTGCTTAGATGAGAGGAGGCCAGACTACTGGGTCTGGTGTGAGGATTCTGCAGGTATCTATACCACCAGATCAGGTTATAGATACTTGGAGAAAATTGCTGCTGTGGTTTTTCCCTTTCAAGATCAGGTATTGGAGGCTATAAAGACTGTCTGGAAGAGCAAGGCGCCTCATAAGATCATCGCTTTTTTTGTGGCAGCTGTTTTTGGGAAGAATACCCACCAAAAATAATCTGCAGCGTAGGGGAATACAGTTGCCAAATGAAGAACTGTTTTGCTGTCTTTGTAAATGTTATTGTTGGTTAGGGGTCTCTGTTGTTCAGTCAGAACACTGTGCAGAATATTTCTCTCAACATATTGGTTTGTTCAAAGGGAAAAGGAGGAGAAAAAGAGGCATGCAGTTATCTGGTCCATTTGGCTAGAGAGGAATGCAGCAATATTCAACAACAAACCGCCGGACATCACAAGGATGTTTGACTTAATCATTTGCAGGTCCTGGAGCTGGTTAAGTGCTTCGGCAAGGGGAATGTGTCATTCTCAGATTGGTGTGTTAATCCGCTGGAATGTGGCAATGTGTTATGGTGATTCTGTGTATTTTTTAGAGTGCAGATTGGGTGGGTATTAGGGGCTGTTCTGTAACTCTACTGCAATTTTGGTGGCTCCTGCACTGTTCTGTTTTGCTGGTCTTGCTCTGCTACTTGCCTGCTGGGTTTCCTTCAGTTTCGGGTTGGCCATCAGTGAAGGCCGCAGTCGCTTGGTTGTTTACTTCTTGTCCAATTCTGGCTTCTGCAACGCGTAACATTACCTTGAATTAAAACTGATGGTGCTGGTGTGGTTCCATTTGGGTTGTGGTTTTGAGGCTTTTGTACAAGAATAGTTTTACCTATACAAGTTAGTCCTTTAGATAGCATGTTTTACTTAGCTTTGGTGTCACATTGGAATTTTCTATGTATATGACTGATGTCCCCAAATCTTTGGGTTGTATTGGGTTGAGTATTACTTATACTCATCATATTAATATACTTTTGATTTATTAAAAAAAAAAAAAAATCATGTTTATTGAAGCATCAAGACTGATTCTAGGAATGGAGATCAGAGGAGGGTAAATTTTGAACATAATAAAATAAAATGTTCAATTTTCTATGATACTATCTATGACCCTTTAATTTGTTTGAACAGATTGACGAATGAAATCTGTTAATTTTGTTCTGATACATTATATGCTAAAGTCGAAAAAGACTGATAGAATGTAATATGTATCTTTCCTAATCATGTAACGGGCCTGCCTAATGGCCAACTTCTATTTTCATCCTAAAGGAAGTCTCTGCTCAGTGTTGTAGTCTTTACACAAAAGAAATATTACTGGCTGCTACTAATCATGTGTAATTAATTATAATTAAGAGTTAGCAAACAGTCAGTTAAATAGTTTGTTAACTGTTATATGTCAACTCAGCCTTTTCTCCTGTTAGGTAACTTATATACAATAACACAGATTTAGTATCCTTCCAAAGTTGAATTTCTGTAAACATAAAATAATAGAGATTATGATAATTAAAATTCGTGGAGCTGAATTTTTTATCTCATTCTGCTATAGAGAAATCTCCACGATAAGTACCACCCATCCATGCAGGTGAGTGGTTAATTTTTTTTCTTAATCAGATACAAGTGAGATACCAATATTACAAAACAATAATAGATAAATAAAAAAACAGAGACAGAAAAAAAAAATTACGAGTACATTCATCTCCACTCTTGAAAAACAAAAAACAAGAAAAACATAAACAAATCTCATTGAAGAAGAAACGAAAATCGAATTAAATAATTGTCTATTACACATTCATGGCCTTCTATAAAAAATCATAAAATAGCTGCAAGAATTAGATAAAAAAGGCTGCTGAGACTGCAACAGTTATGCCAATAATTAATCTTGTGCAAGCAGAGGCCCTGCTAGCAGCTGTATCACAAAAGCAATGCTCATATTAGATATTGATGTCATTATCAGATTTGACAAGCTAAAGAAATTAATGTCCAACCATATCACTATGTTTTAATGAATTACAAAAGAATTAAGCAAGTATCACAGGACTCACCACTTAGAAGAGTTGAGACATTAAAATAAAATTGATAGTCATTGTAGCACATGAAACAATTGGACCCATAAATTTCCCATCTCCTTTTGTTTCCAACAACAGTTCTGAAATTGAGTAACTGAGCATCCAAACAATTTCTGCAGTCCATCCTGTTGATATCTCTTGTGCATTGAACCATGCCATACCTCTTCCCACTTTGGTTCACATTCAATACTGCTATCTGGAACATGAATGCCTCATCTGGTGCTGAAGCTGCTAGTCCATTCATGAAGGGAAGCCCTTCTGAAACCACAGATGGGTCATCAAAATCAGTATCATTTGTGATTGCCACAGCTGTTGATTCCATAACTCCAAAGAAGCTCTCATTGGAATAACGTAGCAAACACCATCTAAACCAAATTGAAACATCTCTGCTATTAGGACACTCATTTAAGGCTACCCTTGTAGAATCAAGGGTGCAATTAGAACAATTGTTTGCAGATATGTCCCCTCTACATAATATTGTACCATAAATCTTGTTGGCCTTTTTTTCCCACGATGGTTTGGTAAAAACCATGGTGATCAACCACGTTGGAAGCAAGAGAATCCAACAAACTTCTCAGATTGTTCTGGAATGTGTCTTCATTGATAGAATAATAAGCTTCTGAGCATTTGGAACCTGTTTGCATGTTAGTATCGGCAAGGCAAAAGCCATTTGAAAAAACCAAAACAAAGAGAAAGATAACACATAGCACAACATAATACAATATCTGCATCTATTTGCAATCTCCTTGGTAGCAGAAGAGGAAGATCAGAACTTCAAGAGTAACGAGTGTGTCACCAACTTTACAAAAACAAATTGAACTTTTTTATGGGCTGCCATTTAATTCACACTTCTTTATTTATGCGCAAGTGTGGAAAGTCAACTCTTTGGTGACGAGAAAACGATATATGTACACGATATTATGACGTTTTTTTAGATTGTGTAGTAAGTTTATCCACTATATCAATAAGTCAGAAGATATTTTTTGTATTATGAAACTGTCAAGAACTTTCTAGTCCTTTGTTTATTAATTAGTTTATTTACTCAACCTCGGAAGCACAGGAAAAAAATGCCAAGTTGTTGAAATTAATGTAGAGGATTTGCATAAAGTTTAGATTATAAATTCATTATTATCATGATTAAGATTTTTTTGGTACATGGGCAATAATATTATGATTAAGATTAGACACACTTCAAATAAAATACAGAGAATGTGCGGCATCATTTCTAGCTGATACTCCTTGAATCATCCATCTCCTTGATTGACGTAGAATTAATCGGAGTGGGCAACTTTGACATTAGGTTCCAAAATTTGGGAGTTATAAATTAGTAACTTTTTGGTTCAAGACTTCAAGCATTTCACATAATGCAATTCCAAGTTTTTTTTTTATATTGGTAAATGTTAGTTTGTTAGTTTATTATGTCAGTAAGAGATGAAATTTGAACCTTACACCTTATACCTCCCAACATCTTTAATTTGTCTCATCACAAATTATTTTGATTAACTTATGACTCCCAACACAATTTCAAGTTAGGGATAATATTGAGGTAAATTCATCATAAAATGACATTTAAATAATTAGCTAAGACAACTAATAAAAATAACGGCAGTATTATGTACACATTAAATAATTACATCATTTTTTTTTCGTATTTTGGCTCATAATTTTGTGTGGGAAAATAAACTAATCATTTATATATAAAATAAATAAATATTACATGAAAATTTTGACGTGCAGCAAACGTTGCCATTAAGATAAACAATAAACATACACACGCGAATTCCAAAAGGAGCTCTCCACTTTGGCCAGAAATGATGTTACTTATGACTATTATGAACAATCATAAAGTAGATCCGATTTCTAACCCAATTGGGTCGCAATGAGATCTCTTCGCTAGAACTCATCAGATAATGGAAGGATATGTTTAGCTAACACTTTCACAAATTCTAATTATATTTGAGTTGACGGAAAGAGAGAAAAATGTTACCCACTCATATTAGGTTGACAATTTTAAGGAAAGTAACTAACTCTTGCAGGGAGGAGACTGTACGTAGTAGTTTTAATTTTATTGATGATTCACATCGATCGAACGGATCTGGATTGACTCCAGCAATCCTCCCCTCCATCATCCCTCCATCATCTTTTTTCTTTCTTAACTCTATTCTCTCTTTTCATTATTTATTATTTTTTCTCTCATGATCCAAATCCTCCCCTTTAATTTTCTGCTGAAGTTGCTGGATGGATGGAGGCAATCCAAATTGCGATCGAACATGTAAAACTACCCGGTGGTGTAAAATAAGTTGACAGTTTTAAGTTTACTGCGGCAACGTAATTAGATTCAATATTATCAACTATCTAATCTACCCAATGGATTTCATTTATAATTTTATATACTCTTTTTTTCCATAAAAAATATCCTGACATCACTCAGCCTAATGAGTATGAGTAAGAGGGAGAATAGGCAAGACTACCCATCTGAACCTATGATCTAACTTTTATTTAGCCCGGGTAGGCTTCATCTATTTAGCAAATAAGTTAAATTTAATAATCTTAAAAGGCTTATTAGAATTGTGAATGCTAAGGTTCGAGCTTTTGAAAAAAAACTTACTTAGCATTTATATAATTTACTAATCATATATTAGCATAGTATATTTATTTTATGTAGAATTAATAATTTCATTAAAGGTCACAGTAGTTAAAAATTTAACAAAAATAAGCTTATTGGCATATATGAAGACCTTATTATTGTAATTTAATCATTCAAATAAGCTTTCAAATTAGTCCGAACACTAGTGCTCGGTTAGTAAGTCGTCTCTTTCTCAACCTTCCCTTTACTCATCTTGGCATCTATCTCTTATGAGTGTGGGTCGCTTTAGTGTCTATAATAATTATACAAATAACATAGTTGCGACGTGAAAGTGATGAGATTAATGCATTTGTTTCTAAAGATTTTGGAGAGAGAACTACCAGAGAAAATAATAACCTGGTCGTTTGTTTCATGAGAAAAGTGGGAGGAGAGATAACAAAATAGTGGTACCTACTAAGCGTGGCAAATGAATGGATCGGATAAATTTTTATTCGGATTTTAACAGATGTATTAAAAACAATTCATTAATCCATTATAATCTATTAAAAATTCATTAAAAAAAGTTCAATTCATCCATGATCCATTAAATAAAATTCATTTGATCCATCCATTAACAACTTTTCATGGATGAATATCCAATCCATCCACTAAAATTTATTTTAAGAAATTAAATAATTTTATATCTCTTTTATCCATCCATAAAATATTTTTAAAAATAAAATAATTTGTAAAAAAAATTAAAATATTATCTCTACCTCACACTCGCTCCCCTCTTTCTTCCTCTCTCTCCCCTTTTCCTACTCTCTCTATCTTTACTCTCTCTTCACTCTATCTCACGACCATTTTGTATCACGGCCATTTTTACATGGGAGTTATTGATTATGTGCATCTACAGAGGTTGTTTTGCCACAACGTTCAATGATATTGTTTTACGAAACTTGTTACGACTTTCTGTGCTTTCAATTAGTTAATACTTTTTTTTTAAGTTTCTCAGTAAAAAAAAAGACAACAAAAAAAGAAAACGTACGTGATAACATGGACTACAACTGGTGTTTGAGAACAATTAATTAGTTAATACTTAATGTAACAAAAAAAGAAAGAAAAAGCAGATAAATAAAATAAATAATAGGGAACGGAAGAAAAAATTAGATGGAGTGTTTTCTTTTTGTTACAAATGGAAGTTTTTTTTATTTGGTGAAAAATAATATGAAAAAAATAAACTGGTTTTGGAATAGATAAAAGTTGATCCATTACATTTTTTATTGTTGGTCCAATGGATTTTAAAAATATTGGATGGATCATAAACCATCTACTAAAAAAATAATCCAATCCATCCAATACATTTATATTATTTTTTTTATAAATGGATGGATTGGATGAATTTTCTCATGGATGGACTAAATGGATAGTGGACAAATAGATCATTTTGCCACCCCTAATACTCACAATCAAATAAAATCTCTCTTCCAATGCGAAGAGATCACGAAATAAAGGAGGAAAAATACTGAAATGACATATATATCTTTTTGTTTTACACTATACAAATATATCATTAGGAGTAAATATGTCTTTATAATAAAATTCAACTTTTTTCTTTTATACTTCTCTCCCTACTTCCTCAATCTAAACAATCTAAAAATCTACTCATTCTCTCTCCTCTCCTACTTCTTTCTTCCCTACTTCTTTCCTCCTTAGTTCTTTTCTCATCCAAACAAAGCATTAATGTTCTCTTTATCTTCTTTTAAGGAGTCAAAATTAGAGAATACAAAAATATCACATACATCTTTGCAGAAATATGCTCAAATCACATTGATTATTGGATTTGTATTGGCATTGAACCCAGTGTCAATCCAAACATACACTAAGGTGCTGTTTGATTTGTTTTTAGTCTCCTGTTTTCATTTCTTAATTTCAAAGATAATTACAACTAAACTAATTACAAAATCGTTACCTTGTTTTCATTTTATTTCTAATTTCCAAATATTTGTACAGGAAACAATGAAAACAAATAAAAAATATTTTCAGTGTTTCTTGTACAAATCTTTGAAAATAAGAAACATAATGAAAATAAGGTGATAGTTTTTTCATTATTTTAGTTGTAACTATCTTTAAAATTAGGAAATAAAAATAAGAAACTGAAAATAAAATAAACAGTTCGTAAGTCACCATTACATCCAAAACACACATTAAGTACCGGTACAAAGACAGTAAGGACAGTCCTTCAATTTACTACTTCCATGCAAAGAACACCACAAATCCACAATATAAAAAATATACAACTTTCATCGGACATATAAACTTTAGTCTGCATATAGTAATCATTAACCAAATTAATGAAACTTGAAAATTCCATCAGAACTGATATTCAACATTCCACCACCACAAAAGACAAACCTTACAACTTGCAAGAGTTAAATATCATATAGAAGCATGACTATTCTACTGAGACACGAATGGACTGAACAAACTGATCTATCCTTTTCTTTACCTCCTCCGGATTGGCACCAACAACCTTCTCCAGTGGAATACCGTCCTTCAGCAGCAAAAATGTTGGCATTGCCTTTATGTCCATCCTGGTGGCTACCTCCTGACCCCCCCCAAAAAAATACCAATACATTTAATTGCCATCATCAAACGACATCATAAGCATTAAAGACAAAATCACCCAACAATTAACTTTTTTGTTTCATTTCTTCAAGCATGAATATGTTTAAGATATTGATCAGCCGAATATCTAAAATTTATATAGTTCTGTGTGAGTAGCAAACACCACATCTGTGAAACTGTGCTTCAAAATCCAAGTGGTCAAGTTGCTCAAATATCTAAGGAGTACAGAATAAATAGAACATCTCAGGCAGGATTATGCCCTTCGATCTTGTCCACGAATCGAAAATGCTAGAGTCAATTCTCTATAGACTATATCATCTCAAGAAACCAAACTCTTAAAAATGATTCTTTTTACTTGAAAAAAGTGATTTTGTCATCAAATAACCTATAACAAACATATATTGCTCAATAATCAAAGAAATTGTTGAACCATATTACTAATCCACATAGCATTACACAAACTTTTTAGAATACATGTCATACAAATAATATTACATAGTATTGAGTAAGACAGCTATAGAATAGGCGAATAGCACCATATAATCTCAACCTTTCATTAAACTCCAGCAAAGTCACAAGTTCTGCTAACCTTGAACTGTTGAACACCTTCCTTTAATTGTTACCATGATTGCCCATTTAAAATACTACAGGGTAAAAATATCCCCACCAAGGAACAGGGAAGGACACAGTTTTATCAATGGAAATCCAAGCATAAAGAGCTCAAGGACACATACTAGTAGGAAACAGGACTTAATTGCACATAACAATTGATATATTATCAAACGGAATGATAAATTAAACGTGAAATGCGCAGTATATCACCAGATACCGACACCCGAATGGACCTGCCTATTTTCTTATAGTTTTGATACTAGCAAGTTAGAAACATGTAACAATTTAATGAGACAATTCATTATGTGAAGATATAACTCAGATATAGCAGGCCACTTGTTCTTGCATATAAGGTGGGGCACGTTTCCTTATTGGGACGAAGTTTTTTGGCATTTTGGTAAAAAAGAAGAAGAAAGGAGAATGAGATTTTATGGCAACGTGTATCTTTTGCAGTTCTTTGGTGTATGGATGGAGAGGAATGGTCATAAATACAACAATTCATGCTGAAATCTGAATAGCAGTCTCACATAATGCCACATCCCGCATATTCACACAAGCAGAAAAGGGTCTTACAAGAAAGATAAATATGTAGAAAGATAAGTGGTACTGGTTATAAGTAAACAGCAGGTATATATGCACATACCAAATATGCATCTAGAAGCATTTTGAATTTTTAATAGGGGCATCTAGGCACAGAAACATAATGTTTAAAAGAAAGGGTGGAAGAAATGATACCTTGACTTCATCAACATCAACAGTGAGAAACAGAAGATCTTGATAGCTTGAAGCCAGTTCCTCAAAAAAAGGAGTCATAGCCACCGAAGGCATGCACCATGAAGCAGTGAAGTGTACAACAATCTACGATCCAACCCACAAAATAAAAGAAACTCGAAAGCTATAACTAGAAATCCAAATTGAAGCAATACAAGAAATCTAAAGGTGGTATTTTTGAAAATACACATTTGCAGAATAGGGGTGTGAATGAAAAATTGTAGTTGAGGCATCATAAATATGCACAAAATTGGTGACTTACAGGGCAAGACTGGTTATTGGCCTGAGTGACATAGAACTCCCATGATTGCAAAGAATCAATGACCACAACCCTTGACTTGTGCTGCTCTGGGGTTTCCATTTCCCTCCTTCAATTCCTACTTGATGATGGCAAAATGGGTGTTTTGCTGTTTACTAGCTTCAGCTAGAAAGTGTGTTGAAGTGGATAAATAAACAATAAGGCTGAATATTTAGAAGATAATTGAGAGCAGACCAATACCATCATTTGATAATTATTGTCATTGGATTGGATTGGGAATACCCACACAACTTGATGAACAACCCAAGCATCTTCTTGTTCCGCTACAAAACAAACTAACAAAGTAAGAATAATTATTATTAATTAAATAATTTCAAACTAAAAAACAAGCGACATTAAAAAAGAAAAAGAAAAAATTGCACCAACTAAAAAGAAAAGGAAAGAAGTATATTAGAGTAATAAGTTGGTTTGTAGAAAATGAAAATAGAAACGATAGACCAAAGAGATAAAAGGAAAACATACGGGGGAGTTCTCGTCTAGGTAGTGTTTGGAAGAGCTTATTTAAGTTCCTTTTGATTTATCGGATGATATAAGTTTTTATACAATATGTTTGACAGAGCTTATAAAAATAACTTATGTCATTCCATAAGGAGTTTTTGACTTATTTTTATAAGTCACTGGGAGAAGTTTATGGAATTATCATAAAAGCTTATACACTAAACACCCTTTCCATGTTTTTCACTATTCGAATCCTCTCATGCCCCTTTCTTTCTTTTTCTTTCTTTAAGCGCTTATGACATAAGCTCTCATATGATAAGATCTTATGTGATAAGCTCTTAATTAAATTGTTTACTCAAATGCACACATAGTGTAGTCCTAGAAGATTCGCAATTTTAATAATTGGTTCTCTTCCTATCCATCCGACTGTCTGTCTGGTCCTACCAACCTCAGCAGCCTTGGGATCCAATGGGCGCCCACTGCTACGACTACAAAATTCATTGTTCCTTTCATATTCGGACTCTCGGATTCGTGAACCGGTGTGCGACACCGAAAAAAGATTCTCTAATATGAATACAAATAATATAAATATGAAAAGTTAACAATTTAATTTTTAATCATTTTAAGTTTAATAAATTGTTTGATAAATAGGATTCAAAGAATAGTCGAATTGGTAATTTATATAAATATTTACATATCAAAAAAGTTCAAGATTATTTAAAACGTTAGTCTTACTCATAAAAAGCCTCTAAATATTTATAGTCTTCGTATATATTATTTTCTGATCTGCAATATTTACTTTTAGTTCGATCTTGTTTCCCTTGCCCAGCTTGTTTGTCTGGGAAAATACACAACCCTTCGTTATGTATCCTTCGAATTGTCTTCTCTCCACCCATCTAATATTGCAAGATAGTGCAACTGACTGTCCTAGAGAACAATGCCTCTTTAACAAACTGAGCAGGCAAATTCTACAATTACACAAGTATATTTGTTAATATAATTAGCAAAGATGTTGTATTCTCTTTAAAATTTATTTGATTTATTTCTCCCCTAATTTTCTTTATGCAAATTAACCATTTTTAGAAAATATTTGTATCCATCATATTATTATTTTTCATCCCTCTTGAAAATATATTTGATATCATTTTTTCCTCGTATAACTTGATTTTTTAGGAAAAAAATACATTTATCTGTCTTTTTTTTTTCTCCATGAAATCTTTTTGATTTGTTTCTTCTTTTTTTCTAGAGCAAGTTAATCATTTTTAGAAGATATATTTATCTATCATTTTTTTTTCTCTCTTTAAAATTTGTTTGATTTATTTCTTCTTTTACAGTAAAAGTTAACTATCTTAAAAATATATATATTTATCAATTATATTATATTGAAACATATAAAAATGAAAACAAATATAAGAGATGTGAATAAAATAAACTACCATACAATTCACCTATAAAACTTTTTGTTTGTATAAAATATTGAAACTCCAAAAAGTAAAACTGCATTATAAATAACAAAGACATTATCTTATACTTTTTTATTTTTAAAATTCTGACAGCTTAAACTCAATAAAAAATAATTGTGCATAGCTACATATCAACGACACATTATCTTTCGACCTCCTCCAACCCTTGTTCTTGCACTTCTCTGGAAGCTTTTCACAGCTAACTCATGCTCATATGTCGGCATCCCTAAAGATCAATAAATGCAACAGTTAGAAATTAGAAATCTTTTACAAAAGAAAGAAGCCCTTGATCCAATTTTTATATTACCTTGTACACAGGTCAAAATCCACCTTCTCTGATTTGTTACTACTTGAAAACTTTTCAACTGCTTTAGCTGTGACAGACAACTCAAAATGTTGTCGGATTAATGTCTTCCTTCTAAAATATATTCTAACAATGTTTATTGTAAATTATTGTTGCGACCCTTGATTGGTTGGATAATAATAATAGATAAGTAGTATGACACACAGAAGATGCATATTTTTCATTTTTTTTAGAAGCATGTCTACTATTACATGTTTATCTTAAATTAAATGAATGCAAAATTTACTCGATTTTCTGAATTTGATAATGCAGAATGTGTAGTTAATGCAAAAACAATCACACCAACCGGGGCATAAACTAATAGTTTATAATATTGGATAACACAAAAGCTTTAAGTCAAAAATTGAGAAAGACGCTAAGGAAAGAAGGGGATTCCTCAAATAATCTTGAGGTTTGAGGTCTCTAACAATCATTCCCAGCTGCAAAAGCAATCTTCAAAAGGTCAAGTCTCTCTTTGTTTTCCTTTTAATAAAACCAAAAACTTATAAAAGGTTCATGGCCATAACAGAGAGTCACGGTCATATCGAGGCACAAATTACGCAAAAGACAATTAACCATTTAAAATCTGATATATTTGTAATAAATGATAATGATAATTCGAATTAAATAAGTAAAAAAAATCAAAAACAAAGAGTTGTCACTTACTTTAAACAATTCTCAAAATACTTTTATTGTCTCTTTAATTGTTGGGCTTTGAAAATGTTGAATAAGTGTAGGAAAAATACAGGCATCATTTATTTTTAACAGCTAACAAATTTTTTTTATTGTTATTTCCCTTTTTTGTTTTTTTTATATTAATTCAAAAAAATTTTATTTCTAAATATGGAAAGAATTTAGAGGCTTCAAATAATCTTAAGGTTTGAGGTCTCTAACAATCATTCCTAACTGCAAAAGCAATCTTCAAAAGGTCAAGTCTCTCTTTGTTTTCCTTTTAATAAAACAAAAAAACTTATAAAAGGTTCATGGCCATAACAGAGAGTCACGATCATATCGAGGCACAAATTATGCAAAAGACAATTAACCATTTAAAATATGATATATTTGTAATAAATGATAATGATAATTCGAATTAAATAAGTAAAAAAAAATCAAAAACAAAGAGTGTCACTTACTTTAAACAATTCTCAAAGTATTTTTATTGTCTCTTTAATTGTTGGGCTTTGAAAAGGTTGAATAAGTATAAGAAAAATACACGCATCATTTATTTTTAGCAGCTAACAAAAAATTTTTATTGTTGTTTCCCTTTTTTCGTTTTTTTCATATTAATTCAAAATATTTTTTATTTTTAAAAATGGAAAGGATTTAGAGGCTTCAAATAATTAAAAATATTGTTCCTTCCATCTTTGCAACAACTAATTTAATGCAATTGTCAAAGATTTCATTTTTGATAGAATAATTTTTTTCCATTTTCTTTTCCTATATGGTGTAAATCAATTTACCATGAATATGTAAGGATAATTGCTTAGGTCCAAAGACTTGCCTCCGTCAACCTCCAGTTGGCCCTGCAAATTTAAATTTTATTAGAAACAGTACCTATCATGCATTTTAAACATGAAAACAAATTGTAGGAGAATACCAAAAAGAGGAAAAAGATGGAAACTCACTCCAGTACCCGTGCAATCAAATTTTCTCTACTTTGGTATCATATTCTAATTAGCCTAGAGGCATTTTATTAGTTATTAGTATTGACAATAAATTTTAAAAAATTATTCCATTATTGAATATAATAAATAACTAATGAAAATGTTAACATTTTGAGTATTGAAGCAAAAATAGGTACTTCCTGTAACACCCACCCTCTGAAGATATTATTACGTAACACATGCGGAAGTAAATTAAAAGATAATTTGCTGGTTGCTTTCGGAAAATTGTTTTCTTTTAAGTCAAACTGGGGAATAAAGTTTTTCTTTAAGGATAACTCTGAAATCCATCATATATACATTTAAAACGTAAAGTCACGTTCGTAACAAAGTTACCATGACATACAATATTTCTCTAAGTTTCCACTTTCGAAAGAAAAGGTTCAAACTACAGATGGATGTACATAACACTACATTTACCGACCTCTTTAGATATACAACCCAACTCAGACTCCTAAGCTGGTCATTCTATCAAATATTCATTGGAGAGACCCCCAATCAGAATACTTTCCCAACCTCTAACACTAGGTCTTCAAGTGATTTAGAAAGACTCCTCTGCAACATCGGTACTAGAGTATCAGGGTACTACAGCAAAACCCGAAGAGACTTGATATAACTGTAAGAGTGAGACACCGACAAATGGATGTATCATACAACAACCATATACATGATACATACAACACATTGGTATATTAGCATTTAAACATTATTCATAGATAAAACAACAAGTGTTATATCAGTGGGTCTCATACCCGAATCAATCAGTTTTATAAAGATAATGCACGACACTTAAATCATCAGGCTCTAAACTTAATCTCATGAGATATCATCACCGTTTTATCATTAAGAAAGAAAGAGTTGATCAGGCTCGTATGCCACATTGGCAAGTTGTCTCTGTCACCTTATGCACCCGGATCAACATCATCATGAATCCCTTATAACGGCCATTCGGATGCATACATCATCAAATACCACATCTTAAGCGGGTATTCGGTAACTCAAGCACGTCTGCTAAGGGGAAATGCATATGAATAAAAGACTTTTCATTATCGAGACTTTTCTTTGTGCTCAATCAATAACACATGACACGCAGCCCGAGTGCTCAATCACAACACCTTAGACCGATGCCGCGGTCCAAGGTTGTGGTCGTAGAAACAATTATAATTTTATCCATGTTTTATTTCAACATGATAAGGACTCCTGGCCCATAACAACGAAATTAGGACACACAGTCCTCAATTCCAAGATTAGGACTCCTAGCCCATAATATCACGATTAGGACCATTGGTCCATAATTCTTGACACGGATCCCAGATCACGTGCATAAACTGAATGCTAGAGGCGACGTCTCGCGAACTATATTCACTTTCACATGTGCTTACTTTTCGCTCAGTGAAAATCAAAAACCAAAACAAAACCTCGTCACTTATCCAAGTAATCGGAACGTTTCTAAATCATTTAGGAGAAAATCTTTTCCTTTACAAATTCTTTTATAAAACAATTTGGAAATTCGTTTGCTTTTGAAATCCTTGATAGAATAAAGTTAAATATTTTCAAAGGGGTTTTTCCTTCATAAAACACTTAGTTCGAAAGAGATTTTCTCTCGTACAAACCTTGGATCATAAAAAGGTAGTTTCTATTGACTTAAAAACACTTCAACATTTCTTTTCAAAAGTAGAATCTCATTCTCTTGAACTAAGCGTTTTAAACAAGGAACTTTTATAAATGAAACCAACACTTTCAAAGTTCTATTCAAGTCTTATTAAGGCTTTTAATCCTTATAATCATTGAGCACAGACTCAAGTCCGGCTTCTCGAACTTCAATCAACAATAATATATTCTCAGTAATAATATCACAGTTAATGACAGCTCATCACATATATACAACTCACAATACTTTAAGGCAAGTAATAATCACAATAGTTCAAGTAAACAAGTCATTCAAGTATTTGCTCCATATCATAATAATATTCAAATCACTCAAGTAAACACATACACACATGCATATAGTCATTGAATATCCCTAGGCATTCCCCTCTTACCTTCTGTGAAGGTAAGGATATTAGATGCTTGAAGAGGTATACCACGAACGTCATCGCTTTCTCCGTGATAGAAGTCTAAGGTTATAAACACAGGATCACAAGTTAACATCAACCAAGAACACTAACCACAAGGTATAGGTTCGGCCAAGACTAGTTCTTAGGGTTAAAGATTCCCGAAAATTATACAACTCATGGATTTATCATCCTTGAGTGTTAGGAGTTCATAAACAATGATCATTTAACAAAGTTGAATTAAAATCCCACCAAGTTATAAACATAGGGCATTCGGCCAAGGCTAGTAAAATAGGCTAGCATTTACTAAACTTTCCAATATCTTAGGTTTAGCATCCATATGTATTAAGGAGCTCAAAACCATGATCATTTTGGAAAATAAGAACAAAGTATCATAGGTCCATAACCTTCAAGGTTCGGCCTTCATAGGATCTATACTCTAGAAATCTTTAAACTTTCCAATCTCTTAGACTTAGCATCCAAATATCTTATGGAGCTCAAGTCCATGATCATTTTGGAAAACAATAAAAACTCAGACATCCTAGCACCTAAACTCTAAGTTTCGGCCATCATAGGATGATGAGGAAAATATTCTTTGTTTAACAATAACTCTTAGGTTTAGAATCACAAGATATTGCGAGTTCTAAATCCATGATCAATACTTGGAAAGTTGAAACATATTATCCTAGGCCTACTTATTCATATTTTTCGGCCATCATAGGAACAAGCTATCAAAACTTCCAACATTTATAGATTCAAGATCAAGGGATAGTTAGAAACTCAAACACATGATCATATTCCAAAAGTTGAAAGAAAAACTTCCTGGGTCACAAATGCAAGCATTCGGCCTTCATTGGAAGAGATAGGTAGAGAATTTTGTTTTACACAACCTCTTAGTATGTGTAAATATAAGTTAATACAAGACTATAGAAAGTGGTTTCAACTCAAAAGGAGTTTTCTACCATTTTAGAGAGATTTTAGAAGTTTAAAGCATATAAAGAACACATAAAGTAAACTAAGAAATAAAAGATGAAACTTGCAAAAAGATTCATATGAGAGCATTATCCTTAGTATAAGGAAGAACTTTAATGAAGAACTTAAGTAGAAAATATGAATAAAAACTAAAGCTTTAAGAGCTTGAACTTTTAGAAGAAAAAAGAAGATGAAGGTTTAATAGAGTTTGAAGGAGGAAGATGATGAAGTGAAAATGAAAGGGGTATATATAGGGAGGGATCGAAGAGAGTGGCACGAAGTTGAGGAGATAGGAATGAGCTTGGAGAGCAAGTTTTGACCTTGTGCCTTGTTTGGTTTGAGAAGAGAGAGAAAAATGGGTTTTTAGAATATAATATGTTATATTTCAAAAAGTACCATCATAACCACTTTTTAGGAGGTAGCTTAGGCCATACCTCTAGTGAGTCACCTCACTCCCTTATCTCACTTCAAGCCTTTTATGTCTCCTATTCTGCTCCATTTCGTACCCGATAGCATTTCCGATCGTAATTCTTCCGACATTTTCGCCCGAATAAAATATTATATTTTATTTCCGAACTCAAATTTTCGAAAATTTCCAATATCCTACAAAACATCATAAAAACACTAACTGTTTCGTTCACGGGTCAAAGTTAGGTTTTCTGCTCAGTAAACTTGTACCGGCAATGAAAACGCAGACCGGCTTCCGTCTCAATTTTCAACCGAATTTTTTACCGTAACTTCATATGATATAACAACACAAGAAAATAATTTTAGTTTAATTAAAATTATCCTGAGTTTAATCTAAAATAAACACATTTAAATATGTATTTACTGTTACAGAAAGCATAAGAAAAACAAGGTGTTTCAATACTACGCCTCTAAAAAGAATTTCGTCCTCAAAATTACGTAACTTGAAACTAAACAGGATCTCTCACTATCCAGATCATACTATCAGAGAATTTCATCGATCCAAAAGAATGCAGAAACACCGAGTGTATAAAGATCCTTTAGTATATTCACGGAGGTAAAAATGTATGATCGGTACACGTTTACAATCCTGAATTTAAAAAGTTTCTCCTTTCACTAGAATTTCCTGGCCAACAATTCAAAAGAGCAACAGTTCGATAAGAATTCAAACTGAATCACTTCCACCAAAAGTAAAAGTGATTAGATTAAGTTTCATCAAGAAACTTTTTTTTTTATATAAACATACCCATCCCGTGCAACAACAAGGCAATTTACAACTCTAGGAAAAGAAAGATTGGATCCAAAGTCTAAACTGACCACAACAATCAAAAAGAGAAGGGAACTAGAATAAATTTCTTAAAGAGATTTTTATTCCCAAAAGTCATAAGAAACATACATTAACCGGAAAGACTAGTAACATAGGAGACCCTAGAGAGTCAAATACTTAAGGGCATCAAAACACGATTATACTTAGAATCCTATTACAACTTAGAATTATAGACCACTGCCATAAGACCTTCAAATTGCACACTACTTCTGTAGTAAAAGATCATCAGATTGTGAAGTTCCGAAGCGTCATGGTGTAAACTCTTCCCTTTGCCGTGGGTCTATCAGTCCCTATGGTGTTAACAGCCCTTTCAAACCTTGGTGCATTACAATCTCTTGACAAGTGTCCTATTTGTCCACAGTTGTAACATTTTGTTCCCTTGCGTGGGCAAACATCAGCCATGTGATCTGGATTTCCAACCTTGTAACATCTTCTAAATTGGCCTCGGTTTTGGTTCTGTTGGCCTCCATTTCCCGATTCATAATTATCAGAACGATGTTGTTGCTTATTCTGGTCATTCCCTTTTGGTCGGAAATAAGGTTCCCTCCGATGCTGCTTCCCTTTTTGATTCTGATTTTGATATTAGTCTTTGGAACGAGCGGGTCCTCCAACAGTTTCTCCGTTGCCTCTTTCCTTCCTCATTAGTTCCACTTTTCTACACTTCTCTACTAAGACTTGGAAATTCCGGATTTCCAATGGCATCACAGATTCCTTGATCTCGAAATTCAGACCGGCTTCGAACTTTTCACACTTCCACTCCTCATCGGGGTTGTTCTGGAAAAAGCGGAAATATTTGGCAAGGGACTCAAACCTTGCCGCATATTCCCCCACCGTCATGTCCCGCTGACTCAGCCTCAGGAATTCCTGCTCTTTCTTTGTCCGAGCACTCTGGGGAAAATATTTGTCCAGAAATTTGTTGCGAAATACTCCCCAGGTGATCGCCTGATGTTCAGCTACTAGTAGTTGTCTGGTGCCCTTCCACCAGTATTCAGCATCTCCAATCAGTTGGAATGTTGCATAGGGCACCTTTGCTTCCTCTGGGGTGTGCACCAGCTCAAAGAACTTCTCCAGTTCTTTGATCCAAATATCGGCTTTAGTCGGGTCTACGTCCCCGTCAAACTGCAATGGATTCTGGTGTTAGAAGGCATTCAGATTCTTCCCTTCTACAGCCTGTTCAGCTCTTTGCTGTTCCTGTTGATTCTGGGCAGCCGCGTTGGCAGTCTGGAGAGCTATGGCAGCAGCAATGTCAGCCAAAGCTTGGGCAGCAATGTCCATCCCGCCGTCAAAATTCGCATTCATGTTGGCACGACCGCCAATAGGACCACCTCTGCGACCACGTCCACGACTGCGTCCACGTCCTCGTCCACTTCCACCTTCTGGTGCTGGTACCATAACTGACCTGTCGAACAAATCAGTCAGGCCACAACCAGAAAATGAAACGTGTAAAGGCATATCAACACACATTACTTCTAAGAAGTAATCCAAATAAAACTTAATTCAGCGAAAACACAACGTCAACACAACAGATCTATTTCCCAAAGATCCTGAAAGACTCGACCAGCTCTGATACCAACTGTAACACCCACCCCCTAAGGGTATTACTACGTAACACATGCAGAAGTAAATTAAAAGATAATTTGTTGGTTGCTTTCGGAAAATTGTTTTCTTTTAAGTCAGAAACTGGGGAATAAAGTTTTTTTTAAGGATAACTCTGAAATCCATCATATATACATTTAAAACGTAAAGTCACGTTCGTAACAAAGTTACCATGACATACAACATTTCTCTAAGTTTCCACTTTCGAAAGAAAAGGTTCAAACTACAGATGGATGTACATAACACTACATTTACCGACCTCTTTAGTATACAACCCAACTCAGACTCCCAAGTTGGGCATTCTATCAAATATTCATTGGAGAGACCCCCAATCAGAATACTTTCCCAACCTCTAACACTAGGTCTTCAAGCGATTTAGAAAGACTCCTCTGCAACATCGGTACTAGAGTACTAGGGTACTACAGCAAAACCCGAAGAGACCTGATATAACTGTAAGAGTGAGACACCGGCAAATGGATATATCATACAACAACCATATACATGATACATACAACACATTGGCATATTAGCATTTAAGCATTATTCATAGATAAAACAACAAGTGTTATATCAGTGGGTCTCATACCCGAATCAATCAGTTTTATAAAGATAATGCATGCACTTCAATCATCAGGCTCTAAACTTAATCTCATGAGATATCATCACCGTTTTATCATTAAAATAGAAAGAGTTGATCAGGCTCGTATGCCGCATTGGCAAGTTGTCTCCATCACCTTATGCACCCGGATCAACATCATCATGAATCCCTTATAACGGCCATTCGGATGCATACATCATCAAATGCCATATCTTAAGCGGGTATTCGATAACTCAAGCACATCTGCTAAGGGGAAATGCATATGAATAAAATATTTTCATTATCGAGACTTTTCTTTATGTTCACCATTTTCCGTTGTCGAAGCCCAAAGCTAACGACTATTCACAATTTTCATTACTTGAAAATCAATAACACAGGACACGCAACCCGAGTGCTCAATCACAACACCTTATACCGATGCCGCAGTCCAAGGTTGTGGTCGTAGAAACAATTAAAATTTTATCCATGTTTTATTTCAACATGATAAGGAATCCTAGCCCAAAACAACGAAATTAGGACACACAGTCCTCAATTCCAAGATTAGGCCTCCTAGCCCATAATATCACGATTAGGACCCCTGGTCCATAATTCTTGACACGGATCCCAGATCACGTGCATAAACTGAATGCTAGAGGCGACGTCTCGCGAACTAGATTCACTTTCACATGTGCTTAATTTTCGCTCAGTGAAAATCAAAAACCAAAACAAAACCTCGGTCACTTATCCAAGTAATCGGAACGTTTCTAAATCATTTAGGAGAAAATCTTTTCCTTTACAAATTCTTTTATAAACAATTTGGAAATTCGTTTGCTTTTGAAATCCTTGATAGAATAAAGTTAAATATTTTCAAAGGGGTTTTTCCTTCATAAAACACATAGTTCGAAAGAGATTTTCTCTCGTACAAACTTTGGATCATAAAAAGGTAGTTTCTATTGACTTAAAAACACTTCAACGTTTCTTTTCAAAATTAGAATCTCATTCTCTTGAACTAAGTGTTTTAAACAAGGAACTTTTATAAATGAAACCAATACTATCAAAGTTCTATTCAAGTCTTATTAAGGGTTTTAATCCTTATAATCATTGAGCACAGACTCAAGTTCGGCTTCTCAAACTTCAATCAACAATAATATATTCTCAGCAATAATATCACAGTTAATGACAGGTCATCACATATATACAACTCACAATACTTTAAGGCAAGTAATAATCAACTTCAAGTAATAATCACAGTTGTTCAAGTAAACAAGTCATTCAAGTATTTGCTCCATATCATAATAATATTCAAATCACTCAAGTAAACACATACACATATGCATATAGTCATTGAATATCCCTAGGCATTCCCCTCTTACCTTCTGTGAAGGTAAGGAGATTAGATGCTTGAAGAGGTATACCACGAACGTCATCACTTTCTCCATGATAGAAGTCTAAGGTTATAAACACAAGATTACAAGTTAACATCAACCAAGAACACTAACCACAAGGTATAGGTTCGGCCAAGACTAGTTCTTAGGGTTAAAAAAAGGTAACTCTAAAAAGTCAGATGATGGAAGACTATCCACAAAACGCTCCGAACTGGTTATTGACACTGGCTGCAAGCAGGGTCTCCACAAATGCTCCCACGAGACGAGACATTAGGTAATGGATCTATGACGTCGCCGCCCTCATCTATGGAATCATCGTCGTCGTCATGATCCATAACGTGATCCTCCGGCTCATCCTCCTCCATAACCTCATAGAAGTCCTCCTCAGGATCCTCCTCAGGCTCTTCCTCGGGATCCTCCTCAATCGGTGATGCCGGCTCTACGTCTAGAGGTGGTGGCTCATGTAGCAGTCCGTTAGCTCGCAGTGTGTGAAAGTAATACCAAGGCGGAGGCAGAGCTACCCTCCTAGTCTCCACGGTATGGTTCCTAAGGATTGGTTCTCCGTCAGTATTTAAATCGGTTGTGGTGATTGCTCCGTGGTATGTGGCAGATGTCGCCCTTGGATGTATCATCCATGCCTCAGCATTCCCTGCATCGTCGAAGACATCAGTCTTCGACGTTGTCAGCACAAGTGGGATATTGGGATCCATCTGAACTCATATACGTTCGGCGATACCAAAAAGGAAGAGAGAATAACAAGAAGAAATGAAAGAGTGAAATACCGATAACGGCTATATCGCCCAACAACCATGCACGTGATACATACACCACCTTGGCATATTAACATTTTAAACTTTACTCATAGGTAAACAACAAGTATTATTTCAGTGGGTCTCATACTCAAATCAATCAATTTTATAAAGATAATGCATGACACTTCAATCATCAGGCTCTAATCTTAATCTCATGAGATACCATCACCGTTTTATCATTAAGAAAGAAAGAGTTGATCAGGCTCATATGCCACGTTTGGCAAGTTGTCTCTGTCACCTCATGTACCCGGATCAACACCACCACGAATCTCTTATAACGGTCATTCGGATGTATACATCATCAAATACCACATCTTAAGCGGGTATTCGGTAACTCAAGCACGTTTGCCAAGGGGAAATGCATATGAATAAAAGACTTTTCATTAACGAGACTTTTCTTTGTGTTCACTCTTTTCCATTTGTCGAAGCCCAAAGCTGACGATTATTCACAATTTCCATCACTTGAAAATTAATAACACATGACGTATAGTCCGAGTGCTCAATCACAACACCTTAGACCGAGGCCGCAGTCCAAGGTTGTGGTCGTAGAAACAATTATAATTTTATCCATGTTTTATTTCAACATGATAAGGACTCCTAGCCCATAACAATGAAATTAGAACACACAGTCCTCAATTCCAAGATTTGGACTCCTAGACCATAATATCACAACTTGGACCCTTGGTCCATAATTCTTGACACGGATCCCAGATCGCGTGCTTATAACTGAATACTAGAGGCGACGTCTCGCGAACTAGATTATCTTTCACATGTGCTTACTTTTCATTCAGTGAAAATCAAAAACCAAAACAAAATCCTCGGTCACCTATCCAAGTAACCGGAACATTTCTAAATCATTTAGGAGAAAATCTTTTCCTTTACAAATTCTTTTATAAAACATTTGGAAATTTGTTTGCTTTTGAAGTCCTTGATGGAGTAAGGTCAGATATTTTCAAAGGGGTTTTTCCTTCATGAAACACATAGTTCGAAAAAGGTTTTCTCTCGTACAAACTTTGGATCATAAAAAGGTAGTTTCTATTGATTTAAAAACACTTCAACGTTTCTTTTCAAAACTAGAATCTCATTCTCTTGAAGTAAGCGTTTTAAACAGGAAACTTTTATAAATAAAACCAATACTTTCAAAGTTCTATTCAAGGCTTATTAAGGCTTTTAATCCTTATAATCATTGTGCACATACTCAAGTCCAGCTTCTCAAACTTCAATCAATAGTAAATTCTAAATTAATCCAAGTGGCTCGAAGGCCTCATAACTAAACTGGTCTTTTGCCAGCATGCCATAAATCTCACACATCACATGACAATGGCGTCCCATTGCCCACCCCTACTCATGAGGAATGTTTCGATGTCACCCTCCGGTCGGGGACATTTCTATTTCGATACCTCCCATCTGCACATGGTGGTATTTCTCCCTTTTCGACACCCCAACGTATGGCGGTGTTACTTTCGATACCCCTTTTTAGGCGGTGTTGCTCTTTTTCGACATCCCAATTATATGGGGATGTTACTTTCGATACCCCATTACGGTGGTATTACTTTTCGATACCCCTATCATAGGTGGTATTGCAGCAAACATCATACAACATATTATAGCTCAAATATGTCATGTCTCATGCATGTAACAAACTATTTCCCTCAATTTTAAACATATAAACTTCCACCAACAACAAACAATCATGAATATCACAACACATCATACATGAATAAGCACGTTACGACATCAATTGATCAATTAATTCTCCTTTTAAACAAAACCCCAATTTTAGAATTTAAGTTACTAACAATATACATCAAGTCAATTAAAGACTCCCAAAACCACATGGTAATCCCTTATCAACAAAAACAATCATATATACCATGGAAAGGGTTCATAGAAATTATTGTTACTCACCTCTCGAAGACCTCCAAATAGCTCTAAGCGTTTCCTACTGCGAATCCTAACGTTTGCCAAGAGTTATCATCATCTTCCTCTTCCTAGACTCCCTCTTCCACAACTATCTCTTCTTAATCCTTGAATTTCTTCTCTTCTTAGCCGTTTTAGTTTCTAGGTATAATTAGGGTTCAAAAATGCACCCTAAGAGTGTTAAGATTCTATTTATAGAGCCCCCAATAGCCCAAAACATGTAAAAATGCGTTAAGCCCGCTTACTCTGCATATGATGATGTATTTCGCACATATCTTGAGTTATAGACATTCAAAAATTATAAATTTTATATCTTTAGAAAGATAAAAGAATTGTCTACAACTGTTATGAAGACAATAAAATCTAAAACCGATGTTTAGATAGTCAAAACGTGGATAGAATTTAAAAAAACGGCTCTGGCGCTGGAACATGAATAGTGTATACGAATTTGGTCATAACTTTAGCTACAAGAATCCAATTTGGACGAATTTGGTGTCCATGGAAAGCTAAGAGACAGGGCTATATTTTTTATGCAGATCTCAAATTCAAACAAGTTCTCTTTGGTTACGAAATATCCATCTGAAGTTAGGTATCTAGTCATATTATGCGAAATTGGGCTTAAAACACTCAAACTATCTATTTATAATGGGTAACACAGCATGGGCGTTGATATGCTTATGTTTCCTATCATCATTGCCGCAATAATTTAGTCCAGGGTAGGTTCTTATCCTTATTTTTATTTTATTATTTTTAAATCAATTTTACATTATTGTGGAACCCACTGGATTTTTATTATAAAGAAAACAATTATAATAAACTCTTATACTACACTTTTTTTATTAAAATAATTATATTTGAATTTTTAGGATATTACATTTCTCCCCTCCTTAGAGAATTTCGTCCCCGAAATTCATCACATACTCACACACATATTGTAACATATACTGAAAACCAAACATAAGGTTACCTTACCTTAAACAACAAGATCTGGGTATTGACATATGATGTCCTCTTCCATCTTTCAAGTAGTTTCCTTCGGAGTTAATACTTTCCCATAACACTTTCACCAATGGAATTGTCTTGTTCCTTAGAGTCTTTGTATCCTTGTCCAAGATTTTACTAGGCATGGGCTTATAGATCAAATTATCCTTCAATTGTAAAGACTCGGGAGCTATCACATGAGACTCATCAGGTACATATTTTCTAAGTTGTGACACATGGAAAACATCATGAAGTTTTGTCAATTGTGGCAGAAGAGCCAATGGGTAAGTAACGGGCACAACTCTTTTAAGAATTAGGAAAGGTCCCATGAAACAAAGAGTCAGTTTTCTGAATGACATTGACATCCCCATCCAAAACTTAAGAGTGCCTCTTAAGATTACATGTTCCTCTTCCTAAAATTCTAAATGTTTTCTTTTCTTGTCGACATAACACTTTTTATCTATTCTGTACAATGCGCATATTTGCCTCAATTATTAATCCTAATTGCGATCTCTTTAATTAAATATGATCTTAACAATATCTTCGCACTATCATAAAAGGAGATCTACATTCCTAATAACATCATTAATATATATATATATATATATATATATATATATATATTTATATATATATATTCATTAAATAGTCCACCAGATAATAAATGTACAATTCATGGCCCCTTAACTTAAAAAAAATTATTTTTTTTAAAGAAAAAAAAAATTTAAAATGAAGTCAATAATAACATTTATATAATAAAATCATGCACTTAGGCATTTGTTTCTATCCATCCGCCTATAATTAGAACACCTTCACTTGCATTTCATCTTTATTGTAACGCCCTTCGTTGCATTAGTAACCCAAATTAATTTCAATAAAAATCCTTCAAAACATTTAATTAAAAACACAAGTCATAATTTTTTTCTCAAATAACTAAGTAGGAAAATACCTCATATTAAATAAAATAGTAAAAAAAAAAAAATCCATGTAATGAATATAAATATAAATGAAAATCAAAAGCCTCAAAACCAGACGTCTAATTATAATCCCAACGATAAATGAATGTGTCTAGCCACATGCAGCTCCTTATTTAAGAAAATACTAACCAAACTAGAAAGAATAATTAATAGAATCCACCAAATCTTCATGCCTCTTCAGTTTCAATGACGTTCTCCTCGTTCTCTGAAAACAATGCTTATAACGAGATATAAAATCCCAGTGATCAACAATACAGTTTTAAAAAAATATTTTCGAAAATAGCATTGTTCTCAGCCGGCGCGGTAACTGGAAAAACTGTCAATGACACCCGCTAATTTTCCAAAATAATATATATAAAAGAAAATACTTTTAATATCAATAATAATCTCATCTCAATGCATCACATTTCATATACCAGATAAATTCTAGTTTAATCCAAGCGGTCCGAAGACCTCCTAATTAAATTGGCCTCTTGCCGGCATGCCATAAATTCACACATCACACGACAATGGCGTCCCATTGCCCACCCCTACTCACGAGGAGTGTTTCGATGTCACCCTCCTGTCGGGGACATTTCCATTTCGATACCTCTCATGTGCACATGGTGGTATTTCTCTTTTTTCGACACCCCAACCTATGGCGGTGTTACTTTTGATACTCCTTTTTAGGTAGTATTATTCATTTTCGACATCCCATTCGCATGGCGATGTTACTTTCGATACCCCATTAAGGCGGTATTTCTCTTCGATACCCCTATCATAGGTGGTATTGTGGCAAACATCATACAATTCATCATAAAGCACAATTTCATGTCTCATACGTGTAACAATTCATTTACCAAAAATTAAATATTTGATCTCATCATGCATGTCAAATAAACTCACATGGCATAGCATACACCAATAAGCACGTCATTCAACTCATACCAATACCAGTCATGTATTTCATGCCATCAATAACAAGAATAAATACCCAATTTAATAATTTTTATTTTAATTCAAAACTCCTAATTTCAAAAAAATTTAGTTTATTAATAACATGCATCATTCAATTAAAATCTCTCAAAATCATAGGTAAATCACTTAATAAACACATGTACCATGGAAAGGGTTATTAAAAGGTACTGTTACTCACCTCTTGAAGACCTCCAAAATACTCTAAAATTATGTATGACAAAATTTCGTGCTTCACTAAAAATTTTTGTTCTTTTTGATAGTATTTTCTGATCTGTGAGCCTCCTATTCAGCACCACGTACTGACTTCCTCCTATTCTTCTTTCATTTGAATGACACGGGGGCTAAACTTAGAAGGCAAGGACGATCCTGTCAACCAATCTTTCGGAGGATATTGCTGCATATTTGATGCAATATTAACAACATAGCCAATAGTAGAGATGTCAATTGGGCCCTAAGCCCTAAGGCCAACCCATCTGGCCCACAATAATAGTCCGGCCCATTTAGCCCATAACTAGAGCTGTCAAATGGGCCACCCTAGCCCTTTTAGCCCTAGCCCATGTGGGCCAGGGCCAGGGCCAGATGGGCCACAGGGCCAAAAGGCCCACATTAAAAAAAGCCCACAGGGCCAAAAAGCACTAAAAAGCCCTAGGGGTCAGGGCTAGCCCATGGGCCATATTTTTTTTGATAGTCCTATTTATTTTATTTTATTTATAAAACTTGACAAAAAGAACAAAAATTATAATCACGTTAACATTAGGTAATAATATCATTTAACCTATGAAATTAACTATCAAATATGTATTAAGTGCTATAGTTTTTTCTAAAAAAATTGAAGAGAAACCATTGTTTTATCTCTTTTCATCCTTGTCTTTATATGAAATGAATTGTTAAAGTAGATAACTGATATCAAATTATTGCAATAGATAATATTCCAGCTAAGGAAAACCATTCACTTGGATTTAAGTGGTTGTGCGGTTAGTGAAGGAAAAATTATAGCACGTAATACATATTGAAATAGATAATTTTATAGGTTAAATGATATTATTACATAATGTTAGAGTGATTATAGTTGTTGTTCTTTTTGTCAAGTTTTATAAAATAAAAAAAAATAGGTCCATCAAAAAAATTATGGCCCATGGGCTGGCCCTGGCCCTTAGGGCATTTTAGGGTTTTTTGACCCTGTGGGCTTTTTTTTAATGTGGGCCTTTTGGCCCTGTGGCCCATTTGGCCCTAACCCATACGGGCTAGGACTAAATGGGCTAGGACCGACCCATTTGACGGCTCTAGCCAATAGGAGGAACTTTGTCCTGATAATGAAACTTGGTCTCACAAACAGCAGAAAGCTCTTCAAGTCTTATCAATATTCTCATGCTTTCTTAATAGAACGAGTCCTGATGCGACGCTGTAATGGCATGAGGCATGAGGGGCAGCGGTGGTGTGAGAAAGATTGTGATTGAAAATGTCTGATTGTGAGAAGTTAGGTTTTTTTTATATTTTCTTTTATTTTTATTTTTACTTTTGTTTTTTTTGAACTTAAAGGTCATAAGTTGTACTTTGGGCTTAACGCCCAGTACACTATTTTCATATATATATTTATTTATTTTTAAATTTTGTATTCTTTATTTATAATAATTGAGTAATTTCAATAAATCCTTATACTATCTATTCTTTACACTAAACCTCTTAATTATATTTTTTATTTGCACTATACTTTTTTTAATAACTTAATATATTTTTTTATCAAATTAATTATATTAGAATTTTAGGATGTTACATTTATAAGCATTCTCACAAATTAAATTTAACAAACAATCCATAAAAGAAATTGATGTAATATTTTATATCATCCACACGTAGACATAATATCTCTTACGAACTCTATACCAAATTTCTTATATTCTACACAGAATTGAGGAATTTTATAAATTTTATAAATAAAGAAATGTGAAACAGTAGCACGTTCACATACTAATTTTTAGCTATCCCAAAATGATAATTTCAAAAGAGGAAGAAATAGTTTCACTTTATGTTGATAAGAAGATCTTACTAAAAAAAATGTGATAACAAAATGGAGAATAATGTTTAACAAAATTACAATTAAACTGTGCAGACATTATGCAAAAATAATTGTAAAAATTAACACCACAATAGTATAAGAAACCAATTCAACCTCGATCCTTGAGTAGGCACATACAAATAAGAAATAACATTTTTTCACCTTTTGTTAAGAAATATAAGTTTGTAAGGATTAGACATGCCATTAATCTATATGGAAAACAAATCATAGGGGAATATCAATCGCGATCAATACTTTATCACTTAAGAAGCAATTTGAAATTTCAAGGAAAGTGATCCTCTAAAAATTCTATAACAAAATTACAACTTTATAATACAATTTGAACATATATATAAAATTCTTTAATCTCACTTCCATTTTTATTCCTGTCCACTAATACTTCTTTAAATCTTGATGCTTCTTGGTTATTCCTAGACACATGGTTAATGTTCTTTTATGTGTCTCTTCTAACATTTTTTTTTCCTCTAAGGCTCCCCTCCTTAGGGACAATGATCCTATTCTTAAACAACACTACACCATTATTATATAACACATAATTCTCTTGATCCAAAAGAGATTTCAAATCCTAGTTTAAAAACTACACTCGCTTAATCTATTTTCTAAGGTCACTACAAATTTTCAACCTATTCAATTCCAAGTTTTAAGCCTTAAAAAGATATCCAAATTCATGTCTCTATACTCTTCTATTAGGTTCATCTCTTGCAACTTCAAGTTAGACTTGTGCGGAAATTTCCTACTCCGAGTATCGACCACTGCATTAGCCTTTCCCGGACTATACTTCAACTCAAAATTATAGTTCCTAAGAAAATTCATCCACTTTCTTTGCCTTATATTTAACTCTTCGTCTATGTCTCTGTCTGTCTCTATCTCTTAACAACTGTTTAAGGCTCTATTGATCATTAAAAACTTCAAGTTGTATCCTATACAAGAGATTTTCCCTTCCTAATCAGTTTGGTGAGAGGTAAGGCTGGTCTAGAGAACTCGTTTATAACTTCCTATAATACTTCTCAAATTCTAGGAAACTTCTCACACTTGTCATTGTCTTAGGCTTCTCTCACCCTATCCCTGCATCTACTTTACTAGAATCAACCACTACTCTACTCCATTGATCTAAGCTCATCTATCCTAGGTAAAAGATACCTATCCATAATAGTTACTTTGTTCAATTGCATATTGCCCACATATAATCTCATACTCCAATAAATTTTTTTTCCCACTAAAATCACTCAAAAGTTATTACAAAATCAAGCATATTTCTTACCATTGACTAAAGTGGAATTTGACTCATACTATAATTAAAAAAATTTAATGAGGATCCGATAAAAATCACTACAGAGTGAAGCCGTGCGTCAGTATACATGAGCAAATTGTGATTCCAAATAAGTCTAATTTGAATTTGGCAAAGTGAAACTAATTCAAACGTTAGTGACTTGACAAAGTGAAGCAATGCTTCCAAATATGAAATAGAAAAATCAATTCAAGTGAGATTTGTGATTTTGCCATCAAACAAAAAGAAAAAGTTAATTCAAGTAGCGTAAACACAAATGAGATAGGACCGCACATTTTGTACGAAAATAAAACTAAGGAGCCACATATACACCACAACAAAAGAAACAAAACCACAATTAAAAGAATCTTTAAAAAATTATCAAATTAATTCATCAAATAACATTAAAACATTTTAAGAATCCCAAATCAATAATCAAGAATCTCAAAACCTCGATTCTTCATATTAGACAAATATACATGTGAAAACCTCAAATTCCACATTAAAAAAAAATCAAAACAAATTAAGAGATCACATCCTTCAATAATTCATTCCATTAAGGTTTTAAGAAAGTGTTTTACTCACATGCTATGAGTATTACTGTCACGTCACTATAAATTCCCACCTTACCAGAAAACTAGAGTATGTATCGATCCTTGAATTCCCTAAACTAAGAACTTATTAGAAGAAACAACCAACACAATAAGGGTTGACACCGAAGAAAAATCGATAGACATTGGTTGTGAAGAGATATAAAAAATAAAAATAGTTCTATTAGAGTACTTTATGACAACGAGTCTAAAGACAATCACTCCTTACCAAGAATAGCATCTAACCCAGACATAGATAACAAATAAGATCGAAGGCATAAGGCACGTCCCGATGCACAAGAAAACAATTTAAACAAGAACTGTAAGAAATAAGATTATCCCCCATAGAAGTAGAAACATGTGGATCAAAGGACAAAAGAAAGATAGGTAACTCCAAATTTCACACATGAAGGATATATAAAAGAATGTGTTGCTCCTGAATCAACAATAGAGTAACTTTCCTCCTGTACGAGTTGAAGGAATTCAGCCTCCTTCGGATCTAAGCTGCCTTGGAATGAAGGCGAGTTGTTCTTCTGAAAGTCACACGTGCTAAGGGTCCTAGGTTGCCACCACTCCATTAGTGATTGACCTCCATTCCCATTCAGTTGACGGAGAGTCCCCGCCTGCACTTGCATAACTCTGGCTATACAATCCAAAGCTGGTGCAGGTGCAACGTTCGTCCCTCGCCTATCAATCGCCATAAATCTGCTCACTACCAATGAAATACTGGGTTGATCAGGTCCAATATCCCAAAGAATAGCATGCAACATTTATAACTCTAACAAGCATCCTATGCGCCCAAGTTTTGTTTTATAAAAGTCCCAATGCCACAGTCCGATTTAGAACCAACCTGGCTCTGATACCAAAAATATAACGCCCTTCGTTACATTAGTAACCCAAATTAATTTCATTAAAAATACTTCAAAACATTTAATTAAAAAACACAAGTCATAAAATTTTTCTCAAATAACTAAGTATGAAAATACCTCGTACTAAATAAAATAATAGTATTTACAAAGTATTGAAAAATATCATTAAATCCAATCATTTGAATAAAAACTAATTAAAGCCTCAAAACCGGGCGTCTAATTACAATCTGAGAAAAATAGTATGTAAACCAAATGACGTCGTCCGCATAATACTCCAAACCATACTACATTACTAACCAACTAGCTAATCAAAGATAACTCTTCAGATCTCTGGATCCTCAACAGCGATGTCATCGGGCTCTGAAAACAACACTTATAATGAGATATAAAATCCCAGTGCACAACAATACATTTATAAAATGTTTCGAAAATAGTGTTGTTCTCAGTCGGTGCGGTAATCAGAAAAACTGTCCATGGTATCCGCTAATTTCCCAAAATAATATATATAAAAAATACTTTTAATAACAATAAAAATTTCATCAAATCAAATGCATATAGCATAAGGTCAACTCATCTCAATGCATCACATTCCACATACCAAGTAAATTCTAAATTAATCCAAGTGGCTCGAAGGCCTCATAACTAAACTGGTCTCTTGCCAGCATGCCATAAATCTCACACATCACATGACAATGGCGTCCCATTGCCCACCCCTACTCATGAGGAATGTTTCGATGTCACCCTCCTGTCGGGGACATTTCTATTTCGATACCTCCCATGTGCACATGGAGGTATTTCTCCCTTTTCGACACCCCAATGTGTGGCGGTGTTACTTTCGATACCCCTTTTTAGGCGGTATTGCTCTTTTTCGACATCCTAATTATATAGGGATGTTACTTTCTATACCCCATTATGGTGGTAATACTTTTCGATACCCCTATCAAAGGTGGTATTGCGGCAAACATCATACAACATATTATAGCTCAAATATGTCATGTCTCATGCATGTAACAAACTATTTCCCTCAATTTTAAACATATAAACTTCCACCAACAACAAACAATCATGAATATCACCACATCATACATGAATAAGCACGTTACGACATCAATTGATCAATTAATTCCTCTTTTAAACAAAACCCCAATTTTAGAATTTAGGTTACTAACAATATACATCAAGTCAATTAAAGACTCCCAAAACCACATGGTAATCCCTTATCAACAAAAACAATCATATATACCATGGAAATGGTTCATAAAAAGTATTGTTACTCACCTCTTGAAGACCTCCAAATAGCTCTAAGCGTTTCCTACTGCGAATCCTAACGTTTGCCAAGAGTTATCATCATCTTCCTCTTCCTAGACTCCCTCTTCCACAACTATCTCTTCTTAATCCTTGAATTTCTTCTCTTCTTAGTCGTTTATGAGTTTCTAGGTATAATTAGGGTTCAAAAACGCACCCTAAGAGTGTTAAGATTCTATTTATAGAGCCCCCAATAGCCCAAAACGTGTAAAAACGCGCTAAGCCCGCTTACTCTACATATGGTGATGTATTTCGCACATATCTTGAGTTATAGACATTCAAAAATTATAAATTTTATATCGTTGGAAAGATAAAAGAATTGTCTACAACTGTTACGAAGACCACAAAAACTAAAACCGACGTTTATATAGTCAAAACGTGGATAGAATTTAAAAAAGTGGTTCTGGTGCTGGAACATGAATAGTGTGTACGAATTTGGTCATAACTTGAGCTACAAGAATCCAATTTGGACAAATTTGGTGTCCATGGAAATCTAAGAGACAGGGCTATATTTCTTATGCAGATATCAAATTCAAACAAGTTCTCTTTGGTTACGAAATATCCATCTGAAGTTAGGTATCTAGTCATATTATGCGAAATTGGGCTTAAAACACTCAAACTATCTATTTATAATGGGTAACACAGCATGGGCGTTGATATGCTTATGTTTCCTATCATCATTGCCGCAATAATTTAGTCCAGGGTAGGTTCTTATCCTTATTTTTATTTTATTGTTTTTAAATCAATTTTACATTATTGTGGAACCCACTGGATTTTTATTATAAAGAAAACAATTATAATAAACTCTTATACTATACATTTTTTATTAAAATAATTATATTTGAATTTTTAGGATGTTACACAATGGAGGTTGAAGGAGGAAGATGATGAAGTGAAAATGAAAGGAGTATATTTATGGAAATGGGTCCACGGCTCCAAGGGGAAGAGAGGGAGAGCTTGTTGAGCAAGCTTGGGAGTTTAATGCTTGATTGGATGGAAGAAGAGAGAGAAATGACTTTTTGGATTAGAATAGTATTATAATTTGAAAAGTGTGATGATTGCACTTTTAGAGTGTATCATAGTCTCTTCCATCATGTCTCCTTCCTTCTTTTATGGTCCCTAATTTGCTCCATTTCATACTCGGTTGTATTTTCGATCGTAATTCTACCGACGTTTTCACCTGAATAAAATATTTTATTTTATTTTTGAACGAAAATTTTTAAAATAGCCAAAGTGGAAGGAAACATAATAAAAACACTAACTGTCTCGTTCATGGGTCAAAATTAGGTTTTCTGTACAGTAAACTTGTACCGGCAGTGAAAACGCAGATCGGCTTCCGTCTGAATTTTCAACCAAAATTTTTACCGTGACTTCATATGATATAACAACACAAAAAAATGATTTTAGTTTAATTAAAATCATCTTGAGTTTAATCTAAAATAAATATATTTAAATATGTATTTACTGCTACATAAAACATAGGAAAAACAGAATGTTACACCATCCAATTTCTGTCAAATTTTAATTATAAAAAACCGAGCTATTTTAATGAAATAGATTCATAGATTTAATCTAATATTATTTTATTGATATTTTGTTTCATTTTATTATTTTTTATCAGTCCAAACATAACCTAAACGACTCCACGAAATTAAGTTTGAAAATTTTACCTTAATTACAAGAACATTCTCTTGTTTTTTGTTTTTTATTCTTCTTCCACAAAACTTTAATAATAAGATAACATTTTTGTAAGTATCAATAAAAATATACATATATAACAAATCTCATTAATCCAAAATAATATATCTTAATGATTAATTAACAATACATAAAGATTTTATAACTACTACACTCTACCAAAGTTAAACTTACAATAAAGCGAGATAGAATCAGCAAACTGCTCAAATAAATTGAATATCAGCGGGTCACAACTACAAATCTCATTAATCCAAAATAATATATCTTAATGATTAATTAACAATACATAAAGATTTTATAACTACTACACTCCGCCAAAGTTAAACTTACAATAAAGCGAGATAGAATCAACAAACTGCTCAAATAAATTGAATATTAGCGGGTCACAGCTACAATGGTACAAATCATTAGTAGTACTTTTGAGGCTAAAGCCAAGCCTCTACAATCAATTTATACAAGCTCGATTCTCTAAAGGTTAACACAGTTACATTTTCTATCACACAGAACAAACTAACACTTGTATCCCCGGGAAAGCAGTAGAAATAACAGTTACTGTTGGTTATGGATTATGAAAGTTGGGAGGCAGAAGTGTCTAGTTTTAGCCATAGCTCAAACGAGAATCGAAGGAGCGTGTGGATGTCTGACGCCGCGGAATGCCAATCTCGCAGGAGTTGACTCTGGCAGCAAATCGAAGGGAACAAAGTGACTCCCCAGTTGAAGTTGTATCGGGTGAGATGTTTACAAACATCAAAGTTTTTGAATCCCCACCAAGACATGGCTGCCATGCATACAACACAATCATGTTAACAGCAATTGGGCCATCATATTAAGAAATAACAGTTACCAAATCACAGCCTTTGTTTCAATACACACGTTATATGACTTCCCTAATAATAATGAATGACAAAGGAAAATATAATGAGGAATGCAAAATTTCACCTGGAGAAGGTATGTCAGTTTTGAATTCCTGAAGGGGACGTGCTCCTCTTTCTTTGCCAAAGCAAATATGACATCACTCAAAGAGGAGAGACTTTTGTTGATAGCCTGAACATATATAGCAAAACTTTACTATTTGTGTATTAAAGGAAATAAAGTTGTCTTCATAGAGCTCAAGTTCATGACAACACAAATCAAGCAGACACCTGAGTTTCCTTCAAACGGTCCCCAGTTGCCCCACTCCTTGACAGTCTTTCACTTCCGGCCAGGTCAATCAAATTTAACACACCTTGCACTTGTTGTTCAGTGTTCTACAAATATGATAACGGCATGTCAGAAAATGGTGCCAAAATAAAAGAACAGTAAAAATATACTACAGTATCAGAAAGCATCATGTACCTCATTAATCCCGCATATACGCAAAGTAAACACAAAGTGGCTTCGTGATGACTGTTCATTCATCTGTGTTCGTCCTACTGACCTTGAAAAACATAAAAGACACAATTCCTTTGTTTAAAATTCTAATGCTGAACAATAACACATTATATATTTGTAAGTTATTAAGTGTTAATTCTTCCAACTAATAGAGTATACTAAAAAATTTCTGAAATGATTTCACAGTATCAAGAAACTTGACATCTTCAAGAACTGATTGATTGAAAAGGAATAATATTTGTCATTTGAGATTCATACAGAAGAGCACATGCACCTATAGTACACATTCTGACAATCATCAAGAAAGTTCATTCAAACTGAACTTGAGAACATAAAAAAGGCATTTGCAGATTTCAAGCTTCACCTGCTCTGTGCAGCCTGTTTCAGGAGGGAGGAAATCTCATTGACACTACAAACATCCACAATAGTGAGGTCCGAAACATAAGTGTTTCCATTGGCGTCGTGTTTTATAGTGTACTGCTTTCCGGGAGCACCATTTTCTGTTCGTGTTAGGTCGATACTACTTGACCGATTTGATGATAACAAATCCCTGATGGTCTCATTATATATTTCCAGTATTGAAGCCTAAAGATATTTTTAAAAACTTGTCAATGTTTCTATACTTATAAATGGAATAGCATGAGAATCAGGATAAAGTATACTAACCTGCATTTTGTACTTCCACCCTTGATCTTTCAGTGACTGACTAATCTGGAATATCTGTTCTAGAGAACGTGGTATCAACCCTTTCAACCCTGGGGCATCAGGTTTACCCATCATTGTATAGGTCTTGCCTGAACCTGTCTGCCCGTAAGCAAAGATAGAGACCTGCCATAACAAATTATGATCCCTTTGTCAGGCAAAGCATAGTTTATCTATTAATAGCCAAAGCAACACAAATATGAAAGTAACCAAAAGTGCCAGGTAAGAAATGTTTACAACAGAACTGCATTTCATGAAGGAAATTTCAAGAAGTGAACAAAATTATGAGGAGTTGCCATTAGCCACAGAAACACCAAACACATGATAGTAAAAGTATAGCCAAACAAAGTCCCCGTGACCAAAATACCATGCCACGGTTCATTGTATATAATAACAAATGTGTTCAAGTGTAAATAGTTTGTTTTCTGAAAAATGTGGCCGGAGTGGCCAGAATCTTCAGAAGATGAGGTAAAGACCACTGAGGGAAGACAACAGCAACCAAAGTAATTGAAAATAAATTCCCATAACGAAGTGCAAAACCAACAATCACACACATTGTACATCAAAAACAGGAAAAAATAAAAGGAATAATTATTTAAATAATCCCATGTAGCCACACAATTTTGATTTTCCTAGAAGTAAAATTGCACCCATGAAATTTTGTATGATCTTAGAAGCAACCATTAGTTATGGTATTTAAAAGAATCCTTTATCCCCCAAAGCCAGCCAATAGCAATGCATTTTTCCATCTTACGATATTATGAGTTGCCAGTCTTTTTTTATACATATTTTCTACGTATTAGGTCTGTGGACACATAATGAACCAAAAGGAGGCAAAGTAGAAATCACCTTGTACCCATCAAGCGCACTTTGTACCAGCTGTGATATCTCTACGAAAACATCTTGTTGAGAAGCCTCATGATCAAATACCTTGTCGAATGTAAATGAGTACTTCTGCCCTGCTTATTGTTAAAGGATGCGAGGTTATTATACTTTAAATAAGCACAACAACCACGTGAAACATAGAAATAGTAGCACCAGAGAAGGGGGGAACAAGCTTGTGTATATACCGCTTTGTACCACTTCAATGCCCCGTCCAAGAGCTTCTGTTGACGTAGGGTAAGAAACAACCATGTCCGTTCCAATACCATCATCTGGTAGCAAAGGTCGCACACGGCAAAACACACGAATATTTCCTTTTAGCTCCTACAAACAGACATGATTTTATACCGTTGAACTATTATGCCAAACAACTGGTAAGAAAGGTAGGAATTTTTTAGATGATAACAAAATTTCATCGTAAAAGAGTTTACCAGGATAGTGTTGTGCAGTTTTTTCCTTAACCTCTCTCCTTCAATTACTTGGAATTCTTTATCTGCCAATCGTTCCTGTAGTTCACGTATAATTCTTTTCTGATCTTCAAACACTGTTCTTGTTTCTGAAACAGATAAGTCAGCCATCTAGCAAGGAGAAAATAAATGTTGGTTTTAGTTATCAAATATGAACTAATTAGTATTAGTAATTACTACAAGTAAAACATCAACGGATTCCATTTAATTACTTATTCCCTGTTAAATTTTATTGATGTTAAGCAAGTCTTCCAGGAAATTTTTTTATTAAAATGACTTACCTTTAACTTCTCCTTTTCAGCAATCAACTGCTGTTGCAGCATACATATTTGCTCCCTCTGAGAAGAGCATGTCTCCTATAAAGAAAGCCGCCGCTATATTATAAGTTATAAATCTAATGAACACAAGATTGCCTAATTAATAAATAAAAAAGATCAAAAAAATGAAAAGGTAGAGACAAAACAATACAACAAACCTCCAGAACACAAGATTGCCTAATTAATAAATAAAAAAGATCAAAAAAATGAAAAGGTAGAGACAAAACAATACAACAAACCTCCAGAGCACTTGTTTTAATCGTCAAGGTATCCAATTGGGCACACGATTTCCCAGTATATTCTTTATATTTTGCTACTTCTCCAGTTAAAGCCTGTACTTGTCCCAGTTGGCAATCACGGTCATCTCTAATTCGTTTCAAATCTTCCCGAAGGCAATTCAATTCATTTATTACTGTTTCTTTCTGCTTTGTAGCCTCATCCTGTAAAATCTGCAAAACAAAGATAAAACCAAGGAAACTAAGCACCATTAAAAGGACAGTTAAGATACTTACAATGACCAACTGTAGTTATTAAAAATATTAGCAAAGTGCACAAGGTTCCAAGTTCAAATTATTTGCAATTTGCTGGTCTTCACAGTAAAGGTTGCTCATGACAAGTTAAAATTATCTTGCCGGTTGAGATTCAAGTGCTTCCAGGAAGAAGGTTGTCAGTGCAATCAATAGACGCACTACAAGGCAAGCTCACAGTGCTCAGCTCAATCAAGCTACTCTGCCTACTCACTTCACATACCATGCCCAAGGAGGCAGTGGAAAGTGGGAAAAAAGTGGTTAACATGTTCACATGCATTTCAATTGATTTGCAAACATTTTACAACATCAATGCGAAAATTCAATTATTAAAACTCACCTGACAAAACATCATATGAAGACAATATTCAACAACATTAAAATCAAATATCACACTAAAACAACATACCTTAAGAGATGCCAACTGATCCTGCAATGCCTTATTGTGGCCTCTTACATTGCTAAGGCTCTCAACAATGGATGCCTTCTCTGTTTCTAGTCGTCTATGTGCCTCACTAGTTGTTTCAAGATCTGACTGAAGGCGGCTATTGTACTGCTGCAGACTCATATTGTACTCTTGTGATCTCTTGTACAAATCCTCATTCAAAATGGCCTGCAAAAGTCAACAGTTTCAAAGGGAAAAACAGAAAGTGAGGCAACCTGCAAGAATTAAATAACCAATAAACAATAATAATATGAATCATCAAAAACATTATAGAATTTAACAAGAGGGGAATAATTCTTATGTAAGTTGGTTCTGGATTTCAATATAGAACCAATAACTGTAAATTGTCCATATTATAGCATAGCATTACCTTCCGCTCAGCAGCTGATTTCTCATCCCGAACTTTCTCAAGCTCGGTTGAAAGAGAAGCTTGCATCTGCTCGGCTGCACTTCTAGCTTCCTTTTCTTTTCTATAACAATCTATAGCTTCCTAGTTATCAAACCACAATAAATGAGATTATCAGGCAAAGGAAAACATGATTCGGGATATCTAATCACATCGTTGAAGCACAACACCTTACCAATTTATCTGATTCTTCCTTTATAATTCTCTCTTGTAGAGAGGAAATTGTCATCCTCAAGTTAGATATAGTCTCATTCAACTCGTCCACTTTATTCTTCATCTCAGTCTCTGAGAAAACACAAATGGGTGAAGACTGAATAGTGGTTCTTTTGACATGAATTTTTGAACTTACCATGGAATTTTAATGATGACAAAATGCAAATTGGTAAAATTATTTATTGCTTTTAAATAGACCAAGTTCCTTCAAGGTTGTTGTAGAAAAGACAAAAAAGATGTCAGCAAGCACTCTCTTCATTCAGAATTATGAAGGTTTTTTCTATATATTATATCATTAGATAAAAGACAATTACTCTGAAGAATAAAGTCCCTAATTATTCATAGGTAATCTACTCCAACTAAGTTCCTGATAGTTATTGCCAGAGAGCATAGAACAATTTTCACTAGGTTGTGCTGCTCAAAACTATAATGACAACTAAAATTGTAGCAAGCTAGAACAATAATATAACTGGCAGTTTACTCATCATAACGTTTGGTGCTCAAAACACAAACAAATCGCTTTGAGAGAAGTAAATGAAGCAAGCATCTAGAAACACGCTTAAGAAGATGTTTTCAATAGGTTTGGAGGGTTCCTAAACACCAGTCAGTTATCACAAATTCAAGAGAGAGAAAACTCACCAGTATCAGTGCACTTCTTCTCAGCAGATTGTAGTTCAGTCTGAAGCTTTTCCTTTTCTTGAATATATCCATCTTCAACCCTTTTATACCACCGAACGCAAAGTTTAAGACGCTTGATAAGATCTGCCATCTGGTCCACTTTTTTCTGCAAAAACAACCCAAATAAGCTTCACAATCAACACTAATAAGGATTAAATTAAGGATCAGCCTGAGAGAAATTATAAACCTTATTATCATAAGGATTCCCCTTTTTCATCTTCTCATTGAGCAGTGCTTCAACCTCCTCTTTTGTGAAGTCAACGGTGCTACAATCGGAGCCTTCCGTGCTGGCAACATCGTTGGCATTAGCATCTGGCTTGTTGTTGAGTGTACCAAATGGAGCCCTGCCTCGAACCCTGTTTTCTGTTCCAATCCTTCTACGCTTGTCTGAAGGACCTTCTTCGGTGCCTCCCTTCTTCTGCGTCCAAAACAAAAAATAAAACACCTTTAAAACCCCCATTTGATCAAATGTTACTTTCCCTAATCTTGTTCTGATTTTATCGAATTAATGCATGGGTTATTCTTCTACAGTTCTACCATACAATTACTTGAATAAATCTATAAAAAATAACAAGAGAAGTTTAAATTACATTGGAGGGGCTGCGAGGAGGCCTGTTCTGGTTCCGGGAAGCCATATCAGGCTTCGCAGCACGATCTGTGGGAATTGAGAACGATATTAGGGTTTACGCAGGAGAAAATGGAAGGTAGAGGCGAAACGGAGTTGGGGAAGAGCGTCGTGAAATTTGAATTTGGATCTGGCGGTTCAACCAAAATGCGCTCCTCTCATATAGTAGAGCTTTCTCATCCGGATTGAACCGCAATAAACCGGTTGTTTCCAAATTATTATTAAATAAAAGTTAAAAATACTATTTGAACATAACGGCCTTCTTTGACGTTGAGGACCACCATAGGCACTAGCATGTCTGTCCTAGTGTCCTTATTTTTTAGTTTTTTTCGTTGTGTATATTTTTTTTTGGATATTTTGTTTGCTATATTGATGATAATCTGAGGAAGACATATATGTTTTATCGATGCTTTCGCGGAAAGTATAATAATTATTGGCGGTTTAATATTAAATCAACTAATGATAAGCAGTTGTCAAAGATGCACACCAAATCATCTACTAGTGTATTTTTATGAAAAATGTTAACAAATGTCACAATGATCTTCGTTAAGAATCAAGAAAAAAAATTTATATAAAAAATTGATATATTGAATATTAGAAAATGTGAAATACTTAATAATAGATGATTAGTAATAGATGTTTGGGCCAACCCAAAATCAATTCTGTCCATCGCGCATGATTCAAAGAAAAGAGATCTTAGATTTTATGAATTGGTATGTTGTTTTTATGTTCAACCTAACAGTTAGAGAACTTAGTTTTCTTTAGGTGTTGGTTGTCTCTGGGAAACTTTGATCCATTCTTTTTTTTGGGATACTTTTCAACACTATATTTATATAGTACATCTTGTATTCTTTCTGTAATGCCGTAATTAAGTGTCTCAAAAGAAAACACAAGACATCCACATTACAATGATAGTCATATAGATAGTCTTAACATAATGGTCACACATAACTAGAGCTGGGTATACGGACCGGTCCGGTCCGTTTAAGTCCGGTCCGCATTGAAACGGACTGGACGGGTCCGCGTTATAAATGGACATAAAAAAACTGAGTTCGCGTCCGGTCCGCATAGTCCGCGGACTAAACGGACTGGTCCATGGACTCATCAACAATTTTGTGTTGCAAACATCAATAAAGCCTTGCAGATTTCATGACCCATCATAAGCACAAGCCCAAATGTGACCAACAACAATGTCTCAGACTCTCAGCACATTAAAATGTTCAAGAAATATAATAAATTAAATTAAATTAAAAGATCCAAAAAAGAATATCTAAAAGCATCAGGTTCATCTTCATGACACGGACTCGGCAAGTGTACCGGTTCGTTGCAAGTAATAAAACGGTAAGACCGGATATCGTTCTCAGGGATCGTGGACAATTACCACTTCGCAAATTTGACTACTATCTAGGCGATCGAATTTTGGATTGAAGGTTGTTCTAACATCTAACAAGCAAACAAGAAGAAAATGTTGTTGTTCTTTTTGGATTTTTTTCAAATAGTTAATGTGAAAACCGAAAGATGAATAACAATGAGATAGAATTCTTTGGGGTTAAACTAAGCTAATCCTCCCTTGATTGTTATGAAATGATAACTAACACAGTTCCTAGTTCTAATATGACAATCAAGTCTTTTCGAGAGATACCCAAGCCTAATTCCTTAGGTGCATTGAGCCTAAAATCCCAAGTTAAACCCTAATTCCTTAGATGGATTAACCTGAGATTTTGCATTAAGTAAAGACTTATAAGATTGCAAGCACCTCAAGACCTATTCCTAGGTTCATGAACTACCCGGCATTTGATTCGTGAGCAAGCTCTAACACCAACCTTCCAGTTATCTATTAAAGCAACTAATCATTCATAGGGTGATCAAACCTAAGAAAGCATTAAGCATGGAATCAAACACTCATAAAGAACAAGGAAGCGCATTATAATCAAGTCATTTTACAACCAAGTTCGGATAGCAATAGTCTAACCCCAACAAAAGGGGAGTTTAGCTACACATAATTGAAAGTAAAACAAAAGGAATAATTACGAGAGATGAACAAAGGGAGAGCTCCATGGAATGATGCACACACCCACAAGCAGCAGAGGATTTTTCTTTAGGGTTTTACGAATGAATCTTCTTCCGTTACGCTCAGTTCTTTTTTATTACTCGAGGCCGGTCACGGCCGTGATAGCCATCACGGCCAGGCCGTGACGGGTTCTGTCTCTTCCAGTTCTGGTCAAACTACTCTTTCGCGAGGCGAGCACTTATTTCGCGACGCGAGCCAACTTTTGATGCCCGTGATCCCCATCACGGCCAGGCCGTGATTGCTTCTGACTTTTGGAGGTTTCTGGGTCACGGCCGTGATGTACATCACGGCTAGGCCGTGATCGTCTCTGACTTTGGTGGTTTTGGCACAATCACTCTCTCGCGAGGCGAGCAATCATTCGCGTCGCGAACCAACTTTTCACGCCCTTGATCTCTATCACGGCCAAGCCGTGATCGTCTCTGACTTTTGCTAGTTTTGGGTCACGGCCGTGATAGCCATCACGGCCAGGCCGTGACAGATTCTGACTTTTGGCCCCCTTCTTCTTCAGTTTTCAAGCCTTCTCTTCATCTCAGCTTCCTCATGGCTAAAACTTGGGCATTTAATCAAAAATCCCTGCAAAACAACACACAATACCACCTTATCCGTTCCAAGTGAAAAACTAAACAAAATCCAACTAAAATGGCCTAACTAAATGCAAATGCATGCAGAAATGTACATGGAAAATGAGGTGAAATCACACTCATCAAATCACCCCAAGCTTAAGATGTTGCTTGTCCTCAAGCAAAAACCAAGGCCATAAGATGAAAACAACCAGGACAATGATAGTGAACTAAGAACCCGAGTAAAATGATCCAAGCAACAGGCAGTCAATTATTTCAGCAAGAGACAATCAATTCAAGTCCAATTAGGGGCTTAGTTTCCCTAGACTCACATTCTCACTAATTCGGGCACTCTATCTCACTTGAAGCTCACCCCAAGCTTGTTCATTTACTTGGCTCTCTTTCTTGCCTCACTCACTCAAGTGTTAAGGGAATATGACATTTCACTCCATTTTCCTCAAAGAATGATTCCTACCATAAGCTTGACTATCAACCAAATCTTCACTTTATTAATGAAAACATCTAAGAATCAAGAGGTCTTATTCTTTGGTTGTAATGAGGCCATGGGATCAATTTTCAGGTGGGAATTTCAAAAACAGGAAATTTCAAAAGGCAATACAAACAACCAAGCATTGCAAGGCACGACCTTCTAAAATACCTTTCTTTGGGTTTCAGTTTGCTCTTCCACCATTCTTTCATTTTTTTTTTCTTTTTACTTCTCATTCCTTTTTGTCATCCCCTTCCCCATTTTTATTTCTTTTTCTCTTCTCTTTTTTTTTTTTTTTGTTTGGATAAGGGGAGATTTTGCAATTCAAGAGAAGTAAAATTTTTTTTTCAGATTCATTTTTTTCTTTTCATCATCCCAAACTTTCAACTACATTTTCCAACCCATTTTTGCACAGTACTTTAGAAGGTCCCTCATAAGCATATTTAACACAACATTTCAGGGAACCAAGAAAAGCATGTTATTCATTCAGGCTCAAAATTTGGCAACTAAGGGTAGCATTTACACATTCAAATCTCAGAAGGCCGGAAAAAATACCTATTGCCTCAATCATTTTCAAAAATGTTTCCAAAAATTTTCTAGTTTCGAAATGGTTTCAAGTCAAGTTCTAGAGAAAAACAATCCAAGAGGAAAACACTCTACACAAAGAACGGGGGCAGATTTAGTGAGTACCCCCTAATGGCTCAAAAGCTCACATTCATCAGTTCAAGAACCAGTGAGAACACAAATCCATAGAAACACATGCTAATCATCAACTATCCAAGAACATCTCAAGCATATTTAATGAAGCCATATCACAAGAATATAAAATCAGGGTCCAAAAATTCACTATCACAGAGAAATTGGCACTTAGCTCTCACAATCAGATGCTCAATCTAAGCAGGGGGCAATTAATTCATGTGATCATGCAAGACTAGAGCCTATATGAATGCAATATTTACAAGTAAAGCTAAAAGATTACCCCTACCCCAAGCTTAAAGACTTACATTGTCCTCAATGTAAATAATTAAGTTTAGAGAGGGGAGAAAATTGGAACAACTCACCAAAGTGGTAGTGGTGCTGAATCACATGCTTTCTGGTTTTGTTTCCTTCTGCCCTTCTTCTTCTCCTTCCTTCAAAATCTGGAATCACTCAACAAACTAGTAACAAACCTCTTGAGCTTCTCAAATTATTCAAGAGGGGAAATCAAAAACAAAAGAGAAGATGAAAATAAAATAAAATAAAATAAATAAAAATAAAAATTGGGTTGCCTCCCAATAAGCGCTTCTTTAACGTCACTAGCTTGACGGATGATTTCTAAGATGGTGCCTCAAGAGGGATGGAGACTGCCTGACGATTAAAATCTCCTCCAAGGTAGTGCTTGAGCCTGTGCCCATTGACAGTGAAAGTATTTCCTGATGATGGATTTTCCAATTCAACTGAACCAAACGGAGAAACTGACTTGACATAAAATGGGCCTGACCATCTTGATCTCAATTTGCCCGGGAAAAACTTGAGTCTTGAGTTGTACAGCAAAACTGACTGGCCTTCTTCAAATTGCTTGGGAAGAATGTACTTATCATGCCAGAACTTGGTTCTTTCCTTGTATATCCTGGCACTCTCATAAGCCAAGAGTCGGAACTCATCTAACTCATTCAATTGAAGCATCCTCTTGTCCATGGCCAGCCTTGCATCAAAGTTTAGGGCCTTCACTGCCCAAAAAGCACGGTGTTGTAGCTCTACCGGAAGATGACATGATTTCCCGAACACCAATTGGTAAGGTGACATACCAATAGGCGTCTTATAGGCAGTCCGATAGGCCCAAAGTGCATCATCCACTTTCTTCGCCCAATCCTTCCTTGCATTGTTCACAGTTTTTTCCAAAATCCTCTTCAACTCCCGGTTGGACAATTCCACTTGCCCACTGGTTTGGGGATGGTATGGTGTGGTAACTTTGTGGTTCACCCCAAACTTGGCAAGCACTGCATTAAACTCCTTATTGCAAAAGTGGGTACCCCCATCACTTATGATAGCCCTAGGGGTCCCAAACCGGGTAAAGATATTCTTCCTCACAAAACTGATCACAGTTCTTGCATCATCTTTCAGAGTTGGCACGGCTTCCACCCACTTGCTCACATAATCAACTGCCACCAGGATGTACTTGTTGTTGTAAGATGACGGGAAAGGACCCATGAGTCAATCCCCCACACATCGAAGAGCTCCACCTCAAGTATACCCTTCAAGGGCATCTCATTTCTCTTAGAAATACTACTACCCTCCTCTGACATTTATCACAATTCATTACCCAAGCTCGGGAGTCCTTGAAAATAGTGGGCCAAAACAGCCCGCTTTGCAAAATCTTCATGGCGGTCCTCTCACCACCAAAATGTCCTCCATAGGGTGAGTTGTGGCAGTGGGTCAACACCCCATTGATTTCTTCTTCCGGTATGCACCTCCTCAGAAATTCCATCTCAACCTCTTTTTGAAAAGATACGGCTCATCCCAAATATAGAACTTGGCATCATGAATGAGCTTCTTCCTCTGTTGCGCATTGAAGTCCTTAGGAATCTTATTGGCTGCCTTGTAATTTGCAATATCCGCGAACCAAGGTGCCACTTGCACCACAAACAACTGTTCATCTGAGAATTCCTCTTGAATTGGCAACTTTGCTTCTGCTTGGACCTCTGCTTGTGGAAGCCTGGACAAATGGTCGGCTACCACATTCTCCACTCCTTTCTTGTCCTTTATTTCCAAATCAAACTCTTGGAGTAGCAGTATCCACCTAATAAGCCTTGGCTTAGCATCCTGTTTAGTCATAAGATATCTCAAAGCAGAATGGTCAGTGTAGACTGTAGTTTTACAACCAATCAAGTAGGATCTAAATTTATCAAAAGCAAATACCACAAAGAAGCAATTCTTTTTTCATCGTAGTGTAATTCAATTGGGCATCATTAAGCACACGACTGGCATAGTAAATGACATGCAACACTTTGTTTTTTCTTTGGCCTAAAATGGCTCCCACCGCATAGTCACTTGCATCACACATTAGCTCAAAAGGTAAACTCCAATCTGGAGGAGCAATGACCGGTGCGGTGGTGAGTTTTTCTTTCAAAATTTTGAAGGCATGCATGCAATCATCATCAAATATAAAAGGAGTATCAGCTACCAAAAGCTTGCATAAGGGTTTCACTATTTTTGAAAAATCTTTTATGAACCTTCTATAAAAACCCGCATGCCCTAGGAAGCTTCTAACACCTTTCACATTTAAGGGAGGAGGAAGTTTTTCAATCACTTCAATTTTGGCTCTATCAACCTCCATCCCTTGTGATGAAATTTTGTGCCCAAGAACTATACCCTCCCTAACCATGAAATGGCATTTTTCCCAATTTAAAACGAGGTTAGTTTCTTGGCACCTTTTTAGGACACAGGCCAGATTATTCAAACAGTTATCAAATGAATCACCAAATACAGAAAAATCGTCCATAAATACCTCAATAAACTTCTCATTCATATCAGAAAATATGGAGAGCATGCACCTTTGAAAAGTGGCGGGTGCATTGCACAACCCGAAAGGCATTCTCCTGTATGCATAGACTCCATAAGGGCAGGTGAAAGCGGTCTTCTCTTGGTCCTCCGGGTCAACCACAATCTGGTTATACCCAGAGTATCCATCAAGGAAACAATAGAAAGCAAGGCCCGCCAACCTCTCTAGCATCTGATCAATGAAGGGTAATGGAAAGTGGTCTTTTCTAGTGGCCTCATTCAGGTCTTCGTAGTCAATGCATACTCTCCATCCAGGACACGGTCCTAGAGGGAATAAGTTCATTCTTTTCATTAGCTACCACCGTCATCCCCCCTTTCTTCTGACAACTTGGACCGGACTCACCCATGGACTATCGGAGATGGGATAGATAATGCCCGCATCCAACAACTTCACAATCTCCTTCCTCACAACTTCCTTCATATTCGGGTTGAGTCTTCTTTGCGGTTGCCTAACCGGCTTGAATTTTTCCTCCACACGGATTTTGTGCATGCGAAGGAGGGGCTTATCCCTTTCAAATCGGACATAGACCATCCAATTGCAGATTTGTGCTCCCTAAGCACCCTCAACAGCTTCTCTTCTTCCAAGGAATTCAACCCACTACTGATGATAGCTGGGAATGAAGAGTTCATCCCAAGGAAGGCATAACGGAGATGGGATGGCAATTCCTTCAACTCTAGCACCGGTGGGTCACCCTTGTCTTCAATTCTCACATCTTCCACCACTTTGTCTTCATCAGTATTCACAACCAGACAAGCCTCCGGAGAGATTTAATCATGAGATCAACTTCTTCCGCACATACTCCTTCTTCTACATCCTCTACCATTAGAGCGGCTTCTAACGAATCTTCAAACTTCGGTGCAAACTCTTGTCGACTAATGACTCAATGAGGTCCACTATCATGCATGTGTCCTTGTCGCTTGGGTGCTTCATCGCTTCAAACACATTAAAAGTGACCTTTTCGTCTTGTACCGAAGCACCAATTCCCCTTGATTGACATCGATCAAGGCTCTACCTGTTGCTAGGAATGGTCTCCCAAGAATCGGAGGAGTATCACCATCTTCACCATATCTAACACCACAAAATCTGCTGGAAAAATAAATTTATCTACCTTCACCAACAAATCCTCCACAACACCATAGGGATATGTAATTGAGCGGTCCGCCGATTGAAGAGAAATCCCTGTTGGTTTTACTTCACCAATCCCGACTTCTTGAAAATGGAGAGCGGCATCGATTAATACTTGCCCCTAAATCGCACAATGCTCTCCCTATGTTCGGATGACCAATCGTGCATGGGATAGTGAAACTGCCGGGTCCTTCATTTTTACTTGTGACTTCCTTTGAAGTATAGCGCTGCACTCTTGATAAGCATAACTGTCTCCTCCTTCCACCTTCTTTTGTTTGTAAGGATCTCCTTCATGAATTTTGCGTAGGAAGGCATCTCTTTGTAGAGCTTCAGCAAACGGGATGTTTATTTGTAGCTTTTTGAATACATCCAGGAACTTAGAAAACTGCTGATCTTTTGTCTCTTTCTTCAACCGTTGGGGGTACGGGATTCTGAAATATGGGGGCAGCTCCTTGGGATTATCAACCTCTTCCAGAATCTGTCTTCTGGTCTTCTTCTTTGCAAATTCTTCATCAACCAATTTCTCCCTCTGTGGTTCTTCAGCTTCTACATCAATAGGATTAGAGGTAGTACCTTGGGAAGTTCCGGGTTCTTCATTGTTTACCTCTTCAAATTGTCCCTTATCAATTCCAGCATCACTTGTCTTCTCTTCCTTCTCTTTTTCTTGTGGATTTAACATTCTCCCACTCCTTGTAACAATGGCCTTACAATCTTCCCTTGGGTTCTTCTCAGTATCCCCAGGCAATTGTCCTGGAGGTCTCTCTGCCATCTGCCTTGCTAGTTGGCCCATTTGATGCTCCAAGTTTTTGATTGAGGCATTCTGGTTCTTTATAGTCTCTTGAGTAGCTTGCATGAACTGGCCTAGAAGGTTCTCCAATTTGCTTGAACTCTCTTGAGGAGGCTTTGCTTGAGTATTTGAACTTTGCCCTTGTCTCCAACTAAAGTTGGGATGATTGCGCCACCCCGGATTGTAGGTGTTGGAGTAGGGATCATTTCTAGGCCCTTGGTTGCCCATATAGTTTACCTCTTCTTGTCCCGAGCTTCCAACCACATTGATCTCACAGTTTCCATTTGCATGGTTGCCTCCACAGAAATCACACACTGAGGCACCTTGAACTTGAACAGCTTGTACTTGAGAGTTCTGCAGTTGAACCGACCCCAGTTGTTTGGTAAGAATAGCCATTTGTGCTTTGAGGGCACCAATTTCATCCAGCTCTAGAACACCTCTATTGACCATTGACCGAGAACTAGGCATTTGATAGTCATTGTTAGCCATGTTCTCAATCAAGTCCTTTGCTTCTTCCGGTGTCTTTTGACTCAATGTACCTCTTTGCAGCCGCTTCAATCATACTTCTTGAATTCTGTTGAGCCCATTAACAAAAGTTGCGACCTGCTTTGCCATGTCTCTAGTTCATGATTTGGACAAGCTGTGAGTAAGGACTTGAACCTCTCCCGGGCTTCATATAGTGACTCACCATCCCTCTCGTGCAAAGGCATTGATCTCGACCTCGGCTTAATCATTCTTGACGGAGGGAAAAATCGAGATAAAAACTTGCCGACCAAGTCGTTCCGGGTGATGATGCTTCCATGAGGATGAGATTGAAGCCATGCCTTGGCTCTATCCCTCAAAGAGAAAGGGAAAAGCCTTAACCGAATGGCCTCATCGGAAGCTCCGTTTAACTTGNTGGTGTCACACAGCTCAATGAAGGTACCAATATGAGCATGAGGATCTTCACTCTCCAACCCTCCAAATTGGTTTTGCTTGCACAAGGTGGAGAAGTGAGGCCTTGATTTCAAAATTATTGCAGGCCACCGCAGGTCTCACAATCGGAGTTCCACATCTATCAACTCTAGGGGAAGTGTAGTCCCCCATTGTTCTCCTTGGTGCGTTCTCTTCTACGCCATGGTGACAGCTGCTATTTCAATTTGTGGTTCTTGCACACTTTGGGTAACTCAACTTGCTTTGCTCTTGTCTACTAGAAGATGCTCTTTCTCTATTCTGTCTTGCCTTGGTTTTCTTTCTATTCCTTCTGCAGAGTCTCTCGATCTCAGGTTCGAATTGGAGTTCACCTGGGTCGATTGTACCTCGCATACACTGAACAAACGGAGTAGCACAGAACAAACGAAAAAACAGCACTTGCAGAAATTCACAGCAGAGATCTGAGAAATTAAGAACGAAAAACACAGTAGGAAAACAGTAAAAAAAAAGAAAGTGCCTAAATTAGGAGTCCCCTTTGGTACTCGTGATATTGGTACACCGATCCCCGGCAACGGCGCCAAAAACTTGACACGGACTCGGCAAGTGTACCGGTTCGTTGCAAGTAATAAAACGGTAAGACCGGATATCGTTCTCAGGGATCGTGGACAATTACCACTTCGCAAATTTGACTACTATCTAGGCGATCGAATTTTGGATTGAAGGTTGTTCTAACATCTAACAAGCAAACAAGAAGAAAATGTTGTTGTTCTTTTTGGATTTTTTTCAAATAGTTAATGTGAAAACCGAAAGATGAATAACAATGAGATAGAATTGCTGGGGTTAAACTAAGCTAATCCTCCCTTGATTGTTATGAAATGATAACTAACACAGTTCCTAGTTCTAATATGACAATCAAGTCTTTTCAGAGATACCCAAGCCTAATTCCTTAGGTGCATTGAGCCTAAAATCCCAAGTTAAACCCTAATTCCTTAGATGGATTAACCTGAGATTTTGCATTAAGTAAAGACTTATAAGATTGCAAGCACCTCAAGACCTATTCCTAGGTTCATGAACTACCCGGCATTTGATTCGTGAGCAAGCTCTAACACCAACCTTCCAGTTATCTATTAAAGCAACTAATCATTCATAGGGTGATCAAGCCTAAGAAAGCATTAAGCATGGAATCAAACACTCATAAAGAACAAGGAAACGCATTATAATCAAGTCATTTTACAACCAAGTTCAGATAGCAATAGTCTAACCCCAACAAAAGGGGAGTTTAGCTACACATAATTGAAAGTAAAACAAAAGGAATAATTACGAGAGATGAACAAAGGGGAGAGCTCCATGGAATGATGCACACAACCACAAGAGCAGAGGGATTTTTCTTTAGGGTTTTCCGAATGAATCTTCTTCTTACTTCGCTCGGTTCTTTTATTACTCGTGGGCGGTCACGGCCGTGATAGCCATCACGGCCAGGCCGTGACGGGTTCTGTCTCTTCCATTCTGGTCAAACTACTCTTTCACGAGGCGAGCACTTATTTCGCGACGCGAGCCAACTTTTGATGCCCGTGATCCCCATCACGGCCAGGCCGTGATTGCTTCTGACTTTTGGAGGTTTGGGGGTCACGGCCGGGATGTACATCACGGCTAGGCCGTGATCGTCTCTGACTTTGGTGGTTTTGACACAATCACTCTCTCGCGAGGCGAGCAATCATTCGCGTCGCGAACCAACTTTTCACGCCCTTGATCTCTATCACGGCCAAGCCGTGATCGTCTCTGACTTTTGCTAGTTTTGGGTCACGGCCGTGATAGCCATCACGGCCAGGTAGTGACGATTCTGACTTTTGGCCCCCTTCTTCTTCAGTTTTCAGGCCTTCTCTTCATCTCAGCTTCCTCATGGCTAAAACTTGGGCATTTAATCAAAAATCCCTGCAAAACAACACACAATACCACCTTATCCGTTCCAAGTGAAAAACTAAACAAAATCCAACTAAAATGGCCTAACTAAATGCAAATGCATGCAGAAATGTACATGGAAAATGAGGTGAAATCACACTCATCACTTCACCCTCACCAAAGGCAAAGCTTCGTCCCGCCATCGTGAAATCTACTTCGGCAAAGCACATCACGCCACCACTGCAATCCACAAGCAAATCTTTCTATTACCAAGGGAACCATCATCGTGAATGGCCACCCTCATTCCGCCATAACCCAGTGATCTCGGTGTTGTCGTGACTCAGCCATCGATGAGCCACACATACCTTGCTGAGATTCGCGGTGGAGCTTGCAGAGATTCGCGCTGAGGTTGGGGCGTGGGTGAGTGAGAGGAGAGGAGAGCGGTGGGGCTGGTTAGGGCGCAAATGGAATGTGCTGCAGTTGCAGTGTGTATGGGCGGCAAGCAGAGTGGGCGAGAGTGAGTGATTGAGAAGATGGGTGTCCGATTAGGGTGAGGCGAAGGGTGAAGCGAGAGTGGTCTTGGAGCGCAGAGTAGTTTAGGGTTAGAGTCTTAGAGATGGGTTAGTTTTCGTGACTGTCTGAGGAGAAGTGGTCTTGGGCCTCTTGGCCCAGCATGCATTCCTTTTTTTTTTTTTAAACAGACCCGGTCCGCGGACCGAGTCCGTTAAGCCCGCGGGCTAAACGGACCGGACCCAAAAAGCCCGCATTTTTTTGGACTCGTATTTTAGGGTGTCCAAGTCCGCGCGGACTGCGGGTTTAACGGACTGTCCGCGGACCCGAGTCCAAATACCAACCTCTACACATAACCTTACAAACTAAAAAAAAAATCAAAAGAAAAACATTACACAAGCATCTACTCTCGGACTTCGTTTAATCAGTTTATGAAGCCGACAGTTACATATTAAGGCTCCCATGAAACATATTGAGTTAAAGAAATTCATTCTTTATCTCCTTAATCCTTCGAAGGACCTAAACCTGCTTATCTAAAACAATAGAGAGCCTAGTGAGAAAAATAATTCTCAGTGAGGTTTGCTTCAAGCAAGGATATACATACATATATAAACAATTAAATTCAAATAAACAACCTAAAATGAGTATGAGCATGGACACTTTAACTTAAAAACATTTACTAGATAACTTCAAGTGTGAGGGACTTGTAGTATTCTAGTTTAATAGATTCTTGATATAGCAGTCAGAGCTCTATGACAACAATCAGGCGTCCCTTAATTGCTAGTACCATATCCTAGCCTTCAAGTAATTGAAGGACTTACAAAAACATAACTCACCCACAATTACTTATGTGGCCTTAATGGCTAATTTGGTTCTGAAACAATTGTCTCACCAAAATATAGACCATTTTAGATTTTTAATGCCCTGCTATACTTCACTTTATTATGATTAAGAGAAATAATCCAAACACAGTTAGGACATCAAGAGTGAAATTACAGCAAAAACCTAAGCCATCAATTCAATAAAACTTAATTTATCACAATTTGGAGGATAATGACTAAAGTTACCATTCCCACCATTTATTCCACAGTCTAAACTTCTAATCTCAAACAGTTAGGAGTTCATATAACACTAGTCAAAACTAAGCATGTCGACAATACATTATAACCAATCTCAAGTGTCCAAAACCAAGAAGGATCGTGCAAAAATTCAAGTGTTATCAAATTTGAAAACTAGTAGCTGAATTTTCAGTAAATTGAAATGGAGATTCATACACCAATACCAACTCGAATTAAAAAAATCCAAATCCTGGGTTGTTGCAAATTCTATCTACTTTCTATTAGCACATGAATCAACTCAAACCGATATTTGGACAATTTAATACAATTTAAATAATAAGACAGTTCCAGTTCAGAATTCTCAGTACAAGCAGCAACTTAAATATCATTTTTATCATTCAATACTCAATGAAATCGAATCGTTCCAAAGCCTATATCGTTAACAATTCTATCTATTTTCTATTAAAGCAGGAATCAAGTCAATACAATATTTTTACAGTTTACCACAATTTAAATACTAAGACAGTTCCAGTTCAGAATTCTCAGGACAAACAACAGATTGCATGCTATTTTTCTCCCTTGATACTCAATGAAATTGAGTCGTTCCAAAGCCTATTTCAAAGGAAATCAAGTCTATTTTCTGATGGTACAAATATCACTTCGAAACAAGCCCTATGGAGGAAGTTATGGATAACACACTAACAAGGGTGCATTACGGGTTTGAAGGATTTTAGAGCCCCTTGTCAAAATTTATCAAAAACTACCTCTAATCAACATGCAATTCGAAAACCTAGTTGTCAACAAGCATATATCAGATCAAAATAGGCTTTCCACAAAAACAATTAGAACAATTAACAAGAAATTGGGATTTATGGTTACCCAATGTTACAAACAACAAAACTCACCTAACCAAGTGGTAGATTGAAAGTGGCGAGTGTTGATCTCCTTGTGCTTCTTCCCTAATCTGATTTGTGCTCCCATTTTCGAAATTCTAGAGGTCTTGCATGTTGTCTGTTTTGAAGAAGAAAGGAAAGCACCATTTTGGGACGAAAATGATAGTGAGGGAGGAGGAGTAGGTGGCGGCTAGGGTTTCATTTGGGAGAAGGAAGAAGATGAGTGTGGCTGCTAGGGTTTCATTTGGGAGAAGGAAGAAGATGAGTGTGGCTGCCAGGGTTAGAGAATAGGAACAAAATGTGATGTGGGTGGTGGATCCGGGTTTAGAAGGAAAATGGGCTCTTGGAGAGCTCTTGGACAGTGGGCTTCTGATTTGACCCAATAATAAAAATAAAACTTGACCAATGGAGGTTAGATATCCTTGAAGAGTATTGGTCACTTAAGGAGATTTGAGGATAGAGATAGGTAAATTGGTTTAAAATAAGTGGGTGTGTGTTTGATAATAAAAATAAAAATAATATTTCCATTCCATTTCAATTCACAATTAATTAACCTCACTAAATAAATCAACCCCACAATTTCACATTCAAGAAATATAAAAAGATTCAAACACACCCATGGAAAAAGTAAAATGAAAAGACTAAATTACCCTTGGGGAGGAATGTTACATTTATCTCCCCCTTAAATAAATTTTGTCCTCAAAATTTTAGACAACTTACCTACTCAAACAAGTAAGGATACTCCTGGCGTAAGTCATCCTCAAGCTCCCAAGTTGCCTCCTCAGGAGTTGACCCTTCCCAAATAACTTTCACTAGAGGAATTGTTTTGTTTCTCAGGGTTTTCAAGCTACGATCAATCACTTGAACCGGTATGGGTTGGAAGGTTAAATCTGGTCTTAACTGGACAAGATCATGATTGAGGGGTTGACAAGGATTAGGAATATACTTTTTGAGTTGAGATACATGAAAGACATCGTGTATTCCTGACAAGGAAGGAGGTAAAGCAAGTTGGTACGCTACTGGACCGACTCGATGGATAATCTGGAAAGGTCCTATGAAACGAGGACGGAGTTTCTTGGCCCAAAGGGCTCTTCCAATGCCTATTGTGGGGGTTACTCTTAGGAACACATGGTCACCCTCTTCAAATTCTAAGGGTCTCCTTCTTTTATCAGCATAACTCTTTTGCCTACTCTACGCAACTTTTAATCTATCCCTAATAGTTCGGATTTTCTCCGTTGTCTCCTGGATTAACTCAGGTCCTAATATCCCCTTGTCACCCACTTCAGCCCAACAAAGTGGAGTTCTACACTTACGGCCATAGAGTGCCTCATACGGTGCCATACCTATGGTGAAGTGATGACTATTATTGTAGGCAAATTCTACTAAGGGTAGGTGATGATCCCAATTTCCTCCATCCTCAAGAACACAGGCCCTGAGCATATCCTCTAAGGTTTGGATGGTTCTCTCTGTCTGACCATCTGACTGGGGATGGTAGGCAGTACTAAAGTTCAACTGAGTACCCAAGGCTTGGTGAAAAACCTTTCAGAACCTAGAAGTGAACTTAGGATCCCTATCCGACACAATGCTAACTGGCACCCCATGCAACCTCACTATTTCGCTTATGAACACCTTTGCTAATTTAGCCGTATTGTAAGAGGTCTTAACTGGTAGGAAGTGGGCGGACTTAGTCAATCTGTCCACTATCACCCAAATAGAATCATGCCCCGCCTGAGTGCGAGGTAAACCTACAACGAAGTCCATGGATATGTTCTCCCATTTCCACTCAGGTATTTCTAAAGGTTGGAGCATGCCTGAGGGTCGTTGATGCTCGATCTTGACCTTTTGACACACTAAACAGTGAGAGACAAATTTGGCAACATCATTCCTCATTCCTGGCCACCAGTACATCTTTCTAAGGTCTTGATACATCTTAGTAGAACCAGGATGTATTGAAAAACTACTCTTGTGGGCTTCCTCTAACACTTGTCTTTTAATCTCTTCATCATTTGGAATGCATATTCTCTCATGAAAGATGATGGTTCCATCCCTGGCTTCGGAGAAGCCAAGTTGATCCTTCCTAGCTTGTAGGTCCTCATCCCGAAGTTGAGCATGTCTAATTTGAGTTCTAAAATCACAATTGACCTTAAGGTGGCTCAAATAAGTGCTATTGGGACCCACAATAACATTTAGGTTTAAGTTACGGAAATCTTCCAATAGTTTCAACTCATGTAACATCATGGATGAGACGTGAAGAGACTTCCGGCTTAAAGCATCTGCTACTACATTTGCCTTTCCTGGGTGGTACTTCAACTCAAACTCATAATCCTTGAGGAACTCCTTCCACCTTCTCTGTCTCATGTTAAGTTCCCTCTGATCAAAAAGATACTTCAAGCTCTTATGATCGCTAAATACTTCGAATTTTGCTCCATAAAGATAATGTCTCCATATCTTTAGAGCAAAAACTATGGCTGCTAACTCCAGGTCATGGGTAGGATAGTTTTCTTCATGAGGTCTCAACTGATGAGAGGCATAAGCCACTACCTGCCTATTCTGCATCAAAACACATCCTAAGCCTTTTAAGGACGCATCACTATAAACTTCGAATCCTAAGGCTGGGTCTGGAATGGTCAACACAGGAGCCGAGGTCAAACGGGCTTTGAGTTCAAGGAAACTCTTTTCACACTTTTTATCCCACTCGAAAGGATTACCCTTGCGGGTTAAGCGGGTTAAGGGTAGGGCTAACTGTGAAAATCCCCTTATAAACCTTCGGTAATATCCTGCCAAACCTAGAAAACTCCTAACCTCGGTAATGTTCTTAGGTCTTTCCCAATTAAGGACAGCATCAACCTTCATCGGGGTCTCTTCACTACCCCTTCTTGTGAAATTACATGTCCTAAAAACTTTACTTCAGTCAGCCAAAATTCACACTTTTCTGGCTTAGCAAACAACCTCTTTTCTCGGAGTATTTGCAAGACAATCCTAAGGTGTTCTTCATGCTCTTGAAAACTCTTGGAATAGATAAGGATATCATCAATGAAAACCACGACAAACTCATCCAAGAAGGGTCAAAAGATGTGGTTTATGTAGTTCATGAAGACCGCTGGAGCATTCGTTAAGCCAAAAGGCATAACTAGATACTCGTAATGCCCATATCGGGTTCTAAATGCTGTCTTGGGTATATCTTCAGACTTAATCCTTATTTGGTGATATCCTGAACTCAGATCAATTTTTGAGAATACCGAGGCTCCTCTAAGCTGATCTAACAGGTCATCTATTCGGGGTACTGGATACTTATTTTTAATGGTTATCTTATTAAGCTGTCTGTAATCCACACAGCCTCATACTCCCATCTTTTTTCTTAACCAACAGAACAGGCGCACCCCAAGGAGAGGCACTAGGTCGAATGAATTGCTTTGCTATTAAATCCTCTAATTGAGCCTTAAGTTCTTTCAATTCCAAAGGGGACATTCTATAGGGTGCAATAGATATTGGTCCCGCATCAGGAACCAAATCTATGGAGAATTCAATCTCCCTTTCAGGAGGTAGGGAGAGTATGTCTTCTGGAAAGACATCTATGAATTCACTCATTACAGGGGTAGTTGCGACATCCACATTTTCCTTATAACTTGAAGAAAGTATACACAAGAACATGGGTTCCCCACTATTTAGGAATTGGTTAATTTGCGACACACTAGCAAACAAAGAAGGACATGTCTCTTTGGGATTTTCTCCCACAGATAGAAAAATTATAGACCTTTCTGCACAATTTAGTACAACTTGATTGGCTGATAGCCAATCCATACCTAAAATGACATCTAGAGCTTTTAGGGGCAAGCAAAACAAGTTAACTAGAAACACCCTATTGGATATTTCCAGTATACAATTTTCACAAACAAGAGAAGTTTCAATGCTGCCCTCTACAGGGGTAGACACAGATAAAGGGTATGGCAGAGAGGATAAAGACAGTTGTAGACGTATAGCACATTCACAAGAGACAAAAGAATGGGTTACCCCAGAATCAAAAAGAATAACAACATATTCTTGGTTAAGGAGGCCGGTACCTTTTATCAGACCATCTTTTCCCTTAGCTTTCTTACCACTGAGAGTGAAAACTCTTCCAGAGGATTGGTTACCAGGAATTACAACTCCCTTCTTCTTCAAGAGAGGACAAGATGGGGAAGAGTGTCCCGGTTGCTTGCAAGAATAGCAAACATTCTGACCAGCCAAGCACTCCCCACCATGTTTCTTCCCACATTTTGGGCATCCGACTGATCTGGGAGAGTTAGATGTCTGCACCTGCTTGCCTTTATCCAAACTCCCTCTTACTTTGAGTTGTTGATGGTGTTTACCTTCATTCTTGTTCTTAAGCCATTTCTTCTGATTCTCCACTTCTAATTCTTGCAAACTTAGGGTATTCAGTAAATCTGGTCTGAGCCAAACAATTCTTGATATCAGCTCTCAAGCCCCAACGAAACTGATCTACCTTCCATTCTTCATTTGGAGCGTAACTTGCCTGCGAAGCATGTCTTGCCAAATCTTCAAATTTTGCTACATATTGAGCTACCGACATGTTCCCTTGCTTTAGTTCCATGAATTCTCTTTCTTTCTGTTTCCTGAGGTTGAAGGGAATATATTTGTTAAGAAAAACCCCTTGGAAATGCTCCCAATCCAAGGGTGTCCCCACAACGGTCATGTGAGCCTTCATGCCCTTCCACCAATTTGCAGCTTCCTTCTTTAGCATATGAGTGGCAAAAGAAACCTTTTGTTCCTCGGTACACTGTACAATCTCAAAAATCTGCTCCATTGCTTCTATCCAATGATAAGCATCCAGAGCATGTTTAATCTCGAAGAAAGCAGGTGGGTCAAGCTTGAGAAATTGGAATAAAATACGATTGGCCTCATCCTGAGGTGGTGCTAGTCCTCCAGTCTGAGTTTGGTGATGGAGAAGATTATTAGTAGCCATAGTCTGGTTCTGTACGACCTGCATAAGCTCATCAAACCACTCAGGAGCACCTCTTCCTCTGCCTCTGCCTCTTCCTCTTCCTCTTCCTCTTCCTCTTCCTCCGCGGCCTGTAGTTTCCTCACTCATGATTCTGCATACCACATACCAATATCAAGTTGATCAGGCTTAATACTTAGTAAGTTGGCATTTAGAAAAATAAATGAGAAATTCAAGCACAACGATACTATGTAAAACTATCCACAGTTCAATTAGATCGAACTGCTCTGATACCAAAAATGTAATGCCGTAATTGAGTGTCTCAAAAGAAAACACAAGACATCCACATTACAATGATAGTCATATAGATAGTCTTAACATAATGGTCACACATAACCTTACAAACTAAAAAAAAGAAATCAAAAGAAAAACATTACACAGGCAACTACTATCGGACTTCGTTTAATCAGTTTATGAAGCCGACAGTTACATATTAAGGCTCCCATGAAACATATTGAGTTAAAGAAATTCCTTCTTTATCTCCTTAATCCTTCGAAGGACCTAAACCTGCTTATCTGAAACAATAGAGAGCCTAGTGAGAAAAATAATTCTCAGTGAGCTTTGCTTCGAGCAAGGATATACATACATATATAAACAATTAAATTCAAATAAACAACCCAAAATGAGTATGAGCATGGGCACTTTAACTTAAAACATTTACTAGATAACTTCAAGTGTGAGGGACTTGTAGTATTCTAGTTTAATAGATTCTTGATATGGCAGAGAGCTCTATGACAACAATCAGGCGTCCCTTAATTGCTAGTACCATATCCTAGCCTTCAAGTAATTGAAGGACTTACAAAAACATAACTCACCCACAATTACTTATGTGGCCTTAATGGCTAATTTGGTTCTGAAACAATTGTCTCACCAAAATATAGACCATTTTAGATTTTTAATGCCCTGCTATACTTCACTTTATTATGATTAAGAGAAATAATCCAAACACAATTAGGACATCAAGAGTGAAATTACAGCAAAAACCTAAGCCATCAATTCAATAAAACTTAATTTATCACAATTTGGAGGATAATGACTAAATTAAAGTTACCATTCCCACCATTTATTCCACAGTCTAAACTTCTAATCTCAAATAGTTCGGAGTTCGTATAACACTAGTCAAAACTAAGCATGTCGACAATACATTATAACCAATCTCAAGTGTCCAAAACCAAGAAGGATCATGCAAAAATTAAAGTGTTATCAAATTTGAAAACTAGTAGCTGAATTTTCAGTAAATTGAAATGGAGATTCCTACACCAATACCAACTCGAATTAAAAAAATCCAAAGCCTGGGTTGTTTCAAATTCTATCTACTTTCTATTAGCACATGAATCAACTCAAACCAATATTTGGACAATTTAATACAATTTAAATAATAAGACAGTTCTAGTTCAGAATTCTCAGTACAAGCATCAACTTAAATATCATTTTTATCATTCAATACTTAATGAAATCGAATCGTTCCAAAGCCTATATCGTTAACAATTCTATCTATTTTCTATTAAAGCAGGAATCAAGTCAATACAATATTTTTACAGTTTACCACAATTTAAATACTAAGACAGTTCCAGTTTAGAATTCTCAGGACAAACAACATATTGCATGTTATTTTTCTCCCTTGATACTCAATGAAATTGAATCGTTCCAAAGCCTATTTCGAAGGAAATCAAGTCTATTTTCTGATGGTACAAATATCACTTCGAAACAAGCCCTGTGGAGGAAGTTATGGATAAAACACTAACAAGGGTGCATTACGGGTTTGAAGGATTTTAGAGCCCCTTGTCAATTTTTATCAAAAACTACCTCTAATCAACATGCAATTCGAAAACCCAGTTGTCAACAAGCATATATCAGATCAAAATAGGCTTTTCACAGAAACAATTAGAACAATTAACAAGAAATTGAGATTTATGGTTACCCAATGTTACAAACAACAAAACTCACCTAACCAAGTGGTAGATTGAAAGTGGTGAGTGTTGATCTCCTTGTGCTTCTTCCCTAATCTGATTTGTGCTCCTATTTTCGAAATTTTAGAGGTCTTGCATGTTGTCTGTTTTGAAGAAGAAAGGAAAGCACCATTTTGGGACGAAAATGATAGTGAGGGAGGAGGAGTAGGTGGCGGCTAGGGTTTCATTTGGGAGAAGGAAGAAGATGAGTGTGGCTGCTAGGGTTTCATTTGGGAGAAGGAAGAAGATGAGTGTGGCTACCAGGGTTAGAGAATAGGAACAAAATGTGATGTGGGTGGTGGATCCGGGTTTAGTAGGAAAATGGGCTCTTGGAGAGCTCTTGGACAATGGGCTTCTGGTTTGACCCATAATAATAAAAATAAAACTTGACCAATGGAGGTTAGATATCTTTGAAGAGTATTGATCACTTAAGGAGATTTGAGGATAGAGATAGGTAAGTTGGTTTAAAATAAGTGGATGTGTGTTTGATAATAAAAATAAAATTAATATTTCCATTCCATTTCAATTCACAATTAATTAACCTCACTAAATAAATAAACCCCACAATTTCACATTTAAAAAATATAAAAGAATTCAAACACGCCCATAAAAAAAGTAAAATGAAAAGACTAAATTATCCTTGGGAAGGAATGTTACACTTTCCATATATATAATTGTTTTGCTTATAAAAAAAAAATCTTTATTTTAACATTAAGGCGAGTTATAACGTCTCTCGATATCTTGGAAAGCCAACCTTCATAATCAATAAGGAATCCTCATCAATCAGAAATAGATGCATACTCACGTAAATGACTCCACGAATATCTAAAGTCATTATGGGTATCAACTCTACTTATATATACTCATGTTATCACGTAAGAATGCACACATATATACATGTCTATGGGAAACTAAGATTCACACACCTTCCACAGGAACATTATTGGAGAAAATATAATAAAAAAACATTATTGGAAATATTAGTTTCATGTGAATATCATTTAATATATATATATCAAACATGTCAGTTTAAGATTTCCATAAAATTTTTGCAAACTAAAATGAATTCTTCTACCAAGTGCCATAAAAGCAAAGTTATTTTAATATTAATGTAAATCTTGCTTAAGCAAGCAATGATTAATACATATCCAATGAGGTTGAAATATAATTATAAGAAACAATGTGTTGTACTTTATACACTAAGTTAGAGCACCTGCATCGGTGCAAATTCCTGGGTGCTTAAATATTAAGATGCGGTGCTTATATATTTTGCGGTGATGGAGCGGGTGCCACTTAAGTTTCTCAAAATTAGGAATGACAATTTGTACCACATTCATTGGGTACCCACAAAAATTATCCATAATGGATAGAGTAATTACACGCATAATGGGTAAGGGTCCAGATACGGGTATTACCCGCAAATTTGAATGGGTACGGGGACAGGTACTTTGGTACCCACCCCGCCCCATACCCGCGCGCACACACACATAATATATGTATATATAATTATTTTTTTATTTTTTTATATTACTGATATATATAATTTTAACTATAATACAAAATTTAAACCCAAAATTAATCTAAAGATTCTTAACTTCCTAAACATAATTGCATCTATAATTCCTTTTTAGATTTTTTTATTTATTTAAATATTTTTTATTTGTAATATTTATTAGTAGATTTAAAAAACCTTTGAATAATTTTTTAATTGTTATAACTTTCTTTTGTTATTTATTATTTTTTCACTGTTAAAGTGCGGGTAACAGGTACGGGTACGTGTACTTAGGTACCCAGAGGATACGGGTAAGAGTACTAAAATTACTACCCACGAGAGTACGAGTCCGAGTATGGGTAATTTTTTCAAACACGAGTATAAGAACGGATATTATAATATCATACTCAAACCTTACTCATTGACATTCATACTCAAAACATGAGAGTGCTTCCACAAGCACTCGTTGCTTGTGCTTTTTCGTCAGACATTTGTTTTTTTTTTAATTAAACCAAATTGAATTGTGATGTTGTATTTTTTTTAAAAAATTAATTATTTGATATACCAAATAATTATGATATGATAAATAAATTGATGAAATGAAAGGATGTGTGGTTACTGATGGGGTCTATTTAAGAATTTTTTAGAAGTTATTGGGTTGGAGAGATGGTGTGCTTAAGTTGTAAAAAGTTAAAATGAGTGATGTGTAATGTTGGGACCCATTTAAGAACTCCAAAGTGGGGTGTTGAGATGTGGATACTCTTAGGCATATAATTATAAAAGGGATATCAAAATCCTCCACTAGTGTTTTTTGAACATCTGATTGGGGACGTCTCCTTTGTTTTTTTTTTCTTTTTATGTATTATGAAGTTGCGTGTATACGAAAAATGATAAAAAAGTAAGTGAAAGGTAGAAATAAACACATACGGTGTCTAAATTTTGATGTTCAAATAACACAACTCAAATCCTCTCGGATAATGATTTCATGTTAGCAAGTCTTGAACCGTTTCTATGGTGGCATTCTTGTAATTTTTTTACTCTTAACATCTATAAATATTATAAAGCAAAAACCATGGATGAAAAGTTATGCAATGTGTCATTTTGAGAGTCATTTTAAAATTAAAAATTCTTTTGACATTTGGCAAAATATTCCACTTTTAGAAATTATTTATAAAATTATCAATATTTCTTCTTCCACTTGCCCTATATTATCTCACAACATTTAACACTATATATGTTTCCAAAACAATTAAAACATTTCAAGATGAATCATTTTCCAATGTAATTTATTTAAATCATAATGTCAATTCATTTTCAATCATCTAAATTTATTATCTGTATTTGATTCATACAATTTAAAAAATATATATATCATTTTTAATAATTACAGGTTATATATATTATAAAGATAAAAGCTATAATTTTTATATAAAATATATACTATTATTGGTATATACGTGTAGGTTTTTGGGAAAATATCAATTTTTTTAATAATTGTGGATCATATATTATTATTATTATTAAGTTAATGAATCATTCCTCAATGTAATTTACTAAAATCTTTGAGTTATTTCTCATATATTCCTGATGCAAGTATACTCTTTATCCAACCTAATAAAGGCATTATAAAAATGTAGATAATCAAATGAAAATATAAAATTCAAGCATCTCCTGAGAATGTTTTTTTTTTTTTTTGTAACCATGACATATGTACGAAATATCCACAACCGTTAGCAGTGACTAATCTCCGTCGGGGAACCTGTCAGCCACACAAGGTGGGTTCTCCCCTCCCAACCAGGTTTTCTCCATACATAAGAGTCAGGATTCGAACCCCTGACCACTTGCTTAAGGTGCCCAAGTCCCTTACCACTTGGACCAACCGCATGTTAGTTCTCCTGAGAGGGTTTGTTCATCCAAAGTTTTTTTTTCCTTCTATTTTTCACTCATGGCTAAAACGATTAAATTATTAGTGACATTTATCCATCAAAAGATAACTGGACGATCAAAGTAGAGTGATACGGCTTTGGAAAAAATCAATTTTTTTGCAACAACAATTGGGAGGTAATGTAGAGTTACTGTTTTGGATGAGAATGAGTTATCTATAACCATTGGTCAATGTTTTTTAACTATATGCTTTTACAAATTCTTTCATGACTAATATTTGATCTTCTTAATTTTTCAAAATATAAATTATAAATTATAAAACATTTATTCTTCCACTTGCACTGGTATTTAGGATTATCAATCATAACTAAAAATAAGGATGGATTTATGATATTTATAATTTTTTGGATTGATATTTATAAGATTTTTAGGAAAATGCTTTGTATATAGAGAGACTAGATCTTGTACCCGTGCGTTGCACAGAGATATTATACGACGTTACATCAAATTAAGATTAATATCTTTGTAGTTATTTGAATGATATTGTTTTTTTTTTCTTCCTTTAATATGTTTTTAGGTTGAGTAACTTGTGTAGATAGCAGAGATCCTTATATTATTGTCGGGATCAAATTTGATGATTGGTTTTTTTTTAAATAATGTTTAAGCAGCTAGAACCATGGCAATTATGGTAATTATAATGACTATGATTTTTATTAGGAAATGTAAAATGATTGATTTTGCGTTATATTTTTTGTAGTTTTAAATTTGTTTTTATTTTGATTAAGTTGGATATACAATATAGATCGTTATATTTTAGGTGGTATCGAATTTGTTGAACGACCAGTTTTTTATATTTGTAAGCAGCTTGTACCATACCAATTATGGAAATTTTTTCGACTCTGATTTAGATTAGAGAATGAGGATTGAACGTAATTTTTTTTAATTGTATGATACAAATGATTAAAATGATAAAATATTTACTGCCATTGAGTACTCCAAACATTGAAACTTCACGCATGAACCAAAAGTCATTGCAGAGGAAAAAAATATATAGATAATAAATTAGTCAACGTCAACCGTAGGCTCTCCTTAATTTTGTTGCATACATTATGTGAGTCTATTATCTTATTAGCATAATTATGTAACATACCTCCAATGAAAAGTGATTTTTGTTTTTATCTTGAGAAATGTATGGTCTGAACCTGCAAACATAAAGGGCAATGTCAATATAATTTTACAGATGTTTTTAATTTTTTTCTCCAATGGACTAATCTGGATGTTATTCAATTTTATTGTTCGAAGGAAATGAAGTCGCTAACACAATAGAGTAAGTATGGGTTACCTATTTTAAATTTTGAAAGACCTCTTTGTAAACGACGTTAGCAGTGATGTCGGAGACTTGATCTTCCTCGTCACATATTAGTAGTTTTAATACATGTCGTGATGTTACCCTTGAAATGGCTACATATAACTGTCCATGCGTAAACACAGGTTGCGGAAGATAGATACCCATATGGCGAAGAGACTGGCCCTGACTTTTATTGATGGTCATCGCAAAAGAGAGAGCAATAGGAAACTGCTTTCGCTGAAACTTGAAAGGAATTCGTCTATCGGACGGGGTCAATGACAATCTAGGAATATACACTTTGAGGCCATGTTTGCTTCCTGAAATGACTTTTGCCTCTAATATATAACTGCCCATCTGGGTAATTATAAGCCGAGTTCCATTGCATAATCCAGATGATTGATCTACATTCCTCAGCAACATTATTGGAACACCCAGCTTGAGTTTCAATTCATGTTTTGGAAGTCCGGAAGATGTTATTGTGTTGAGGAATTCTGATGTATGAACATCATCTGGCCTATCCATATTTTCATTTACGGAACGTGGGCTATCAAAACTCAGGTATGTTTTTGTTTCGCCGGGGATTAATGACAACATGTAATCATTTAAGCTGTCCACAATATCATTGGTAGGTGCTAAAATGGCTCTTTCTTTAAAAAATGATACATCTTTCATGTTGTCAAGTAAGGATGGACAGGTGTTATCAACAATAGATGCAATAGGATCACCTGAGCTCGTTATTAGCATATCAGTTGGTATGTGAATTTGAGCATCTCCATCATGGTTTCTCCAATACTGCCATCTCCAATTCCTAGTGCCCACTTTGAGAATTCATTAATCTGGTCTACATCAGATGTTGAAGCCCCAGTTTGCAGTCTCATATTTTCTGTTAATTGTAGCACCTGGCAAAATTGCCACAAGTATGATGAATTTATGCTGGCATTAACAATTTGCTGCCTTGTTCCCTTTGGTATAACTGGAAGGGTTTGTCTAAAATCACCACCCAATACGACAACTTTGCCTCCGAAGGGAAGATTCAAACTATCCTTATTATTGAACCGAAGGATATCGCTGAATGTTCTATCAACTGCTTCAAAGCAATGCTTATGAGTCATTGGTGCCTCATCCCAAATTATGACCTTTGCTTTGATGATCAATTCAGCTAATGAGCTGCCTTGCTTAATGTTGCAAGTAGAATCTTCGTCGATATTTATTGGAATACCAAATCTAGAATGTGCCGTCCTACCACCAGGAATTAGAAGAGCTGCTATTCCACTTGAAGCAACGGTGATCACAATTTCTCCCTGCGATCTAATGGTCGCAGAGATGGCTCTCCAAATAAAAGTTTTTCCTGTTCCCCCATATCCGTAAAGGAAGAATAATCCTCCTCTGTTTTCGCTGACACATGAGATGATTTTGTCATACACCTGCTTCTGTTCAGCAGTCATTGTGGACATCAGTTGCCTATGCCCTGAAGCCAGTTGTTCCTTGTCGTAATTAAGTTCATCATAAATGAGCTCGTTCTCTGCTTTAGAAATCAATGATATATTTGGCTTAGGCATAGATGGAAAATCATTCAAACTCCTGTTGTTGCTTTGCAACAAAGTCTCTAGCTTTGCCAGAGCTATACTTTGCAGTCGTTCTTCTGTCAAGACCAAGTCTGCAATCAACTAAATGAATCAACTTGTTTTGTAAATCTATAAGTAACAAAATATCACAGCTAAAGTTTGTCTTCAACACAGTCCACCAAGATGAATATTTTTTTTTTTAATTGTGTCATATAAAGAAACACTATTTTTAAACCTCTTCAACAGTGGATTGGGAAACATGCAATGTATATCATATATTAGAATTGTGCTGTTTTCATAAATAGTTTTATGGTGTGTAGAACTAGCTAGTCATGAAATATTTGAATTTTGTTACCCAGATTTGATGAGTTTTAGAAATTTAAATGGCTCGTGCTATGCAGTTTTATGTTTTATGTGATGGGGGAGAGTGGTGTATAAAATACAGGTAATAACTACAGCTATATACACAATGTGTATGTTAAAATTGAAGAAACAATAGTGCATCTTGTGTTAGTTTTATTAATGATAAATAAAAATACTGCAATTGTGAGGCACCTTCATTATAGTAGACAATAGTGGCACATCTACCATTGTAAAATATATGTATATAATGATGAATAAAATGTAGGGAAAATTGTTACCATCACGTTGTAGGAGTCGACGTTTCCGGTTTAATATGTCGTCGCTTAAACATTCCCAAGTGTTATCCCAAACATATTCCGGTCTGCATAACTGATTGGGCAGTAATAAAGTAGCGAACAACTTTCTTAAGTAAGTTGCTGTACCCCAATGACTTGCTTCCTTGATGGCATCAATGTACTTTTTCTCATCATCTATCAAACCCATTGCATAGCAAGCATCTTTGAATGTTGGAAAAGGAATATTATTAGTTGTTCTTATTTCTTCAAATGATTTTGGCCCCTTAGCATAATTAAGCAAAGTCCTCAAATAATACATTTTGTAACACCGTGTATTTCATTGTTTTAAATAACAGTAATACATGTAAATATGTTTATAAGTTTATTTGAGTTTTAGAAAATTATTTTTAATTACACGGAGTTTACTACTCAATCCTACTTGAATGTAGGAAGCTACGATTAAAATTTAGGTTGGAAAGTCAGGCGAAAACCGGCCCGCGAATTCCATTGACAGTATAATTATACTGCTCAAAAGACCAAATTTTAATTCGTGAACGAGATGAAAAATGTTTTTATCGTATTTTCTACGATATTGGAAGTTTTGAAAATTTTGGTAAAAAATTAAAATATTATATTTGTTGCGGGCGTATACGTCGAGATTATCTCTAGGAAAAACCTGCGCCAGATGAAACCCGGAGTCGGCAACGTAGCTGAGATGATGGATTTGACCGACTTGACGAGCATTTATGACGAGCTTATCCGAGCCATAATGGCGCATTTATGACAAAGTGAATTTTTGCTATGAAATGACCATTTTACCCTTGTCTTTTTATGACAATTACAAGCCATGCCATTGGAAAATTTGATCAAATCCAACCCAAAACTCACGGCTCCTTCCTCCATTCCAATCACTTGGACATCACTTTTCCTAAGCCATAAATGACATTTATGTTAAGTGGATGAGTTATAAGGCAAAGTCATTCTCTCATCAATCACCCGAAACTGCCACGAAATTCTGACCAATTTATGCTCTGAATCTCGAAAAACTTTCAACATGAAAGTTGTTCATCTTTCTTTCTTATTTCCAATGACATAAAGATCATCCAAAACGGACAGGTATGTTGAGAGATATACCCAAATTACTAAAACTGTTCTAAACCCTCATCATGTTCATCTTCTTCTCTAATGTTCTCAAATCTTCTTCAAGTTTCTTGATTCTTCTTAAAATATCTTTGACTCAAAAAAATAAGACAACTTTGGCCAAGATAAGCTTGCATTAAATGTGGCAAAATCATCATCATGGCACTTTATTGACAATTTGCAAACTAGTCCTTCAACTTTTGGAATCTTTGCAAATTGGTCCTTAGAACTTAATTGTATTTGAATCCTTTTAGCAAGACAACTCATCATCATCTAGATCCTTCCCAAGATGGCGCCACTATCCCTATAAATACCATACTCTCACTTTTCACTTAGTTTCTTTTGCCATTTGTTTCCAAAACCCTAAAGTTCATAAGTCTCTTAGTGTTAAGTTTGTAAAACAAGTTCTTGGATTTCCTTGGTCATTGATCTTCAAGAGGTAAATCCTAATCTTCATTCTTAATCATGCCTATGTTCTTTAGCAAGTTTCATGATTCAAGGTTTATATTATAGTTGTTCATCACTTTAAAGTTTCTAACCCTAGAACTTTGAAAAGTCATAATAAATTCTAGAAAAATCTAATGATGATGAAACTACTTTCTATCTTCTTGATATCATGCATACTATCTAAATCTAAGAGCATGATGTAATCAAAAATTTCTTTCCTAAAAACCTAGCTTTGGCCGAATCTATCAAAGTAGGTTTGGTAGAGTTTTTGTTCATGGTTTTCATTAATGATCTTGTTAATCAAGCTATTAGTATGTATGCTTAATAAATCCAAGTTGGTTTATTAAACTAAGAACCCTAACCCTATGAACATGTTGAGGCCGAATCCTTGTTTAAAAGAGATAGGAAGTTTTGAGTTTCAACTTTAGTTGTTTAGTCACTAATCCATGATTTAGGTTAATCAAGGATCATTAATCTATGACTTAATCATGATTAGAAATTTTAAGGATTTTGAACCCTAAAAGTCAGCCCTTGGCCGAAACCCTAACCCTAAAGGTTAGAGGATTTTGTTTCAAATTTTAGTCTTGTAATAAGTAATCTATGTTAGTTAAGACTCTATTAACTAGGATCCAAAAGATGGCATTATGAAGATAATCCTAAACCTATTTTCTAAGTATTGGCCGAACCTAGCCCTAAAGTGTCATAGATGGGTGTTAGTTGATTAATTATAATTATGTTGTTTGGTTGAAGGTGGTTGTGTTAACTCGTGGCGGGATAACGAGGATCGTTGTGTACGTGTTTCCGGTGCCAACTCAGGTGGGAGAAAAAACCATTCCATCGTCGGAACCGACAAGTAGTATATAATTTATAATAATGGTGTAGGGCGACCTAAACCCTACTAGTGGTCGAGTAATCGACAATACCAAAATCGTATTGGAAACTTTTCCGTAAAACCAATGACGATTTGGGAATTGTAGGTTTATCGCCTTAGGTTGATTATTCATATTTGAGGATGTTTGAATTATTTACTTTTGACTGTTTGTGATATGCTGGTTGAGGTATTCCATCTGCATGTGACGTATTGTTTTGGTGTTTGAATATTATGATATTGAGGATGTTTTTTGTTTGTCACGGCCGTGATGGTTGTCATGGCCAGGCCGTGACAGGTTATGTGTTGTAGGATTTTTGTCTTTATTGTCTGTCACGGCCGTGATGGCTATCACGGCCAGGCCGTGACAGAATCTGACTTTGTTATTTATTTGGTTGTGATAAATTGCCTTATATGATATTGAGATGTTTGAGTATTCTGTTGATTTATGTGTTATGCTTGATCTGCCTGGGTTTAATTCTATGCTTAGATAATTTTAAGGAAAGATATATATTGCTCGGAGGTATTTTGTTTGGGTGAGAGTTTTGAATATGAATTAGAAGTGCCTCGCTATTATTTTATAGAAGTGATGTGATATAGAGTGTAAGTGGAGGTTATGAGGAAAAGCTTGAGGTACTAGGTTGTTATTGATAAAAGTCAGTGAGAATCATGTGTTGCATTGTTGTTCATAACCGTGTATTTGAGATGCACGAGGTCCGAAGTTCTTGTAAACCGTTCCAAATTAGAATTTAAGTTGTGCAACTATAGTGTCATTGCTATGCATGAGCACCCTTGACAGAGTGAGAGAGAGAATCAGGGTGTGCACCGACGGTACTGTGCAGCTAGTGTCATTGCTTTGCATGAGCATTCCTACCATGGATGAGAATGTGCACCGGCGTGGGGAACGTGTCACTTGGACGACATCCCTAACGAGGGATGTGTGACAGGAGTAGTAGTGGCCACGTCAGGATAAAGGTCTAGTTGCATGAGTTGAAGGGTAGAGGATGATGTTATAAAGTATGGATGATTGCAAATTGTGAGTGATGCATGTCTGTGACTGTTATTGTATTATATGCTATGAATCTTTTCCACTTATGATGATAGAACTGTTTCTTATCTCCCTATTTCTGTATTTTTGGTGTATGTCTACTTTGTTACGTTAGAAAACCATATGGACGACTATGTTACAGAGGAGATGGATGGAAACCCATACGAGACAGAGATCGTTGAAGAGTTGAACGACGTTCCGTATGAAGTTGACGCTGAAGAACAACCTACTGATCCTAATAATGTGGCGTAGTTAGTTTAAGGCCAGTGAGTCACATAAGATGTTTTGTTTTTCGTTAGTTATAAGCAAGTTGTGTAAAATAAAGGATACTTATGTGTGTATTTATGTAATATAGTTTGGTGTGTTTTATATCTGCATAAGTTATATAATTATTAATTAAGTTTTAATTTTTACGTATTTTCAACGTTAAGCGCGCGATTAAGTAAATAAATAATTAAGGATTTAATGTAATAATACAATGGGGCACAGCGGGGTGTCTCACATTTCACCACTTCCCGAGGGAACAAAGTTGAGCCTTCCAATTGTGAATCCCTGTTTTCTTGGAGTCCACTCGTGGAGATTTTCCTTCCAAACAAATTTGGTGGGAAATTGACTATGTGTAAGATTCCTTGCTTCAAGGTATTTTCTATTTGCATCCATCCATGCCAGGAATTTGGACTTGTGAATGTTTGGTCTATGGGCAACTTTATCTATTGGATTGTCATCGTTGTAGATCACTATTTGTTCATTTGGCAAGTGAAAAGACAATCTCTCAACTGAAGGATACCTGTGTTGGATATCGAATTGGAATATTCTCCAAGCTGCCTCATAGGATGATAAATATTTGCAGTCATAATATAATTTGACTTCATCGATGCACTGAGATTGAGGCTGACCACTGCAGTGTCATAAAAGGTTGCTGTAACATGATCATGACCTTTGTTGACATATTTGAAGAGATATTTGTTGGACCTGGACTGGTTGCACCACTTAACATTTATATGTGTGCTGTATTTCAATAGAAGATAGCTGTTATAGGGCACGACATGTCTGTTGTCAATTAGGCAACCTCCTTTTGCTATAAATCTACCATTGAGCCTCCTTCTATATATAGGATATCCATCTGCATCAATAGTAGTGGCGTCGATGAATTTATTTGGGAAATATTTTGTGCACCTACCATTCTGCATACAGGGAGATCTCCTATTTTGAGCTCCACATGGTCCGTGAATCATAAGATTCGATACTACTTTATAAAGGGTTGGTTCATTCCTTTCATCTGGTATCTCTGCAGATATGATTTTGTCAATATCAGTAGCATGTGGATGCCTAGATTCTGGGTTCACGAAAATTAATATGTGTGAATGAGGCAATCCACGCTTCTGAAATTCTATTGTGTATATCACTGCACAATGAAGTAGAGGTGACTGGATTAGAACACTGAAGTAAATAATTGTAAGGTTTTAAAATAAACCAATAATAGTGGTTGCAATTGGTCGATTTTTTTTACCAATTTTTTTAGTTTTTTTTAATAAATTGAAAGTTTTAAAATTTAAAGAGCAGACAAATTATCGACATAGATGTATAGTTACCCTTTACTTTTGCATTTATTTTCAATTTTTTGTTTAATGAATATACCCTTTTCATTTATTAGATTCATGTGTCAAAAGTTTTTCCCTGGAAATTTAAAAATAGCTCAACAATATAATCACGGACGATGATGTAAATTTTTAAATTTATTACTAAAAGGTTAAGCTCAAAATTAACACACAAATATATAACTTAGTCTATTTCTATTTTAATGGTAATTAAAAATCACAAATAAGTAAACATTATATAAATTTATAGGTATGCATAAAGCATGTATCCATAAATTACACACCCAAATCCATCATGGAAGCATAGGCTGGTGGAAGCAATAATAGTGTAAGGGAACGGTCCACTTTTTAACAAATTTCTAGTGAGGTCTCTGGAGTTTTTATTTTTTAAATAAAATGTAATTGATATTTCATAGAACAAATAATTGTTTCATATAGATGTATGTCCGCCATATCTTTTGGATGGAGTGTCTATTATTTTTTTTTAAAAAATAAGTATATCATCTTGAAATATGTAGTTGATGAGTCCTATTTGTTGGTTTGAAATTTATAAAAGAGCATTACAATATATTTTCACACAATGCAAAGTATTAAATTATTTATGCATTAATAAGCTAATTTAATTAAATTATACACACAAATACATCATTTAGGTATTAGAGACATATACCTGCCTTAACCCTTCCAAAGACCTTTCCCTGCTCTATCTCCTTTATTAATTGATCAAGTTTAACCTTGAATATTCGACAAATTAAGTCTGGCCTGTCCTCAGATTTGAGCCCTTGACTTGTGAGGACTCTTTGTAACTCTGCCCATTTCTGGTTGCAAGTAAATGTGATGAACAAATCCGGATATCCCGTCCATCTACAAATTGCCATTGCATCTTGATAATTCTGAAACATATAGCGTGCACCACCTGTGAAGGACAATGGCAACACAATCCGCTTTCCTGTTTTAGATGGATTTGTCTCTCCCCTTAGTACTGCATCAGCTAGTCCTTTATACATTTCCTCTCTTAACTATTTTTGATGAGTTCTAATGTAGTACAACCGGCAAGACTCTATCATAATGTAGGCATCTACCAGAAATTGTTGGAACAATCATCTGGAGAACAATAATAATGTTTGTTGTTCCTCTCTCTGCTGAATTCTGTATGCAAAAAATTCTCTCATTGTTACTGTTTGCCTCTTGTTAGATATTGCACTTGACACCTCGTTCAAGGGAATGTCTTCTCGAAATCCATCATCTCCTCGGGGAATCAATAACGGATATTGTAGAGGTAGATATGCAGGATTTAACAGTTTCATGCACTGTAAACTTCCATTTCTGGTCTCTACAATGATATCCCTCTCAACATCACCAACATCAAAATCTCCTACTATAAGTGCTGCTACTTCAGATGTAGTAGGAAGATTGTACCTCCTTCCATCACGTCCACTATTTCCTAAAATTCTCAACTTCAAATCTGGCACATCATCCCTTTGAAGTCTCTCACGAACCATTCTATATATCCGTGCATATGGATTACATTGATCGAGCATTTGTTTGATATCATTCACGATGGTTTCTCTCATTTTTGAAGAATCTGAGTCCATCCTATACAATAATTCCAAATAATGTTCGAAAATTAGTAATGTGGTGATGTGTTTAATTAATATTATATACTGCAGAAAGTTTTAATGCTAATGTAATTTAAAATAATTCTGTGGATATGTTTACCTGACCACGGACATTCTGTTCTGGACCCCATTGTCGGTGTCGTATATGTATAATTGAGCAAACTTTGGTTTAGAGCCAACAGTGGTAGCAAGCTCCCAATTCGATGATAATTCTCGCCGCTCATTACAAACATCGGAGGCGCGTTACCATCATTGATTGACCTGTCAATTTTACCTCCCATTGAGGTGAACGAAAACATCACGTTGAATGATCTAATATGTTGTTGAAAATATTTGCTCCTTCTATCTTTGTTGTGAAATAAATCCTGCAGTGATTGTGGAGGATTTTTTTAGCCGAGGTAGCTTTATTTTACCCTATAGACAACATATTGAAAATTTTGGTGTAGTTGGATTCCATTGTTTTTGAACTCTTTCTGGATACCACGTCGTGGCTCTGTAGTTTTGGCTCTTCCAAGATAAATCACCAATGTCTTGATATTCTGGAATTTGACCCAAATAACGAAATGTATAAAATATTTAGTATGTACAATATAGGTATAATAAGAAATTAGTATATGATGTACCTTCATTTGATTCATTTTCGGAAATGATCTCCTCAGGGTTGTTGTCGCTGTCGTGTGCATCATTAGTGTTTGTTTCACATGCAGTTGCTACAATAAAAATTAGATATTTAATTATTTTAAAAAGAAATTCCTTGTTTTTGTGATTTGAATAAAAATATATACACCACTCAAACAGTGAAAAATATAAATGATCCAAATACATAAACATATTCTAATAGACCAAGAAAAAAAATTCGCATCTAAAAATGCTTTTATCCATAGTATCAGTGGCTGCACTGAAATGTCCCTTTTTTTAAAGGAAAAAAAAATACTTCCATTAAGTCATATTTTTTATTGCACCTAAATATTTTTATTCCAACACCTGGGTGTAATTTCCAACAGGTTTCTATTTAGTTTTTATAATGTGTTGTGTTTAGTTCCTATGATGATGTCAGGTGATTAATGTTTGTTCGCATGCCGTTGCTACAATAAAAATTAGTTATTTAATTATTCCCAAACAAAAATTTCCTTGTTTTTGTGATTCGAAGAAATACCATTTGTTTGCAAACTTGTGTGGCTTCTCATACTTTCGTTTTCAATAACAACTCGATGATGTCGTGCTTGTTCTTCAATATCTACATAACTCAAACATTGTAAAATTTAAATGTTCCATATATATATATATATATATGAAAATATCCTAATATATCGAGAATGTTTTTTTGTTTTCATATAAAATTGCTTTTATCCATAGTATTAGTCACTGCACTGAATTGTTCATTATTTTAAAAAAAATAGCTCAATTAGGTCACCTTTATTTTTTTAGATTTTTTCTCTCTCCCAAACTTGGATGGCATTTTCAACAGGTTTATAGTTAATGTTTATAATGTGATATGTTTAGTTCTTATGATGATATCAAGTAATTTGTTGCACTTAAAAGGGCTAGAGAGTTTTCATCTTACAAATATAGACATATAAAAGTAATTTAATAGATTGTAAGATAGATTAGATACCATTTGTAACATTGGAATGTTGATTTGTTTGTTGGAACACATCGTTGTTGGCACCGAACAATGATGTAATATTTTTTTGCCTTTGCTGAACAGATCCAACCATTGTTGCTGCAACAATTTTGTGAAAAGAATTTCGAAAATAAATCTATTTATTGTATAAGTAAGGAGGCATGAATGTATTACAGCAAACATTAATTTGGACAATCAGTGAATTTGAAACCAAAAATATCAACTTTGTCATTTGTTAAAAAAGGGAAAAAAAATCAATTCTGTAACAATAGTTTGCTTAGATTTAGCTCATATCTTTTCAAAAGTTATATAATGGTAGTTATAATTCATTTGAACATGCACTGGAATTATGCAAATAGGAGTTAAATTAATTGTAGTTATCTACACCACCCAAACATTGGAAAATATAAATGTTTTAAAATATATAAATATATTATAATAGACCAAAAATGGTTCTTTTTTGCATGCAAAATTGTTTTTTTCCTATAGTATTAGTGGCTGCAGTGAAATGTCCCTTTTAAAAAAAAAACAAATAGTTCCATTAAGTGATATTTAATATTGTACCTAAGTATTTTTTTATTACCAACACTTGGTTGGGATTTTCAACTGGGTTCTAGTTAGTGTTTTATAATTAGTGTTTGTTTGACATGTAGTTTCTACAATAAAAATTAGATATTTAATTATTCCAAAATTAAATTCCTTGTTTTTGTGTTTTGAAGAAATATACCATTTGATTGCAAACTTGTGTGGCCTCTGATACTTTCACCTTCAACAACAACTTGATGATGTTGTGCTTGTTCTTCAATATCTACACCACTCAAACAGTGTAAAATTTAAATATCCCAAATGTATATAAACATATTCTAATAGACCAAGAATTTTTTTTTTTGCATCTTAAATTGCTTTTATCCATAGTATCAGTGGCTGCATTGCACTTTCCCTTTTTCTATAAAAAAAATTGGTCCATTAAGTCTTTTTTTTTTTGTTGCAGCTAATTTAAAATAAAATAAAAATGTATTGATTAATCATATATGTCCAAGTCTAACTGAGCTAGACGCACAAAGGAAAGAGCCTTACGCCCCAATAACATTGAAATCAGAGGGAAAAAATAGTTGAATAATTAGTGTTTGTTTGATATGCAGTTTCTACAATAAAAATTAGTTATTTAATTATTCCCAAATTAAATTCCTTGTTTTTGTGTTTGAAGAAATACCATTTGATTGCAAACTTGTGTGGCCTATGATACTTTCATCTTCAACAACAACTTGATGATGTCGTGCTTGTTCTTCAATATCTACACCACTCAAATAGTGTAAAATATAAATGTCCCAAATGTATATAAACATATTCTAATAGACCAATGATTTGTTTTTATTTTTTTGCATCTAAAATTGCTATTATCCATAGTATCAGTGGCTGCATCTGTTCCTTTTTTCTTAATAAAAAAATTGTGCCATTAATTTTTGTTGTCGTTGCAGCTAATTTATTTTTCCAAAACTTGGATGGGGTTTTCAACAAGTTTCTAGTTAGTGTTTATAATGTGCTATGTTTAGTTCTTACGACGATGTTAGGTAATTTGTTGAACTTAAAAGGGCTCTAGAGTTTGCATCCTACAAAAATAGACATATAAAAGTAATTTAATAGATTGTAAGGTAGATTAGATACCATTTGTAACATGGGAATGTTGATTTGTTTGTTGGAACACGTTGTTGTTGGCACCGAACAATGCTGTAATATTTTTTCGTCTTTTCTCAACAGGTCCAATCATTGTTGTTTTTTAAAAGTAACAATAAAAAAAAATCAGCTCCGTAACAATAGTTTTCATAGATTTAACTCATCGCTTTTCATAAACACTAAACCACAAGATATAGGTTCGGCCAAGACTAGTTCTCAGGGTTAGAGATTCCCAAAAATTATACAACTCATGGATTTATGATCCTTAAGTGTTAGGAGTTCATAAACAATGATCATTTAACAAAGTGGAATTAAAATCCCACTAAGTTATAAACTTAGGGTATTCGGCCAAGGCTAGTAAAATAGGTTAGCATTCACTAAACTTTCCAATCTCTTAGGTTTAACATCCATATGTATTAAGGAGCTCAAAACCATGATCATTTTGGGAAAACAAGAACAAAGTATCCTAGGTCCATAACCTTCTAGGTTCGGCCTTCATAGGATTTATAGGCTAGAAATCTTTAAACTTTCCAATCTCTTAGACTTAGCATCCAAATATCTTATGGAGCTCAAGTCCATGATCATTTTGGAAAACAATGGAAACTTAAACATTTCAATCTCTTAGACTTAGCATCCAAATATCTTAGGGAGCTCAAGTCCATGATCATTTTGGAAAACAATGGAAACTTAAACATTCCAATCTCTTAGATTTAGCATCCAAATATCTTATGGAGCTCAAGTCCATGATCATCTTGGAAAAATGAAAGTAATACATCCTAGCTTTAATAACATAGAATAAACAAGTTAGAAATCCTTAAACTTTCCAATCTCTTAGACATAGCATCCAGATATCTTATGGAGCTCAAGTCCATGATCATTTTGGAAAAATAAAAACTCAAACATCCTAGCGCCTAAACTCTAAGTTTCGGCCATCATAGGATGATGAGGAAAATATTCTTTGTTTAACAATAACTCTTAGGTTTAGAATCACAAGGTATTAAGAGTTTTAAATCCATGATCATACTTGGAAAGTTGAAACATAGTATCTTAGGCTTACTTATTCATATTTTCGGCCATCATAGAAACAAGCTATCAAAACTTCCAAGATTTATAGATTCAAGATCAAGGGATTTTAGAAACTCAAACACGTGATCATATTCCAAAAGTTGAAACAAAAACTTCCTATGTCACAAATACAAGCATTCGGCCTTCATTGGAAGAGATGGGTAGAGATTTTTGTTTTACACAACCTCTTAGTATGTGAAAATATAAGTTAATACATGACTATAGAAAGTGGTTTCAACTCAAAAGGAGTTTTCTACCATTTTAGAGAGATTTCAGAAGTTTAAAGCATATAAAGACACATAAAGTAAACTAAGAAATAAAAGGTGAAACTTGCAAAAAGATTCATATGAGAGCATTACCCTTAGTATAAGGAAGAACTTTAATGAAGAACTCAAGTAGAAAAGATGAATAAAAACTAAAGCTTTAAGAGCTTGAACTTTTAGAAGAAAGGAAGAAGATGAAGGTTTAATGAAGGTTTAATGTTAGTACATATCGGTGCTTATGGAGCATATTTTTTACTTTGCTTCCAGGCTATTGGTGACTAGATTTTATTCTGATGTGAGGGAACAGATGTACAAGATGCCTTATAAAATTTTTGGCTCCTTAAATATTATGCTTTTTCATTGTCTTATCATAGAAATATACAATTAGAAGTCACCATTATGGAAATAATTTACAGGTGTCAACTTCTTAGAGTTTGCTTGGAGAGGTGACCTTGATTTATTTGCCATATTTGGAAATTTATGGAGGATTAGTTAACAGTGGCATTTTTTTTAAATAAATGCTCATATCAGTGGCACATGTAGGAAAGCCCGGGCCTGTTTTGTTCCAGCTCCATTTTTCAAATTTCAAATATTAATTTCGGCGCCACTTTTCATTTTTCAATTTCAATGCTTTGAAAAAAGGACCCACTTTATCGGAGACAATGTTTACACAGACAATATCTCTCCATTTAGCAAACACATCTCAGACTTCTTTACATATTTTAACATCTTCATTTCCTTCTCTCTCCTCTTTCTCTTCTCCCATTCCACAATTCATCTTTCTCTATCTCTCTCTCATTTTTTTTTCCAGATTTTCTTTCACTTTTCTCCTCTCATTCTTTCTTCTTTAGTTTCAGATGCAGTTAGGAGACACTCATCTCGCCAACTCACCGGCATCGCTCGAAAATCCTCGCTGTCACTCCTTGCCATCGCTCCTCTCACACCCAGAAAGAAGAGAACTAGAAAAGAGAGCATTAAAACGATTCTGTCTTCAGAGATGATGAACATCATCGCTCCTTTCAACGACGTCGAAGGTAAGATTCTTTGTACCAAATAAATTTTTTTTTTTGGTCTTTGAAACTTTTTTTTTTTATTTTGTTGTGAAAAGGGGTAGATGGTGAAAAATGCACTGGTGCAAAATATGCTTTTAACATCTGGATTTAACATCGGTTCCTTTTTAACTGATGTTGAAAATGAGGTGGTGGCATTTTTGAAATTAGTATCATAACTTTTGACATCGGTTCTTAAAATAACCGATATTAAAAACCTTTTACCTCGGTTATTTTTATCAACCGATGTCTATGAATAAAATAAAAAGAAATTGTAATTTTTTGCCAAACTTTTAACATCGGTTTTTAAAAGAACCGATGTCTAATGTCAAAGCAAATTAAAACAAGAATGAAGGACATCGGTTATTTCTAGAACCGATGTCGAAGGTCAAAACCCAATTCCCTTTCCCTTCTGCGTGCTGTCAAAACCTCCTTTCCATTTCTTCACGCCTAAACCTAAACCCAAACTGCGGAGCCTCCATTCGTCATTCCTGAAACACCCCCCTTGGGCATTACGTTGTAACATGATGAGTGTGATTCCACATCATCTTTGTCTATCATTTTGCATGCATTTTCATGTAGTTTAGGCATTTTTAATTAGATTTTAGGTTAATTTTCCTTTGGAACGGGTAAGGCGGTTTTCGTGTGTTGTTTTGCAGATATCAAGGGTAAATTGCTCAAGATCAACCATGATGAAGTTTGGATGAAGATGGAGCTTTAAAACTGAAGAAAATGAGCCAAAAGGCCCATCACGGCTAGCGTGATGCCCATCACGGCCATGATCGAGCAAAACGAAAAGGAACAAAGGTGGGGCGGTGATAGCCATCACGGCCGTGACCCAAAACCAACACAAGTCGGAAGCCGGGCCAGGCCATGATGGCCATCACGGTGATGACCATCACGGCCAGGCGTGATGAGCATCACGCCATGAATTTGGCGGGTCCGGTCCGGCCGCGGATAGCCATCACGGGGGCTGGTGGAGGGATCTAATTTGAGTTGGATTAGGACTCTAACTGCCCAATTCTATAAATAAGGGACCAGGCAGAGGCAGAAAACATCAGACCTTTGGGGGCTACTACTCTAGGCATAGATTATAGATCTCTTCTCCTCTTCTCTTCTCTTTTCTGATTTTTATTTGTAATCATGCCTGTCATCTCCATGGCAAGGCGTGAGTAGTAGCATAGTTTCTAGGGATTAGGGCTCTGCCCAAGTTTATTTATGATGTAAATTTGATGTAAACTCTTTGTTAATTACGATTTGCTTTAGATCTGATTTCTAGTGTGTAAATCACTCATAAATTTTAACGTTATTTGCGTGACATAGGCGTTCTAAGGAGGAACCTAGCGGTGAACTTAGGATTTCTAGGGTGTTTCACTCGTAGCGTGAGCCACTAGTTTGTGAGATGTGAGTGATCTAAGGAGGAACCTAGCGGTGAACTTAGGTTATTTGCATGACTTAGACATTCTAGGGAGGAACCTAGCGGTGAACCTAGGTGTCGGACCTATAGAAGTCGACTTGGGACTGAAATCACGAGAGTTGGGGTCCTCGAGGAGCAACGAGTTGTCACGGAACGAAGGGTCCAATCTGGGATCGCGCCACGAGGTAGGGTCGGGTCAATTGGGCACGGCTTTTGTAACGAGAGGGAGCTTAGCTATCAGAGGATAAACTCGCCTTCAAGGCAATTTCGCTAATTAACAAGGGTAATCAACTTCATAACGTAAACGATCTTGTGGTAACCTAAATCCCTAGGAACCCATTTAGATCTGAAAAATCCCAAAAACATTTGTTTTCTGTTTTGTTTGATTCTGTTTTATCTCTTAAATTCAAATTCAAAAACCATTTCAAAAATATAAAAATCTTTTTTTAAACAGTCCAGATCTAATCGATTCGAAAACCGATTGCGATTCGAGAACACAGTCTCTGTGGGATCGATATCTTTTATTACTTGGCGACGATCCGGTACACTTGCCGGAATCGCACGTGCATTCGCACGCTATCATAACACATGCGGAAATAAATTAAAAATTCTGTTTGCTGGTTGCTTTCGTAAAATAATATTTTCTTAACATTTATTCCTCGAAAAACACGGTGATAAAATTTTTTCTTTACAACACCATAACAACAACGTAATCAAGACCACACTTAAATATATGAACATATATATATAAGTCATACAACCATCCCGCCTCGTATCGTCTTCACACCTAAATCTTTATAAGTAAAGCTCATTATTGAATGACAACACATTACATTAAATAAGACCTAAGCTGGTCAAAACTAACAAACATTATAATAATAGGAGGTAGCATCAGTATGCTCCGAATTAAGTAGCCTTCTTCTTGTATGTGTCATATCCCTTGAGCGGTTCATCTGAACTCCCCAATATAAAAGCAACAAAGAGACCACAAATAAAACATGCAAGAGTGAGAAACCAATATATGGATTTAACTCGATGACCACATGCGCGACACTACACAAAACATATTCATATATACATGGTGATAACAATATACGCATTCACAGTAAAGCAAGTAGTTTATCAATGGGTTTCACACCCCAAACATCATCGTTTGAAAATTATGCATGAATACTTCTATATTCATCGATTAACATTTCACTTAGTCTCCGAAGACCCCAACGTCGTGTAAATGAGTTGATCAAGCTCGATGGCCAAATGATACGTCGAGACATGCATGACTAACAATACATCGAGACATGAATATCATTAAGATTCCATGATTAACAATGCGTCGAGACATGAATACCATTAAGATACCATGATTAACAATTAAACCGTGGAGTAAAACTCATTTACAAAAACCCTTTCCGTTGTAACTCGTTTTATAAAACGTCCAACCATATTGAAATTCATTTTCTTTTTGGAAACCCTTTTCCCGAAATAACGTCCAATCTTCGTAAAATCATTTCCACTGTAAATTCCATTGTCAAATCACTAAGAAACTCATTTTCTTTCAAAATCTATATTTGGAACCTTAGTTCCAAGAAACATCGTTTAATGCTAAATTGCTGTTAAGACAAATACTGTCATTTTCAAAAATTGTTTCCGTAAATATTTGCGGAATTGTCGTCATTCAACATTTTAAAACATTTTAAGTCAAAACTTGATCTTTTCCACTCAAATAATTTTCTAAATTCATAATTAACTTATTTTCAACATTTAAATTTCATAAAATAACTTTTTATAATATTACGGAATTTCTTACGTAAAAATTAGCAATACAAAAATATTTTCACGATTTTGCTCTCACTGTGACTCATAGTTCACTCTTACAATGTAAATCATTAAAATAATGATATTTTTCCAAAATTCCTTATTTTTCTAAATAAAATATCCATTAATATTATATTCCAATATTTCACCGTTAAAACATTGAATATAATTTATAAAGCTTCTTAAAGCTTTTATCCAATTAATTTAATTGGGCACTGACCACTGTCAGGCTTCTCAAACAACAATCAACAACAATATCACAGAAATGTTCTCAGGTAAATCATACATCACAACAGTAGAATATAATTGCAGATAAACAATTCAAATGCAATTAAATCAACACAGATAAAAATAGCACAACTCAAACAACTTAAACAAAACACCCCAGATAAATAAAACAGACAACAACAGATAGCACGTAACCATCGGAAAAATCCCTCAGGCAATCCCCTCTTACCTCAAAAACACAGATTCTTCACTGAATAATTTCTGACAAGTCCCGTAGTGTCGGTAACGCGCGTAAATGGTAATCTAACTTTATCCTTCATTAAACACAACAACTAATCAACAATCAAACAACTTAATCAAACCTATATTACTACATGTAGGTTTCGGCCTAGAGCTGCCCTTAGGGTTAGGAATCTCTAAAAATTCTAAACTTTTGGATTAATCACTCCTAATTACTCAAAACCCTAAATCAATGGTTATTGAACAAAGATTGAATTTAAGTTTTCCAATCCCTCAACAAATGATTTTCGGCCATGACCATTAAAATGATTTAGAGACTCTAATTTAACTCAAACAACATAGATCTAATACCTATATAGCTTATAAGATTGAATCTTGTAAAGAAAATGAACAAAATCCCCCCCCCCCCAAAAAAAAAAACCCTAGGTTCTTCCTCCTTAGGTTAAATAGGTTCGAAAATTTTGTTTGATGCAAGCTTCTAGATTAGAATATAGAGGTAATAATAGGATTATAGAAATTGGTTTCATATTTTTAGGATTTTTCTATGATTTATGGTGATTTTTCAAAGTTCTAGATCTAGAAACTTAAAAGTGATGAACATAGATGAAATAGACTTTGAATCATGAAACTTGTTGAAGAACATAGAAATTATTAAGGAAGGAGAATAGGATTCACCTCTTGAAGATCAAAAACAAGTGAAGATCCAAGGACTTGCTTCACAAAATCAAGCTATGTAACTTAGGAGTTTTAATGGATAATGACAAAGTTGATGAAGAAGATGAAGATGATATTTTATAGAAGTGAAATGGGCTCACTTGGGAGGGTTTGGTCGTGGTTTTCAAGGGCATAAGGGTCCAAACATAAATTTTTAGGGACAAAGGAGTAATCTTACAAAATGGAACTTTTGTGATAAAATCCAACATTAAGGACAAAATGGTAATTTCCAAAAAAAACCATCATGACAAACATGTGGTGAGGAGTGGTTGGTGATGTGGCTGATTTGTATCCACAATTTTGGGGGACAAACTTGCCATTTCAAAGAAAGTTCAAGGGTAAAATCGTCTAAGGGTAAAATAGTCTTTATACTATTTTAAAGAAATATCTCGATTTTTATTTAAAAGCAATCGTGACATGAGTGAGTCATCCATATGACTCACCACCCTAGGTGGCAAGAACTCTCAGCATCCGACGTCGAGTTTTGTCTCTGCACGTCCGTTCTCGACTCCGTCGATTACGCGATTTAGGGTTTTACACCCAAATCGAGTATAATAACTTATTTATTTTGAAAATTTTTAAAATAACCTTTATTGTTGGAAATGAGATATAAAATATATTCATTTCGTTCTCGGGTCAAAATTAGGTCATTTGAGCAGTAAAATCTTACTGTCAGCGAAAACGCAGACCGGGTTCCGTCTGAATTTTCAACCAAAAATTTTACCATATACTTATAAAAATAAGTATGATATGAATATGACTTTGGTTTTCCCAAAATCATTTTCTAAGTTTCCAATAAAAAATACAAATATTTATTTATATTTATACCGATCTGTGGAAAAATTGGGGTGTTACAATTCCCACATAGCAAGCAACTAGGGGTGGACAAAAACCCGAGCCCCGACCGAACCCGTCTTACCCGACGATGTGCTGAAGGGTTCCGGGCGAATGATGGCAGGTCGACGGTTTCATGGAACGGTTTGATACGGGTGTAGGCGGGCGGGTTCGGTTCTCTCTAACAAAATCTGTCGGTGACCGAACCCGACCGACTGATTGAGTATCATCTTCGTTTGAGCAAGAGAAGGGGGAGGGAATGTAGTGCCAGTGGGGAGTGAAGCTGTGTGCCTGTGTCTGCTGTGAAGTGGGAGGGCTGCTTTGCGGCGCTCTGATGGTGAGAAAAAAGAAAGAAGGAAATTAGGGTTGGCCCAGAAACAAGAACTGATTTAAAAGTTAAAACGACCTGAACTGTTTGTGGCCCAAAATAAATATGCTGAGAGACTGATTTTTTGGGGCGTTTTTTCATTTCCTAAATGGCCCAAAAATATTAAGGCCCACATTCATTTTTCATTTATTCCACCTGAAAAACCCTAGTTTTAGCAAATGTTATTAGGCCTCCCACTTTGCTTCTCCTAACCTTAGCCGCAGCTTTGCCTCCCCCACCTTAGCTCGCCTGCCTCGCCACACCTTTGCCTCCCCCAACCCCTAACGCCGCTCTTTGCCTTTGGAACCGCCCGCGAAATCTATAGCCACCACCACAGCGTTAACTCCTCCTTCTCCCAAACAGTAAACTCACTCGGGCTTCTATTCCTCCTAACGGGCTATAAAAATCCCCTATTGCCCCAACCTTTCTTCCTCTCCTCCACGACTGTCACCGACACGGCAACACCAGCGACGCTTCAGATCGGTCCCCTCCTCGTTACTCAGGCTCTTACTCCCCCTCACTGACCACGAAAATCCCCAATCCCCAACACCAGTGGCGCTTCAGATCAGTTCTCGATGAAGCTTGTCTGTGTATCGCCCCCACCTGCCACCGTGGCTAGCCCCACTCCCCATCAAACTAGTCGGTGCACGAAATGGAAGATCTGGGCCAGATCTGCAGCTTGAAGTTTCCAATTTGTTGTTCTTTGTGATTTTGTTTCTTTTTTTTTGTTTTATGGGTTTCTGTTTTCCTCCTCCTTCTTCTTGAAGCTTCTGTTTTTCGGCCCTTTGTGATGGTTCTGCTTCTCTCTCTGCTTTTGTTTGCATTTTTTTTATCCCATCCCAAGGCAACCGACCCGTCCAAACCCGCGACTCGCCCAAACCGTAACCGCCCAAACCGAGGACATAATCGGATGGGAATGGGTGACATAATATACAAGTCGGGTTTTCTCGGGTTGGACTTTTTCGGCCCGAACCCGACCGAACCCGACCGGTGTCCAGCCCTACAAGCAACAGCCCACGCTAGCAGCCTTCATCCCTCCCCACACCTGGGTCACCTCCTTAACCCGGTGCTTCATTTTCCCTTCATTTGTGTGTTTTCTTCACGGTAACCCTCACACACTCTTTTCGTTTTCGTCTACACCAGAGGGAGAATTTGTCTCCTTCTTTTCGTTTTCGCTGCGCCCTTCTCACCAGGTTAGTGTTGTTTTATTGTTCTGCTTGTTGAGACCATGCTTAAGGTAGGAATTGGAACTTGGGTTTTGTTCTAAAAAGAGGAGTGAGTTGATTTGTGTTGTTCTGAATGGGGGGAGGATGCATTTTGCCTTTGTGGGGTTCTGCTTTTCAATTTCTTTAGAGTTAGGGTTCATAGGCATTAGGCGTATTGTGGATGGTTTTAATTGGAAATATTGAATTAAGGGTATGTGCTCAATTTGGTGGAGGCATCCATGTTAATTGTTGTGTTCATCTTGAACTATGTAATTGCAATGTGTTAGTAAAATGTTCTCTGAAAGTCAATTTGAGCTTTATTTGAATGTAAAGTGGCGAGTTTGTGCTTGAAGAATTTGAGGTGAACATATTCCCCTCTTTTCCTTGTGTTGTTCATTTCTTGATATTGAGCTTCGTATACTAGTGTTTGTGCGAAAGAGGTTATGGTTGTTAATACATAAATATTTCATATGATTGTTTGTAATGAAATTGCAAGAATAAGATTTATGCCTTTTCCCCTGCACCTCTGACTCGGTGCTCATTTTTTTAGTGGAAGATATGCTGACTTCGCAAGGCAATTAACATCATGCAACTTTGATGTCTATGCAATCGACTAGATAGGTAGTTTTAATACTTATTCTTTCATTTGGTCCTTGGAATCCTCATCGATATAAGATCCTTTCCTCTTCTCCAATGGATAATCTTATAGTTAATAGAAGTTAACCCCTGGAATAATATAAGTAGACATGAATATGATTATATTTTTTCGTTGTGAACTGTTCTTTTTCTGATGGGTTGGAACTATATGTTTTCTTGTTGCGGGTCATGGTGGGAGTGATGGATTGCATGTTTATGTTCCTTATCTTGATCATGTGGTTGCAGACACAGTAAGTATAATTCTACTGTTTCTGTTTGTATAAGTATAGCTTTGTAGCATGTTCTTGTTTGTGATAGTGGCTCTCATACTTAAAATGGAAGAAATAGGCATCATTGTAGAGGTTCCACCCTTTTAAATATTGGGGCGGAATTAGAGAACTAAATGTAGTAAAAATTTAAAATAAATGTCAATTGAAGCAGAATAATAATGAAAACAATCACAGTTGTTATTCTACTTTGTAATTATACTGGACTAGATATAAGACATTAAGAGTTAAAGCTTTCATTTTACCTTCATATTTTAGTAAGTTCATAAAAATTGACCTGTGAATTCTTTTCCATTACTAAGTTTTCATTAAGAATTCCTTCCCTCATCTGGTTATTGCTCCAAATGGTGGTATTGTTGCCTATTCCAGTTGGTTACCAAGTATTAAGTTAATTGAAAAGATTGATGTCCCAGCTATTTTTACCGATTATGTGAGGAAGCTTGTCATCTTGCAGCAAGTTGCATTAAGGCTGTAACTGGACTCTCTCTTATACTGCCTGTCCAGCTGAATCCTTTTAGGCAGCCTATGTATAGGGAAGACAGCGTGCTTTTACTTCCCTGTTACTCAAATTGCTTTCTTTTTGGGATGTAAAGAGTAATGCTACGAATTGCTCGAGCAACTATTCACTGATAATAATATTAGTGTAAACGGAGAAATAGAGACATGTCAGGAAAAATATACCTGAATGTATTGAAATTATTTTTGTTTTGACTGGAAATTCATTCATTACCTTCCTATGGGGATACTAGTGCATTAATGAAGGTTATTGTTTCCTACTCATCCTGTTTGTATAGTTGATATCCAAAATTCTATGGATATGCCAAATCTTCTTACGTTATTTTAAAATGGTCGACATGTTACGCTGTATGTGTGTGTTTAAATTTTTTTAGTGGAGTTAGATGGTACTAGGCCTAGTACTATTAAGTGGATTTTCCCTAATGTAAGTAGTTTATTAGTACCCGAGATTCAATTGCAGTTTACAAAATATAGTTACTGTTAAGTGTTTACTCATTATATTCAAATTGGGTTCATTTGTAGTCTCATAGGCAACATGGCTCATGGGAGTGCGGATGGATGCTCGACATTGTATCCGCCAGTATTATTGAAGGATGGATGGAGGTAAGTAATAGAATTTGTAATAAGTTATAGATTAATTATGTTTTGTTTTAGTCTGATTATCTATAATGTTTAATTTATCTTATGTTACATGTAAATATGCGACACTCGGGCTCCACTATCTAATGATGACATTATGGACATAAAGGAGCGTTGGGCAACCTTCTTTCTAGAGTTGACTGGGAATTAATGGGTGATCATATACTCATTTATGTATAGTTTCTTTGTTGTGATATTATTTAGTTCTAATTTATGGCATTCTATGTATTTAGTTAAGATTGTTAAATGTATACTTTTTTGTTGGCTCTCTTTGCGTAATCAATATTATACTTTTACATAATCGATTAATATAGTACTTTGAATGAAATTCTGGTTGTAAGCGATTATGTTGAGAATATTTAGATTCTGTTTGTTGGGATTTTGGCTGTACAAGTGAAACAGGGAAAGGATTGTAACTGGTGTAAGCCATAATTTTTTTAAAAAAAAAAGGAACTTTCAACATCGGTTATAATCATAACCGATGTTGAAAGTTCTACAAATCACTTTAGACATCGGTTATTTCAAAGAACTGATGTCTAAAGTCATGTGTTTTTTATAAATCTGTTGAAAATCACTTTAGACATCGGTTCCTTTTTCAACCGATGCCTAAAGTTCACTTTAGACATCGGTTGAAAAAGGAACCGATGTGTAAAGTGATTTTCAACAGAATTATAAAACGTTGAAAGAGCACTTTACACATCGGTTAAAATTTTAACCGATGTCTAAAGTGCACTTTCAACATCGGTTCAAAACCGATGTCTAAAACCACCACATACAACATCGTCTGCATACACATCGGTTGAATAAGTGATGTTAAAACTCAAATTTAACCGATGTTAAAAGTGTTTTCTGCACTAGTGATGGGTGATGGCTTTTGTGATATGTTAGTTTCGGGCATCTACATCTCAGCCTTCAAGGTTAGCTTCTTCACCTTGACCACCCACACTTCTCATCTGTTTGCTAAATGTTTAGTCATCAACTTTATACTTATGGAGAGTTTTATTTGGGTTAGTCAGACCAATGGCTTTATCATCATTGCTCATTTTTATCATCCTCTTTTTTTTATCATCCGATTTGTGGTTGATTTTTGCTTTTTTGGTGGTTTTGATTTGTAGCAATTTTTGGTAGCTTTGATTTGTAGTCATTTAGGATTAGGATTTGCTACCCATCCCCCTTTCTTTGATTTTCTACTGCGATGATGTTTTGCAAGACAACAGTCATATATTTGATTTATTTTGAGAGTACCTCTGTCAATTTGCAAACAACTTGTGGGTAAACAAATCTAATGTTCTATTACTAGTGTGTTAGACTGGTTTTCTCATTTATAAGAAAAGATCGTTTTGTTAGTTTATATTGCGTTTTCTACATATTTTGTATGTTGAATGATCTGGATTGAGCGTTTTGTGGTTAAATCAATAGAAGGGTCAAAGTGAAAGAAATAAATATCACTATCATTGCTCTACAGGTTCAGAGCCAATTGCTAATTGTTTAGTCTCAAACCAATAAGAAGAAGAAGGTAGATCCTGCAGCCGTGGAGAAAGGGGAAAGGTATGTTGAATTTTCAAGCCATCTTCTATACTACTATTTAATTTAATTAATATATTAATACCAATTCAAAAAAAAATTCCCATTTTTTTGGTCAATACCAAGCACCAAGATAGACTCTTACAGATCAAGGTTTCAGTTGGAGTAATTTTGGACACCTGTCAAACAAACTTGAACCCACAAACAAACCACTAAATGATGCACCTGATCAGCTGTCTTATCTTTTACTTTTTAATATTGTGTTGTAAATCTCTCTTGCCCTTAAAAAAAAGAGTTTCTAATGATGATAAAAAACACCAGGTGTTCTTCTTTTACTCTTTTTTTTTTGGTGAGTGAATAATGAATTAATGAAATATTTGTAGTTTAGTATTGATATAGCTGGCAGCTTGAAATAGTTTGTATTTTAAGATTGATATAACTATTTGTGACAACTCAACAACCTTACAAGCCAGAAATATTTTTTGTATCTTATCTTAATATTGAATCTATTAGTTCACAATGCCTTTTATCATTCTCTTAAATTTATAGCAAAAATGGATTTATAGAATACACATAAAACATTAAGCCTGCAATATATTTTATAGTCTTATTTGTTGTTTCTTTAGCAATTGTTATTGGTTTTTTGACTGGTGTTGGCTCTAAGATGGAGTATGAAAAGGATGGTTAAAGGATAAACACTACATTTTTTTCCCTTTCTATCTTTTTTTGAACTTTTTTAGCTTTTGTTTGTGATATTGATATGAAGTGGTATTACTTTTAAATTATGAGCTTATAAAAAAAACTTTTAAATTATGCAGTAGTAAGAAATAGCAACAAAAAATTTATAGTTCTTCATTGTGTCATTTACCAGGAAATAGTCCGAGAAGAGATTGTATTACCAATTTCTTGAGACGTGATTCCTTTGTCATATCATAAAGAAAGTCTTTAAGGATTCTTGAAGCTGTGATTTTTTTACAATTCGATATTTATCTATGATATGCTTTCACTAAACAGATCGTTGATTTCTAAGTACATTGTTGCGGTGGATTGCCTCAAAACTTCTATACGTAGATCTATTTATCTTGAGTTGATGTGTGTTGGATATCAATTATGGTCAGTACTCAGTAATGCTTACCTGTGTTGTTATTTACAGGTATAAAGAGTAAAGAGTGTAATTTGAATAAGAAATATGAAAGGTAACTTATTTATTTTACATAGCATCATATAAGGATGCTTACAAAATTTTTAACCTTGAATAATTAGATTTGAAACTGTAACTTGGGACCTCTATATCTATATAGAACTTTTACTGCCTATGTTATTTATGTGTTAGTGCTTCCCTTTTGATTGGATATTGTTTTATTTGATACTTAACAATCATTGTTCTCATGATAGTTAACTATTGTTGTGTTCTTTTCAATGCAAATTAGTTCTGATTTTGTATTTGGATTTCATTTTCCTAATTTGTCCTATAATTGACTAATTTACAATGTGGAAGAGTTGGGGAATATAAGGGTTGACTGAACTTATTGGGTCCTATATAAACTGTGACATGAAAGTGGTTAATTTGCTTTGGAGTGGTTTGTCTTTCTTTGATTGTTTGTTTCAATAGGATGGCAACTTCGGGGACTTTATGGGTAGACTATTGGTTCAGGACTTTTAGGACAAAGATGTACCCAAACAAGGTAATTTTATTTGCTATATTGATAATAATTACACATACTTTCCTATAATATTTTTTAATTTCTTATTCAGTGCCATTTTTATTGTTATTTTTATTAATATCTCATTATTATATGATTTTATTGATTAAAAAATAACCATTATATTGTATATTTAATTTATTATCGTATGTAATTTCATGATGCACATGCTATTTGCAGTGTGTCTAAGAAGAGTGCAATGATTACCCCAAAACATAAATGAGAGTGATAGTGTCAATAGCGAAGACAAGACATGAAAATCATATTACCAGTGATCAATCATGAGGCATTGAATTATAATCTGAAGGAAGATGTGAAGTTTTAAGAGAGCTCAATTTGTTTGATTTCATGAGATACATGCTCATCCCAGAACATAAATGGGATTGTTACTGTCAATGTCGAAGACAAGGGATAATGATATATGAATTTCTTATCAAGAGTTACAAATCCCTACACAAAACTCATTTTGATATTCTTCAGTACATCATGTACTGATATTAGTTTACTTTTCTATAATAAATTCATTTCCTTAAGAAAAATGGTTACACCAATATTTCTTTAATATCACGTGCTGATATTAGTTTACTAATATTTCTTTAGCTTACACCAAAATCGTTTATAGCTACATTACAATACATGAAGAAAAATAGTACATTATGTTGTTATTATTACCAGATGGTGTGTTTATTTAACTTGAGAGCATGGAAGAATTCCAAGACATGCCTTATGTAACCTTGCCATGAATCCCAGATGCAGTTATGAATCAAACTATTAGTTATGAGTTGGACACCTTCTATGTCTAAACCTTTCTCATTTAATCACTTTTAGTTTTAGTTTCTCACTTTTTATGAACTTCATCTCTGTCTCTTTCCATGTTTCTCAACAGCTACTTAAAATAGAAGTAATTGTTTTTCTTGATTTCTTGGATTTCATCCTTCCTTAGTAATCGTTTCATAGAAATAAATGGAATTACATGCTACAACATTTTTGGCAGTCTGCACTTTTCTCTTTATGGACTTACATGCACTTGCACTGTTTGTTGCTTCATCTACCTTCCATTTCTTCCAACCTTCTATTTATAGTTTGAGATGTTGATTTCTGTTTTTTCCTCCACAATGATAGATAAAAAGGATGTCAACATGGGTACCGTGCAAAAAACCTTGCCTATGGATCCCTTCTTCAATTTATGGATAAGCAGGAATGCAGTCAAAGCTCAAAGGTCTTGAATCCCAAAATGCAGGTATGAACAAATAAAGGAGAACAATTTAAAGAATGTAACAAAATTTAAAATAATTTTGGATTTGCACCGCATCTTATCACGCAAAACAGACAATCAAAAGAATGTGTGTGCTTTTAATTAAGTGAATTACATTTGAGTGGTTATGTTTTTGACCTGTGCACTTGGTACCCATTTGTATCAAAGTTTTATAGAATTTGTCATGGATAGTACAGGAGGTGGTACATTTTGAGGAAAAGTGCATTTAAAGAACTGGGAATGGTATTTTGAATGATTTTACAATTTCTGAGAAAAACTTCCTTTCAGTAGTTCTAAAAATTTGAGAGTTCATAAACAATTTTGCAGTCTTCCTATCAACTAGGTGCTGAGTAAACGCCTAGAAACTTTCAATGGAGACAACATTGCATCCATGGTACTATGGCAACAAGGTAAGCATTATTATTACATATTCAGAAACTTATTACAAGTCACAACTAGGTGATCTTACTTGGAGGATACGTGGTTGGGTACAAAGGGCTCACACCCAACCATTTATGGAGCTGGGCACATGGTTCCAAGCTACAAACTGTAACACCCTGTTTTTCCTATGCTGTCTGTAGCAGTAAATACATATTTAAATGTGGTTATTTTAGATTAAACCCAGAGGATGATTTTAATCAAACTAAAATCATTTTCTTGTGTTGTTATATCATATGAAGTTACGGTAAAAATTTCGGTTGAAAATTCAGACGGAAGCTGGTCTGCGTTCTCATTGCCAATACAAGTTTACTGAGCTAGAGACCAAATTTTAATTCGTGAACGAGACAGTTAGTATTTTTATGATGTTTTGTGTGAGTTTGGAGTTTTTCGAAAAATCTTGTTTGGGGCCAAATCTCAGGGATTTCCCGGGCGAAATCGTCGGGAAATACGATCGGGGAAGTCATTTGATACGCAATGGAGCAGAGCATCAAGAGGATGAAGTGACATGAAGTGACTTGATGTGAAGGCTATGACACATCTCAAAAGTGAATCTTGACTTTTTTTTTTAAATCTCACTTTTCATCTTTCTCTCTCCAACCTTACCTCCACACCATACCTCCACCTTACCACACCTTACCTTCTTTCTTTCCCTACAAGCAAACCTTCTTTTTCTCTTCTTTTTCCTCTCCAAAATCGTGTCACTCTCTCTCACTCTCTATAAATACTCTTCATTTCCACACTTCACCACTTTTCCTCCATTTTCTCACCTTTACACCTTATTACATTTCTTCTTCTTCTCTCTTCTAAAGTTCATCTTTTTATCAAGCTTTTTACTTTAAGTTCTTCATATTGTTGAGGGTAATGATCCTATGTTGTCTATTTTTCAAGTTCTTGTCTTTATATTCATAGTTTTGCTTTAAGTAACCTTTAAGCTTTCAAACTTTTAAAATCTCTTAAAAATGGTAGAAAACTCCGTTTGAGTTGAAACCAATTTCTATGTTCTTATTTTTACTCCTACTACAACATACTAAAAGGTTGTGTAAAACAAAAATTTCTAACCCTATTTTCCTGGTGAGGCTGAAACCATGCTTTTTGGTTTTGGTGGGTTTTTTTTTAACTTTGCTTGTATGGACTTGTATTTGAGTTCTATTCCAAGATGATCATGTACCAAGGCTCCTTTATGTTAAAGGATGCTATGTCTAAGTGATTGGAAAGTTTAAAGATTTTACCCTATTTTTATGTAAAGACCAAAACCAATGAGTTTTAAGGCAATGGTGTTGAGTTTTGTTTTCCAAAGTGATCATGGACTAAAAAGCTCCTTATGTTAAAGGATGCTATGTCTAAGTGATTGGAAAGTTTAAATTATTTTCTTTCTTTATTTTCCTATGATGGTCGAATGTAACATTTGACCTAGGATGTGTTATTTCATTTTGTTTTCCAAGATGATTATGGATCAAAGCTCCTTCATGTTAAAGGATGTTATGTCCAAAAGATTGGATGGTTTAAAGATCTCTAACCTCACAAACTTGTTAAGGCCGAACCTAAGAGTTCATGGTCTAAGACATTTGATTTTTCCATTTTCCAAAATGATCATGGTTTCAAGCTCCTTACTATGTATGGATGCTAACCTAAAGAGATTGGAAAGTTTAGAAATTCCTAACCTATTTAAATATGCTTGGCCGAAACCCTAGTACTTAGTGGGATTTTTAATTCAACTTTGTTAAAAGATTGTTGTTTATGAACTTCTAGCACTTAAGGATCATAAATACAAGAGTCGCATTGTGACACCCTAACTCGAGTCATCACATGGTTACCCGTTTGCGGAAATAAAACTTAATTTGCTGGTTGCTTTCGGAAAATAATGTTTTCTCAACGTTCATCTTTTCAAAATATAGTGATAATTTTTTTTTTCTTTTTAACCTTACAACAACAACAACAACGTAATCAAATCACACTTAAATACATAATGTATATAAGTCATGCAACTATACTGCCTCATATGTCTTCACACCTAGATCATTATCAGTTTTATTCTCCTAAACACAATATATCAAAATAGGACCTAAGCTGGTCGTAACTAACAGACACTACCGCCAATCACAAAGACAAACATGCCTCGAACCAGACAGCCTTCTCCTTTTTTTGTAGAGATTTTATCCCTTGTGCGACTCTGATATGTTTGTAAGGGTGAGACGCCAATATATGGATTTAACAAAATAACTAAATGCGCGACACAAAAGAAGACATATGCACATATACATATTTATAACAACATAAGCATCCATATTATAGCATACAATTTATCAATGGGTTTCACACCCAAAACATCAACGTTGGAAAATTATGCATGAACACTTCTATACATCATCTAAACATTCACACCTAATCTCATGAGATATCCCAACAAGTAATGAGTTGATCAGACTCCCAGGCACGCAGCCAGAACACCAGGCACGCAGCCAGAATACCAGGCACACAGCCAGAACACCAGGCACGCAACCAGAACACAGGCACGTCTGCCAAATGCATGGAAAACACTCTGTTCTTGACGCTTTTCTTTGTGTTCGATCTTTTCTTGCCGAAGCTCAAAATGGCTTACGACTCACACAGTTTTAACATCCTTAAAACTTTTATTAAAACACAGGACCTCACAGTCCGAGTGCTCAATCACGACACCTCTCGACCTTGCAATCAGTCTTAGGTTCGTGGTAGTAGAAAACATCTTAAATGTTTAAACACAGTATACACAACGTATACAGTAGACACCAAGTCTACAGGACCTCAAAGTCCAAAGGACCCCAAGTCCATACAACAAAGAACCTTAGTATCCCGACGTCTCGGTTACTAAGTTCCACACCACTTTCAACACGGTGAATTAATTTTGTTTTCGGAGAATCTTTTCACATGGAAAATTCTTCAATAAAGTCTTTAAATACTAAAACTTAGTTTTCACAAGGTGAGTCACTTGAGATTTTAAACTTACTTAAAATACGACTTGCCGTTTCAAGATACTTGCCGTCGACACTTTTCCAAATTTGCCGTCAATTATCACTTTTAAAGCTTTTTAAGCCAAAACTTAGCTTTTTCCACTTAAATAATTTTCTAAAATCATAATTAACTTATTTTCAACAATTAATTTCATAAAATAACTTTTTTATAATATTGCGGAATTTCTTACGTGAAAATTAGCGGTGCAAAAATATTTTCACGGTTTCGCTCTCATTGTGACTCATAATTCATTTTTTTATTACTAAATCATTAAAATAATAATATTTATCAAAAACTCATTATTTTTCCAAAACGATATTTTCCACCACTATTATATTCTAACATTTCCCATAAAACGTTGAATATAATTTTCACGGCTTATTAAAGTTTTTATCTGATTAATCGGTTGTGCACTGACCATTGTCAGGCCTCTCAAACAACATTCAACAACATCATTCAACAACATCGTCATAATTATATCACCAGGAAGATCATGCATCATAGCAACATAATATACTACTGCAGATAATTAAATCAATTAAAAACAGATCAATCACCGATGCACAGATAAACAACACAATGTAAGCCACATAAACAAATAACCACAACCACATATAAATCATATAAACCACACTACAAACAAATAGTTATTGAGAAAATACCTCAGGTAAACTCCCCTTACCTCTCGAAGAACTTAGCGTCCGATTCAAAACTTTGTCGTGAATCTGGGAACCGTCAACGCACGTACACGATAATCTAGTTTATCCTTCAGTAAACATAACACTCAATCAACAAACAAACAACTAAATCAAGCCTAAAATCCTACATGTTGGTTTCGTCCAAGGGCTGACTTTGGGGTTAGAAATCTCTAAAATTTCTAAACTCTTGGATTAATGATTCCTAGTTACTTAAAACCCTAAATCAATGATCATTGTACAAAGATTGAAATTAAATCTTCCAATCCTCAAACAATTAAATTTCAGACATGAAAACTAAATTAGCTTAGAGACCTTGATTCATTTCAAACAACATAGATCCAATACCTACATAACTTATAAGATTGGATCATGTAAAGAAAATGAACAAAATCCTCCCCCCACCAAGACATAGGTTCTGCCTCTTTAGGTTAACTAGGCAAGAAAATTTATTTTTATGCACACTCTTGTATCTTGAATATAGAGAGGATAATAGGATCATAGAAATTGGTTTCACATTTTTAGGATTTTTCTATGATTTACTATGATTTTTCAAAGTTCTAGATCTAGAAACTTAAAAGTGATGAATATAGATGAAATAGACTTTGAATCATGAAACTTATTGAAGAACATAGACATGATTAGGGAAGGAGAATAAGATTCACCTCTTGAAGATCAAAAACAAGTGAAGATCCAAGGACTTGCTTCACAAAATCAAGCTATGTAACTTAGGAGTTTTAATGGAAAATGGCAAAGTTGATGAAGAAGATGAAGTGCTCCTTAAATAGGTGTGAAGTTGGGCCTCTTGGCAGCCTTGAGGCCGTGGGTTTAGAGGGCAAAAGGGTCAATATGCCAAAAATCCAAGGACAAAGGTGTAATCTTGCTTTAGGTTAATTGGTAATTAAAATCAACCATAAGGGCATAATGGTCATTTCCCCTAAAAAGTAATCATGACCATGAGGAGTCATCCCATGACTCACCCCTTGTGACTCATCATGATTTGACATCCTATTTATCCGTTAGTGGGTCCCGAAAATCCTGTTTTCAGCTTCGTCGTTTACCTGATTTCGTATAACGCCCGCATAATATATATTATTTCACTTTTTAAGTGAAAAAATTTTAAAATAGCCAAAGAAGTTGGAAACTTCATAAAAACCTTAAGTGTTTCGTTCACGAGTCCAAATTAGGTCATTTGAGCAGTAAAATCTTACTGTCAACGAAAATGCAGACCGGATTTCGTCTAAATTTTCAACCAAAAATTTCACCATATACTTATAAAAATAAGTGTGATATGAATATGAATTTAATTTTCCCAAAATCAATTTCTAAGTTTCAAATAAAAATATAAACTTTTATTTATATTTATATCGATCTTAGAAAGCGGAAAAATCGGGGTGTTACAGACTACCCCTCTTAAAAAAATTTCGTCCTCGAAATTTCATGACACGAAGCTAGACAGGAATGAAAGATCCCGAAGCCTTACTTTCACAAGAAAGTATATAAAAGAATTTCATCAATCTGCTAAGAATACAAGAATATTATGTGCATAAAGATTCTTTAACAAATTCAGGGAATTAAAAATGTATGATCGGTACACTTTTACAAACATGAATCTAAGAAAGTTTCTCCTTTCACAAGAACATAACAATTTTACTAGGATATCAATCCGATAAAATGCAGACTGGGTCACTTTCCCCAATGGTAGAAGTAGCTAGACTAAGTCTCATCGAGAAACTTGTTTTGTTAAGAAGTGTCTATCCCGAACAAAATAGGACAGTCCAAACATACTAAATTTCACAGTGACCAATTGAATAGTTGAAATTTGAAACAATCATCTCATGATAATCACAGAAACAAGTAATTTCAACATATCCACACACAATCCATCGAAACAAGTATGATTTGTACCCGAATTAAAATAGTATAGTTAAGAGGTTACCGTTATGGTTTGAAGTTTCAGCTCCCCACACACTATATACTCTACCCGTAGTCTTTGGCTTGACAGCATTGGTGTTATTGACAGTCGATCCACGCCTTGGCGCATTGCATTCCTTCGCCCAATGTCCCATTTGACCACAGTTGAAACACTTAGCTCCCTTTGGTGCATTGCAATTCTTTGCCAAATGTCCCACTTGACCACAGTTGAAACACTTAGCTCCCCTCACAGGGCAAGTATCCAACATATGTCTTGTATCTCCACAGCTGAAACACCTTCTAACTTGACTTTGATTTTGATTATTTTGGCCACTACTCCCCGTTGCAACAAAATTCGAATGATGTTGTTGTATATTTTGGTCATTCTCTGGTGGTCTAAAATAAGGTTTTCTCTGCACTTGCTTTTCTCCCTGATTCTCAGATTGATCCTTGGATCTAGTAGGTCCTCCAACATTTCCCTTATCATTTCTTCCTTTCCTCATCTGCTCAATCTTCCGACTCATTTCGACTAAAGCTTGAAAAGTTCGAAGTTGCAGAGGTAAGACAGACTCCTTAATCTCAAACCTTAAGCCCGCTTCAAACCTCTCACATTTCCAGCTCTCGTTGGGTTGTGCTTGAAAGAAACGAAAGTATTTGGCAAGCGATTCAAACTTAGTCGCATACTCTCCCACAGACATGTCTTGTTGTTGTAATCCCTGAAATTCTTGTTCTTTCTCGATCCTAACGCTCTCCGGAAAATAATTGTCCATGAATGCAGTTCGGAAAATGTTCTAGGTAATTTCCTGATGATCAGCTTCAAGCAGTTGTTGAACACCCTTCCACCAATACTCCACATCTCCTATCAGCAGGAAAGCAGCATAAGTAACCCTAACTTCTGCCGGCGTGACTACCAACTCGAAGATTTTCTCCAGTTCCTGAATCCACAAATCAGCCTTCTCATGATCCACATTCAGACTAAACTGTGAAGGATTTTGACTTCGAAATGCAATCAAAGCCTTGCCTTCCGCAACTTGCAGATTCTGAACATTCATAGCTGCAGTTTGATTTGCAATCGCCGCTGCCACATTTTCCATTGCTTGAGCCGCATAATGCACTCCTCCTTCATACTCTTCATTCATGTTACCACGACCGCCAACACGTCCACCTCTACGGCCTCTTCCACGACCGCGTCCACGTCCTCGTCCACGTCCACCTTCTGGTGCGAGTTCCATAACTGATCTGTAGAACAAAATCAGTTAGACCGCAACCAGAAAACAAAACGTGCATTGGTGTATTAACACACATCACTTCTAAGAAGCAATTCAAACAAAACTTAACTCAGAAAACACAACGTCAACACAACAGACCTATTCCCCAAAGATCCCGAAAGACTCGACCAGATCTGATACCACTAATGTGACACCCTAACGGGTCATCACATGGTTACCTGTTTGCGGAAATAAAAATTAATTTGCTGGTTGCTTTCGGAAAATAATGTTTTCTCAACGTTCATCTTTTCAAAATATGATGATAAATTTTTTTATCTGATTAATCGGTTGTGCACTGACCACTGTCAGGCCTCTCAAACAACATTCAACAACATCATTCAACAACATCATCATAATTATATCACCAGGAAGATCATGCATCATAGCAACATAATATACTACTGCAGATAATTAAATCAATGAAAAGCAGATCAATCACCGATGCACAGATAAACAACACAACGTAAGCCACATAAACAAATAACCACAACCACATATAAATCATATAAACCACACTACAAACAAATAGTTATTGAGAAAATCCCTCAGGTAAGCTCCCCTTACCTCTCGAAGAACTTAGCTTCCGATTTAAAACTTTGTCGTGAATCTGGGAACCGTCAACGCACGTACACGATAATCTAGTTTATCCTCATTAAACATAACACTCAATCAACAAACAAACAACTAAATCAAGCCTAAAATCCTACATGTTGGTTTCGGTCAAGGGCTGACTTTGGGGTTAGAAATCTCTAAAATTTCTAAACTCTTGGATTAATGATTCCTAGTTACTTAAAACCCTAAATCAATGATCATTGTACAAATATTGAAATTAAATCTTCCAATCCTCAAACAATTAAATTTCAGCCATGAAAACTAAATTAGCTTAGAGACCTTGATTCATTTCAAACAACATAGATCCAATACCTACATAACTTATAAGATTGAATCATGTAAAGAAAATGAACAAAATCCTCCCCCCCACCAAGACATAGGTTCTGCCTCTTTAGGTTAACTAGGCACGAAAATTTATTTTTATGTACACTCTTGTATCTTGAATATAGAGAGGATAATAGGATCATAGAAATTGGTTTCACATTTTTAGGATTTTTCTATGATTTACTATGATTTTTCAAAGTTCTAGATCTAGAAACTTAAAAGTGATGAATATAGATGAAATAAACTTTGAATCATGAAACTTATTGAAGAACATAGACATGATTAGGGAAGGAGAATAAGATTCACCTCTTGAAGATCAAAAACAAGTGAAGATCCAAGGACTTGCTTCACAAAATCAAGCTATGTAACTTAGGAGTTTTAATGGAAAATGGCAAAGTTGATGAAGAAGATGAAGTGCTCCTTAAATAGGTGTGAAGTTGGGACTCTTGGCAGCCTTGAGGCCGTGGGTTTAAAGGGCAAAAGGGTCAATATGCCAAAAATCCAAGGACAAAGGTGTAATCTTGCTTTAGGTTAATTGGTAATTAAAATCAACCATAAGGGCATAATGGTCATTTCCCCTAAAAAGTAATCATGACCATGAGGAGTCATCCCATGACTCACCCCTTGTGACTCATCATGATTTGACATCCTATTTATCCGTTAGCGGGTCCCAAAAATCTCGTTTTCAGCTCCGTCGTTTGCCCGATTTCGTATAACGCCCGCATAATATATATTATTTCACTTTTTAAGTGAAAAAATTTTGAAATAGTCAAAGAAGTTGGAAACTTCATAAAAACCTTAAGTGTTTCGTTCACGAGTCCAAATTAGGTCATTTGAGCAGTAAAATCTTACTGTCAACGAAAATGCAGACCTGGTTCCGTCTGAATTTTCAACCAAAAATTTCACCATATACTTATAAAAATAAGTATGATATGAATATGACTTTAATTTTCCCAAAATCAATTTCTAAGTTTTAGATAAAAATATAAACGTTTATTTATATTTATATCGATCTTAGAAAGCGGAAAAATCGGGGTGTTACACGCATAAATTTCGGAAACCCCTAATCCTAGTTTACTGTATGAACCGAACCTATACCTTGTGGTTAGTGTTCTTTGATTGAGTTTTAACTCATGATTTCATGTTTTGTAACCTTAGACTTCTATCGCCAAGCGGAGCGAGGACGTTCGTGAGCTTTTCTCTTCGAATCCGAAACTCTTAACTTCCGCGTGTGGTAAGAGGGGATTTCCTAAAGATATTCGATAACTGTATGCATGTGTGTAGGTGTTTAACTGGATATTTATATGTTGATTGAGCTTACTTGGTTATCTAATGTACTTGAACTGTTATGTTATTATCTGATGTTGACCTGTGCTTGTTCTAAATGTTATAATGCATATCTGTGGTGAACTGCTTTCAACTGTGATATTAGCATTGAACTGAGAATATGTATTGTCGTTGATTGAAAGTTTGCTAAGCCAGACTTGTGTCTGTGCTCAACTGTTATAAGGATTAAAAACCTTAATAAGCTTTGAAGATGAAGGGATTGGTATTCTTTTCCAAAAGCTCATTAACTTAAAGTACTTGTTTTAAATGTTGAAATGGTTTTGGTGAACTATTGTTATACAAGAGAAAATCATTTTCGAACTATGTGTCTTCAAGTGAAAACTTTCAAGATTATTTGGCAATATCCTATTGGGAATTTTCAAAGATAAAAGTATTTCAAAGATGCTTTATAAAAGATTTTCAAAGAAAAGGTTTTCTCCTAAATGTTTTAGAAACTTTCCGATAGCCTGGATAGGTTATCGAGGATTTGGTTTTGAATTTGATTTTCACTGAACGAAAAATAAGTACTTAAGAAAGAGAATATAGTACGCGAGACGTCGCCTCTAGTATTCAGTTATACACACGTGATCTTGGATCAGTGTTAATTCAGGGCCATGGGTCCTATTCATGACATTCTAGACTGAGAGTCCAATTCTCGAAATCGATGACAGTGCGTTCTGATTTCGTTGTTATGGACTGTGTGTCCTAATCACATTGTTGTGGACTGTGTGTCCTAATCACGTTGTTGTGGACTGTGTGTCCTAACCACGTTGTGATGAATGTTGTTAAAGGTGAATGTTGTTTTCTACGACCACAAGCCTAGGACTGGTGCATCGGTCTCGAGCGTTGTGATTGAGCATTCGGACTGTGTGTCTTATGCTTCTAAGTTTTCAAGTGATGGGGAAATGATGAATAGTCTCTAGCCTTTAAGCTTCGACAACGAATGAGAACGAACACAAAGAAAACATCGAGAACTAAATGTTTTACATTTGCATTTATGGCAGATGTGCCTGATGTGGTTTTAACGTGAGACCTTAACAGGAAAGGTATCATGTGACGGTGTATTATCATTGTTCTTTAAATGGACAATGAGACGATGTACGTGTATCGTTGTGCCTAAATGGACAATGAAACGACGTGCATAATCATTGTGCCTAAATGACCAATGAGACGGTGTATTATCGTTGTGCTTAGCTAGCCAATGGGACGGTGTATCGAGCCTGATCAACTCATTTTGAGGATGGTGGGGTCTCCGAAGATTAAGTTAGAGCCTGATATTGAAGTGCCATGCATATTTTCAAAGATTGACTGTGCGGGTTTGAGACCCTTTGATATAACACTGTTATACTGTGTATATGCATGATTTAACTGCTTATATGATTATGTGATGTATGTATCATGTATATGGTTGTTGTGGGATATATCTTATGATGGTATCTCACTCTTACAGTTATATCAGGTCTCTTCGGGTTTTGTTGTAGTACCTTGGTACTCCAGTACCAATGTTGCAGAGGAGTCTTTCTAAGTCACTTGAAGACCTAGTGTTAGAGGTTGGGAAAGTATTATGATTGGGGGTCTCTCCAATGAATATTTGATAGAATGACCAGCTTGGGAGTCTGAGTTGGGTTGTATATCTAAAGAGGTCGGTAAATGTAGTGTTATATACATCCATCTGTAGTTTGAACTTTTCTTTCGAAAGTGGAAACTTAGAGAAATGTTGTATGTCATGGTAACTTTGTTACGAACATGACTTTACGTTTTAAATGTATGTATGATGGATTTCAGAGTTATCCCTATAGAAGAAAATTTTATACCCTAGTTTTCTGACTTAAGAGAAAACAAATTTTCCGAAAGCAGCCAGCAAATTATCTTTTAATTTACTTCCGTATGTGTTACGTAGTAATACCCAAGGGGGGGCGTTACACAAAGAGGAGATAAATTAATCGTGGCAAAATTTGTATTTAGTTACAATTAAATACCTTCTTATAAAATAAGAGTGATACGTAACAACTTAATTATATTAGAATCTATGGGTATCTTTAAAGCAAAATAGGTGGGTATAATTGTAAATGGCAATTTTTTTTTTCTCTTTCATGACTTATCAGAATAATGTTTTGTCTCTTCCATGACTTATCAGAATAAACCATTTTTAGAAATAATTGATGAAGTAATAATGTAGTTATATTTTTATAGTAAAAACCGAAGGATAAAAAATTTGAAAAACACACAACCTTCAAAGAAGTAGCTAGAGTCCGAAATGGTGAAAATAAAACTTGTATTCTAAACCACTAAAACACATGTTTCAAGAGTCACATGTTGTTTGTAAATGTACACATGTCAACCACTATATCCATATAGAGGTAATTCTTATAAGCAAAGTGATAAGGATAATTGCATAGTACCTTTTGACACACTTGTTGCTCCTAATCGATCAAACCTTGTTGTGCAATTTGTGGAGTAGAGTCCAAAGAATTGATGTGTTTGTTCCACCTAAAAGATGTGACTAATAGCTATTAGTAAGCATTCTACTATATTATAAGAAAACAGACATAGAAGGCAAAAGGGTTTTGTTAATAACTATTACGACAATAATTGTGTAAATCAATATACCATTAATAAAAGGTAACAGATTATTCCTTATTGGGATGATTAGTGAGTAGTTAATAGTGCTTTGTTAATTTCATTATGTCTATCAATACCGTTATGGAAAACAAAGAATCAATGGCTTGATGAATTAATGAATGATGATTTTATGTGTTACCTTCTTTTATTGAAAGGCTATTGTAAATTTTTCCGTTTATTTTTTTTCTTTATTCTGTGTTGATGCCAACTTTATGGGGGTGTTTTGTTCTGTTAGGTGCAAAACAATATGTCGCGTTTTGCCTTCATCAGGTGCGGAGGTTATGGTTTGGGCATTTAAATGTCATACTTTGTGTCTATTTACATTATTTAAATTTGCCTATTGGATGTATGTGATTGGTGTCAATGTTTCTTATTTTCGAATAGTACTTATCAAAGACTTTTCTTTCCTTCATTTTTTTATTTTTGCCCTAATTCATCAACCTTTTTGGGTGCATTTCTATCCTCCAAACATGTGAAGGCGTATTTATGTTGTACTTGTGAGATCATTGACCCAATATTTATGTTGTCATGGACTCATTCTATGTTTTAGAAAGTGGGCTCTTGTAGACCAAAAAGAATTCATTTCATTTTTAAATATTCTGAATAAATCATATCATAATTTAGAAAATCATATGGTAGCAAAGCATCATAACACCCAAAGCATACAGAACAAACTAAATTCACAAGTTTAAATGTTGATATTTGATTTGACTTATTAGTAAATAATGGACACATCAAATTTTTTTTATTCCTACTGGTGCTTTTACTCATCGAAACGTAAAAAAGTGGGATTGGTCTATTGCTTATCATATATTTACCTAAATAACTAAACAATAGTCACTCTTCAAATTTTCTCGTACAGGCATGTTTTTAATAAAAGCTAGTGAAGAATCTTCAATACATTGGTATAACAATGCATGTTTTTATTGATCCATCAAACCCATTCATCGTCAACACCATTCAAGCTCTGAAATTTAAATTATGCAATTTAAAATTATTTGGATTGAAATGTGTCCAAATGACACCTTAAATTTTGGCCAAAAACCATCAATAAAAACAAACTAAAAACCTCATGAAATCATGGTCCAAATTTGATACTTTAACTATATTAGTTAATCAAGTGGCTCCTTTTTTACCTCCAAAAGTTTCTGAATCTTGGAGCTTGAGGACTGACCTATATATCCATCATATTTTTCATAACACTATGTTATCAGCACATCTCTTTCCAACAGCCTTATTGGTAAGAGTATGTCACATACCATCTTCCTGCACATTGGCATTGTAAAATCTATTAAGGGTAGGTTTCAATACAAAATTCCTGTCTGACCACAATAGTGTTTACTTAGTTTAAAAAATTACCACCACAATTGTCTCTTGCTGAGATAGATTGTCATTAACAGCAGAGTTTCCTTCCTTAGTATGAAGCTACGCACAATAATTTGATAACATCAACAACAACACAAATTTTTTTACAAATAGATATTTCAATACTGATATTCTTTAAATGACTACCTTCATATTGTCATCCACGTTTGTAGAATTAGCGGTTCTTAAATTTGCATTGTTATCCTTATCACAAAACTACATTTTTTGAATGATGTTGTTAGTTAGAGAAAAATTATAGTGTATAAAGACTAATTGGAAAAGCATCGTAAAAAATAACCTTAATGAATTGGGGCTTCTTAAATTCCTCAATCAAGTCCTTGTCATTCGTCATCCTTTTCACAGTATAACTTTGCCATTTTTTGTCAATATTTCCTTCCTTGATCTCAACCTTGAACAACATTTCTTTTTCTAACATGGAGTTAAATTCTTTTGGATAATTTTCCGTAAGATTGCCATGTAAAATAAAAGTACAATTGAAATAAATTAATTTGTTGACTATGGTTTCTTAAAATACTGAAAATTGCTACCCAAGCATTTTAGTTTGACCTTATCAACTGAGCTGAGCATTTTCGTTGCAGGCTTTCCAAAATAGTCAGTCATTACGTTATCAAACAGCGCAAATGTAGCTGATCCGGTATCATCAAGAACTTGAATTTCTAACTTGTACCTAGAAATTGAATTATAAAGATATTGTCCAGATATTTTTCAATGGCAAAAGTGTAGAAAGTAATCATCAAGAAATACCTCAGAGTTGCTGGAATGTTGTCGCCACATTTATTATAGTTGAATTGGTCATTTTTAACTTCAACCTTCTTCTTACACTTGTCGCATGATTGATAGTCCCAGCCCCAATCTGTCACTATTTCAATAGGCTTGGCCAACACAACATAGAAACACACCTGAATGATGGCAAAGTATGCTTGATAATTTTCTTATAAAACATTTAAGGACGACAATTGTTACATAGTTAGAAAACCTATTTTTTAAAGTGACATACCTCCATAGCCTCATAGAGGTCTGAAATTGGCTTCCTTGGTGTCTGGAGGAAGTCATCGATCAAAGACAAAGTAGAACTCCCAGACATTTGGATTACCACTTGGGTTAGAGTAAGGTTGCCACTTACCAATATGTTAACAGGTGACAAATATTGATTTTTAATTGCAGCTAGGTGTAAAACATTCACACAAAGTTAAATTAGAGAAATAAGATGTTAGTAGAGTAACATGTCTCTGTAGTCACAATCCTCTTTCAATCTTTGATTTATCAATAGTTTAGTTCCATTGTATGCATTCGAGATACCCGTTTGACCTGAGGTTATCAATTATGCAATAAAGGGTTGGTAAACATTGGAGACAATATATAAAGGTATAACATGAATTACAATTTTTTTCCCCAAAATATATACCATTAAATGTTTTAAGCATGCATAGGTGCATTATGACAATCACAGGAACACTTTTATCATTCTTCTCGAGATATTGATGCATCTTCTTAGCATAATCTTCCCAAAGTGTACAGGTTAGCTTCTTGCCTCTGTCATAAACCATTAGTAAAATTGTATTATAACTTTAAATTGAACTATAAAATGTTGTCTTCAATATAAATTATATGATATGTTGACCGTGTATCTTACTCCAAGTCTTGAAGAACAATCTATTTAAACTTCTTTTTCTTGCCTCTTATGATAACTTCTTGCATCTTGTCCTTCTCATTGGGTCAATCATTGGTGGATTAATAGCTCTGATAGCTATTGAAGATCAGAGCATTCAATTTGTAACATTCAAAGAGGGAAATAACTGACCTTTTTTCATCCTCTCCAGAACGGGAAATAGAGCCTCACCGGAGACATTGCCGGCTATGCACCACAACAGAGTCGCACCCTTGTGTGTAGCAACTGTCCGCCGCCGCAAGTGTCTATGACACACCAGAGACGTCACCTGTGCTGTTTCGAACCACAACAGAACCGAACCTCCGCGATGTGAGACCGTCTCTCTCTCCTACCTTAGTCTTTCTCTCCCACTCTCTTTCTTTCTTTCCAAAACGGCACAGCACTCTCCCATCCTGTTTCTTTCTTTCCAAAACGGCACAGTAGGTGGGGGTAGGTGGGGGGTGGGTGGGGGGGGGTTCACAGGGTTTCTGATCTGTAGCACCAAAAAACAAAAGGTAATGAATGGTACAGTCAATGAATGGTACGGTGAAAGTTTGGAAGAAAAAATAAAATAAAAGAAAAGAAAAAAAAAAAGAAATCAACCCAACTAAATTAGCCCTAAGTGATGTTCAAAAATACCTTAGTTACTACCTTCCTGATGTTACAAAAGAAATCCAAGTGATATTACAACAATACCATTTAAATGAAAAAAAAGACATAAGAAACTTCAAGTGATTTTACAAATAAGCCCCCAATCACTTCCTTCCTTTTAATAATAAAGATACATGTGTTAGAATCCACGTATGAGCTATTAAAACATTTATTCTTCCACTTGCATTAGTATTGTGGATTATCAATCATTTCCAATTAGTTTATTTAGAGCAACTAAAAAATAATTGTCCATTATTAACTCTGAAAAGCAAAGAGTACTATATTATTATCAATAAAAATTTGTTATCATGACTTTGTCTCATACCAATAAAATGTGGTACCCATTCCAATGTAATCCAAATAAGGATAACAATAAAATGTGGTACCCATTCCAATGTAAACCAGATAAAATAATTTATGATATTTATAATTTTTTAAAGACATTTATAAGATTTTTGGGAAATCTTGGATGCTTTGTATATAGAGAGATACACATGTTAGAATCCGTGTATGAGCTATTAAAACATTATATTTAAGATGTTTTTTTTTCAGAAGACAAATTATAAATCATAAAATATTTATTTTCACCAAATATATATACATTCTCATGCAACTATGTAATACATGAACTGTGATAAAATAATAAAGTGCGTTTAACTATGATCGATAAATCCTTCTATATTTATTGCACGATGTCCTTTTGATTTCGAGATATATACACAAATGGCTTGGACATTAAAATTTCACTCAATCATGCCTTTATATTATTATTGGTAACGATAATTTCACTCAATCATGCCTTATTGAATATAAGAAGTTTGATTCCTCTTACTTCTCTCAAATCTTTTAATTTTTTTTTTTTTGCAGGTTGCAAAGTTTGAACCAAGCAATGTAAGGTTGAAGATTTATTTATATGTTATTTTTGTAACATTATTTATATGAATTTTACCACATTAATATTAAGCGATTGTTGATTTCCATGATAATGAAATGCAATTTAAAATATCAAAAAATATTTATATCATCTATTTGTTTTAAGAAATTGATACGTTCTCGTGCGATGCACGGGCACTGGCTAGTTAAAGGTATAATTGGCCAACCATAAGTGACACACCCATGTAGGAGTGAAGGTGTGCAAGTGTACCTAATGAATTGTATAAAATTACATTTAATACATTGAGTTCTTTCAATTTTGCCCCCTTAATCTATACATATTATAAAGTAATCCCTATCAAGAGGAAAGTATCACTAGTGCAATAAGTGCTTTTTACGTCAGTTAAAATTGATTTTTTACGTCAGAATACCGACTGACGTAAATACAGCTGACGTTAAAAGTTAAACTTTTAACGTCAGTTGAGAACTGACGTTAAATATAACACTATTAACGTCGGTTCTTTAACACAACTAACGTTAATTTTGTCAAAATTAACGTCAGTTCTTTAAAAAAACTGACATTAATTTTGTTAAAACTAACGTCAATTTGTATCAAGAACTGACGTTAAAGGTCTTAATTTTAACGTCAGTTGTAATAAACAACTGACGTTAATAGTGTACTGTATATTTTATAAAATACTATTAACGTCAGTTGTATGATAAAACTGACGTTAATAGTTTTTTTTTTTTTAAATCCAGTTTTAAAATATCACTCCCCTCAGCCATCCCTGCATTCAGTAAATATCCCAAAGAATACGTAATATCACACACATTACAGAATTGCAAAGGAAAAATGGAATAATGATCCATATGTATTCAGAAACAATATATATTTATTAACATAGGTTATAACTCAAAATAAATACATAAATAAAAATAAAAATAAATGTATACTAAGTTTAAACTACCTATATCAATATCCCTTCGTGATGATCATCACGAGTGGCATGTACATCGTCCACCTGTGTCTCCTCGATTATAGTATGCATGTTTGTTGAAAAAGAAGGAGTCTCAGGAAAATCAAGATTTGAATCTTCATTTTCATCACTACCATTATACATGCTTTTTCCTTGGAGAACCACGGACAACCTTTTGTTAGAAGGATCAGTGATGTAGAACACTCGTTTTGCTTGGGAAGCCATTATGAAAGGCTCATTTATATGACCTAACTTGTTGAGGTCTACCAATGTGAACCCCAATTCGTCGGTTTGTACACCACCGTTACCATCAACCCACTTACATTTAAATACCGGCACCGTAAGGTTAGTGTAATCGAGCACCCAAATATCTTCAATATATCCAAAGTAAGGTCTTGGTGCTGTAACGGGTTTTGTGTCCTTTGCACTAGAGAAGTGCATTGCTTCGGCCACGATCATAACCCCACTATTTTGCATGGTACTCTTGTTATCTTGTTCCTTTGTATAAAAGGAAAAGTTATTTATGTCGTATCCGCTCCAACATATGACGTTGAAGTTAGGCCCACGTGCTAGCCATTTTACGTCATCAGAAGCAGTACTACCATCCTTAAGAATTTCTTCCTTGAACCATGGTAAGAAAGTCTTGTTATGATTGTTCAACAACCACCTTTCTCTCATTCGAGGGTTTTCTTGATTGACTTTTCTTTTATGTTCAAATAAGAAAGGCTGAACACATTTGATGTTGTTCAATACATACAAATGTGCTTGAAGCACTTCCTCCCGATCCTTCCTATTAATTCTTAAGCCATGTGTACCCTTACCTTGACATCTGATCTCATCATGCCGAGGCTTACGAACCCCTATAGGATCCATGTTATGAAGGTAGTCCGAACAAAACTCAATAGCTTCTTCTGCAACATACCTTTGAACAATAGATGCTTCCGGACGATGAGGATTCTTCATGTAGCGCTCAACTGGGTACATCCATCTCAGAAAAACCGGCCCACATAATCTAATCTCCCTCACCAAATGAACAATTAAGTGAACCATTATGTCGAAAAAGGAAGGAGGAAAATACATCTCCATTTAGCACAAGATTGTAGCAGCCTCAACTTCCAAGTCATCCAACATACGGGGGTCAACGACTTTGCTACATATAGAATTGAAGAATGAGCACAATTGAGTAATGGCATGTCTCACATTTTTTGTAGCAATACCACGAATAGCAATGGGCAGAAGTTGTTGCATCAAGATGTGACAATCATGAGACTTCAAGCCAACCAATTTAAGATCACTAGAGACAAGCCTCTTCATATTTGAAGAGTAACCATGTGGAACTTTGATGCCCTGAAGACACCCGCAGAAACTTTGTCTCTCTTTTTTTGACAAAGTATGACATGCTGGCGGCAAATAAGTCCGCTTACCATCCTCAACAACTGGAGCTAACTGCTCTCGTATACCCATAGCAACGAGGTCGAGACGAGCATTCACACCATCCTTTGTCTTGCCCTGAATGTTGAGAAGCGTCCCGATCACACTATCACACACATTTTTCTCCACATGCATCACATCAATGCAAAGTGTGCGAAATCAAGCTTGCGCCCGATATGGAAGATCAAAGAATATCAACCTCTTCTTCCATATGTTTTTCTCAAAGACTTTACCTTTCTTTTTGGACTTGCCGAATATAACATCGATGTCCTTTACCCTCTGATAAACCTGCTCTCCAATTAAGGCCGTCGGTGCTTCTTCTGTCTCTTGGCATCCATTAAAAGCTTTTTTCATCTTACGATATGGGTGATCACGTCTAATAAATCTCCGATGCCCAAGGTAAACCGTCTTCTTCCCATGATGCAACTGAGTGTAGCATGTGCCTTCTTCACATATAGGGCATGCTTTATGCCCCTTGACACTGTACCCGAACAAGTTACCGTATGCTGGAAAGTCGTTGATGGTGCAAAATAACATGGCACGAAGCTTGAAAGTCTCATGAGAATAACCATCAACTACATCAACACCTTCCACCCACAGCGTTTTCAAGTCTTCAATCAAGGGACCTAGATAAACATCTAAGTCATTTCCCGGTTGCTTTGGGCCCGAAATCATCATAGACAACATCATGTATTTGCGCTTCATGCACAACCAAGGGGGCATGTTGTAAATTACCAACAGAACAGGTCATGAACTATGAATACTACTCATGTTATCATAAGGATTCATTCCATCCGTAGCAAGTCCAAGCCTTAGGTTTCTTGGCTCATCGGCGAAATCCGGAAACATAGTATCGATATTCTTCCATTGAATATAATCAGCAGGATGACGAACCTTTCCATCACGTTTCCTCTCATCATTATGCCATCTAAGATTCTTCGCATCTTTCGCATTGGCAAACAATCGCTTGAACCTTGGAATTATTGGAAGATACCACAACACCTTCGCAGGAGGACCCTTTTTTCTCACATCATCAAGATCATCATCATCATCACCACCCTTCACTTTGTATCGTGATAACCCACATTTGGGGCAATCGTGATTGTCTTCATGAACACCGGTGTACAATATGCAATCATTGGGGCATGCGTGCATCTTCTTATACTCCATACCCATAGGACACAATACCTTCTTGGCCTCATAGTTACGGTCAGGCAATGTGTTGTCCTCCGGAAGCAAGTCTTTCAACACTTCAAGCAATTCCGTGAAGCTTTTATCGGTCCAACCATTTCTCGCCTTCACACAAACCAATTTTAGCATCGCCGACAACCGTGTATGAGTAGTACACCCTGGATATAAAGGCTTATCTGCATCACCGCACAACCTATCATACACATGAGCTCAATGAAAAGATTCTTGTCCAATATCACGGATCATGTCCTCTACTCGATCATCCACCATATCTACGTCAACGTCCTCACTTTGGGAGACACTCGTCGTACTACTCAACAACACATCACCATGCCATATCCATCTTGTATAACTCAAGCAAATCCCTTCACAAATCAAATGAGTACGTATATCCTTCACCGTACATTTCCTCGTATTCAAACACTTGACACAAGGACAACTGAACATTCCATTACTATTAGGAACATTCCTTTGAGCAAATTCTATAAATTCTCCCACCCCCTTCAAATACTCAGTACTAGTACGCTTACAAACCATCCAACTACGATCCATAACTAGATAGGTCCTGTAGATATACAAAACATATATCCAATATAAGGACAATACGGGAGATCGAAAACTATAGTTTTTGAAGATTGCCAAGCACTGGTCACGGCCTGGCAGTGATGTCCATCACGGCCGTAACGTGCCAACTGAACCAGACCATGCCATCACAGGCAAAACTGATCACGGCCTAGCCGTGATGAGCATCACGGCCGTGACAGATCAACCAGCAGAGCAACATGCACTCAAAACAAAAAATAGAGACGTACATTCCAAACAACTCAAACTCACGGTTTCAAGTTTCAACTACCGAGACTACAGTTTCAACATACACTCAAAACCAAAAATACAAAAATGTGCCCTAAATACTCACCAGAAATAGGTGCTCGCGTGGTGGTTGGGAGGAATCGCTCGAGTGGTGGCCAACGTTCGATGTGGTTACTGAGAGCAGAGGGACAATGAGAGTTAGTGCGCGGGAAGGGGAAAGAGAGATGTCAAGTTATTGCAAAGAATGAATGGAAACACAGTTAGAGTTAATAGTGTACCTCACGGTGGTGGCGAAGAAGCCCTCGCGGTGGTTGCGGTGGAGATGAGCTCACGATTAGGGTTCTGTGCTGGGTGAGAGTGAGAGTGAGGGTTGAGAGTGATCTAGGGTTGAGCGTGATGAAAATAGAAAAGAGATGTACGTACAGAGCGAAGTGCAAAAGGCGCGCGGGTGTAAACGTTATAATCAAAAAGCAAAAAATAAAACAACATTTAACGTCAGTTTTATTAAACAACTGACGTTAAAAGTAATTTTTTAACGTCAGTTGTCTTAAACAACTGACGTTAAATATTAATATTTTTTTAAAAAAATACTTTTTACCTCAGTTGTTAAATTCAACTGACGTTAAAAGTGTTGTGTAAAAATCATTCTCTATATAAAGTACCATTATTCTCATATCGATCTGTATCTCGCCTCTTCTTTTCCTCTATATTTCTATTCCTTCACAAAATGGCTCTGAGACCTGTGTTAAGAGTGACAACAGGGACATAGGATTATTTACGTCAGCTATTTATTTAACTGAAGTAAAAATCACACTTTTAACGTCAATTGTATAAACAACTGACGTTAAAAATAAATATTTTTTATTTTAAAAACACTTTTAACGTCAGTTTTATTCAACAACTGACGTTCAAAGTGTATAAGTTTCTGAAAGCATTCATTCCTTTGACTACTCTGATACTAAATTACCCATTACTGCTGTGCTACTTACCCATGCACATTGTAACCTATAATCCTCTTTATGAGCACTAAGTTTATACCTAGACTTAAAGGTCTATTTCTTCCTATATTCCTTCGGGCGTTTTCTTTTCTGCACGTTTATAATATATGATTGCTAACTCCCAATGCGCCTTGGAACCTAATGCTCTTAATGATCAATTTAATTTTTTACCAACTTACGACGCCTAGTAACTTCATCCCCTACTCCTATAAATAGCTTCCTTCCTTCCTTTAATTTTTCTGCTTCACAATATGGCTCTGCCTTGGAGATTAACTTCATCACATTTCTTCCTATACCTAGACTTAAAGGTCTCTGTCTTAATGGTCAAACAACTTCTGAGTTTGAGTAAATCACGTTACATGGGTGATAAGGGTGTGTAAATCGCATTATGTGAATTGCACACACCATCATCCTTCTGGAGAATCAGCAGCTATAGTTCCAAAACCTCAGCTTTGGAACCAAGCGGCTGTTCCAAGAATATTGCTGAAACAGATCGAGTGCACCCTTCACTCTGCTTTGGCTCCAAATTGACTGTGGATTCAGATGGAGCATCAAGGACTTCAAGTAAGGGAGGAGATGCATTCAATATTGGAGTTTCTGAGGACAGGACTGAGAAGAAAATGATGTTGAAGCAGAAACTTTTTTATATTTTAGTGCTATCTTGCGGAAATTTTTTATCTTTTAATCATGTAATTGTAACTTATGAATCACTTCAATGAGATACGATTTGATTATACATATATAACTTGTTTTATGTTAAGTGTTTATTTATTTTAATTTGCACAAGAATTTTTTTTACTAATTCAAGCTAATTAATTAAGATTAAAAATAAACTTTTTTAAAAAAAAGATTAGAAATAAACTGCACTATATATGGAGTGATGATCTACGTTAAGAGTGACAACAGGGAGATGACAACGAAAGAAAGATAGGAATGAGTTGATTATTTACGTCAGTTATTTATTTAACTGAAGTAAAAATCACACTTCTAACGTCAGTTTTATAAACAACTGACGTTAAAAGTGTTAATAATTCTTGCAAAACACTTTTAACGTCAGTTCATTAAACAACTGACGCAAGTAGTGATTTAATATTTACAAAACTGCCACCACCTCATTTTAACGTCAAACATATGGTCAACTGACGTAAAACGTTCCCGTATATTACATTATTTCCACTAGTGTATGGACATGTGTCACATTGAGAATGAAAGCTTCTAAATGAAGCCTCAATTAGCTTTTCCTAATCAGGAAATAAAAAATGATTTTTTGGCCTAAAAAATATTTTTTTAAAACGAAAAATAGTTTTATCTATTTAATTTAAACGTTCAAACTCAAATAGTTTTATTGTTCCAATACATTGTGACTATCAAAACGGGTTTCAATGCATTGATTTTCTGAATTTATTTCTTTAAAAAAATTATTTGATTTATTCAAACTCCCAAAAGACCATAAAACTAAATTAATACCAACATCTCATTACACCCAATCAAATAATTTCTTTTTTCTTATACTCTTTTTTCTTTATTTTCAATATCAATCCACATTAATTACTACTTAATTTCTTCAATAAGCATATGTGCAGTACCTATTCCCAAAAAATTAAAAATATTTTAAATTGATATAAAAAACACAAATAAAAAAACAAAAAATAGGAAATAATAATACATTTTATTGTTATCTGAAAATAAATGATGTGTCTTTCCAATACTTATTCAATCTTTTCAAAGCTCATCAATTAAAGAGACATCAAGTTTGAATTTTAAATCTTTATATTTTTGTTGTTCCCAATACAAGCTATTTTCAAGATGCAAGCTTTTTAAATTTGAAATTTCATATTGCCTCCATATCTATGAACTCCCTTATAAAACCCCTTTGAGGGGTGAAATTAAATAATGTTGCACCTGTGACCACGATGAAATGGAAAAATGCAGTGCTCTTCTTCCTGAATCTATGTGCAGTAGGTATTTATCTCTTTTTCTAAATTTTTTATTTTTTTGTTTTGTCTTTTTTTTCTAGCCATTTGATTTTTAGTTAAGAAGTCTGAATCTAAAAACAATAAAAGCAATATTGGTAATGGCTTCCTTCAATCTGATGATTATTCTCTGGTCTTATTTTCCCTTCAATCTCTTCTTCATCGTTTACATATTAGTTTTGATAAATTATGAGTTGTTAGATTCATGTTTGAACATGAAATATTGATGCCATTTTTTTTTATCTCTGTACAACCTTTATTTGGTTTAGGTTCATAAGAGTGTGGTGAAGCAAAGCCTAAGGATGGTCCAAAGCATTGCAGTAGCTGGAATAAGCGGGGTGGTTTGACAAAACGGGATGCCATAGCTAAGCAAACCCATTTGTGAAGGCTGAGAAGCTTCATAAAGATTTAAAGATTTGGTATCTTGAATTTCATGCCCGATATGATGTTATATGTGGTGGGGAACTTGGGAGTTATAGTAAATCTCTGCAATTTGAATGACTGATTCATGTGATTGGCGAAAATATATATGTTGGCCTCGTTGTTTTAAGTTTTTCAATCTGTTTTGATTTGGTTGGAGTTGGTGTTAGCTTAGCTTTTGTCTTGCATCTATTGTTTCAATCTTTTAGAATGGTATGTGCAATACTGCAGTTTACATATAATTTCAAAAGCTTTCATGGACATGGTAGATTGTATTTATTACTTTATTATGGATTAACTATTTATTTTTTCACAGCCAGTTAGGCATAAAAGATGGTCTGCGTAAGAAAAGCTTGCAATGGAAGTATTAATGCTAATCCATGTTTCGAATTAAAGGTAGAAATTTTATATCATAAAGTATTATGGTTAACATAGAAAGTTTTAAATTTTTTTTTTTGTGTGGATAAATTTGTTTTATTTCTTCAAGTAGTGTCTACTGTTTAATAAGACCATAAAAGAAACGGAGAAACCAATTCCAATATTTTAAGAAATTATAAATGTAAATTTGATAATAAATATATTAAAAATAATATATTTAAATATTGAAATTTCAAATATTTTTAATAAAGGTTTTTAAAAAAAATTATAAATTAGTGGAGACCACTTAATAAGACCAGGAAAGAAACTTTGGCAAATTCTGGACAAAGTCCGTGGCTATTAAAATCTCACAATACTCGCAACCTGCAAGTTGGATATTTTCAATAGTGATTTTCCAATTATTTTACTTTTGAAAATGCTGAATTGTGTAGAGGAATAATACTTCCACTACAAGCTCTAAATTTCGGAGTTTATTGTAAATATCAGTTGACTTGGTTGGAATTTTAAACAAAAGTTAATTCAGAGGGTGGTTCATCATCTTTGAAGTTCTCCATGCTTTTTCAAATTGTACATTTAATCCACTGCACATATTTTTAAAATTATATATAGTATAGTATAATATATATATATATATATATATATATATATATATAATATAATAATTAATACATTTGATCTATTGCACATGTTCCCAAAATTATGTATTACAAATAAATTTTATGTTTATATTTTATAATATTGAAATTCCCTAAACTTTTTCTAATTGTATTAATTAGAGACTCTTAGAATATTAAATTTAATTTAATCTAATACAATTAAGAGTTAAAAGAAAACCTAACAAACTTAAATAATGAATTATCATATATTGGGAGAGTAGTCAACCTTCTGGATATCCGTATTAAGTATTAATTGATCATTAGTTTAATAAAAAATAATTATCTTTACCCAATACAATAAATCAAGATTGATGAAAGTTGGGAAGTGTGCAAAGTTTATAGGTACTTGGGAAATATTTACTTGATACAAAAGCTAAAGAATATGGAAAGTTATTTGAAATAATAACATGGTGAATAATAAACCAAGTGAGTGAATAATTTTAGTTTACTAACACTTAGTATTATTATTAGGTGAAATAAACAAAAATGATTGCTAGTTGGGAAGTGGACGTGTGATTCTTTTTGGTCTTTGATTTTCTTATACAAATTGATAAATACCTATATACTCGGTCATTTTAAATTAATCATTATATTAGTGAAATATTTTTACTAACAAATTTAATTGATTTATACTTTTTTACACTTTTTCAGCGAAATAATAAAGTAAACAAACTATATGTAAAAAAAAAATAATAATAAATCCCGTAAAAAATATAACAAATATCCCAATTTATCCATTATTTGTTGGATAAGAATTAATTATCAATACCCAATACAAAAATGTGAATTTTTTATTTTAATAATAATAACATCAAAATCAAAATTCCTATTAAATAATAAAAAATGAATGAATTGCTTCAAAAATAAAAAATAAAAAAATGAATGAATATTAACACAATTAATATGGAAGTGGAAAATAAAAAAATTAATATTAAGACAATTGATAAGAAAGTGGAATTTATAGGGATTTTTCAATGAAATAATAAAGAAAAAAAATAATACAAAAATATAACATTTATCTCTATTAACGAATCATTAATTTAATAAGAAACTAATAATTAATCACTAAAAATGAGCTACTCTTTCCAAATTAGAATTAATTATATATGAAATATAATAAATATTTTAGATGAAAACAACAAGGAAAATTTTCACTTAAGGATAAATTTACTTTATTTAAACAAGGTTTTACTATACTGACAAGAAATATTATTTCTCACTCTTTTTTGATGACAGCTAGATTGACTCATCCAAAATAAAATATGAAATTATAGAAAATGTAATTGACAAGTGTGCATATGAGGTTAACTTTATTCTACATTTGGATTCTAAGGAGTTGTTTTCCGTGTTGGCTTCGACAGGGAGATAACGTAGCTGCAATAAGTAATTAAATACATGTCATAATATTTTTTTAAAAAAAAGGACTAATTTATTTGAAAATTGTGTTTTGTAATTTATTTTTAGTGTTTGCAAGTGAGACCAATTTGATTTTATATTTGGTATCTAATGAATTACTTCTTATGTTTGCTTCGACGGGAAGATAATATAGTTACAGTAAGTTTAATATACCACATATCATTATATTTTTAAATTTTATTAGGGCTCCTTTTAAAAAAAATTGTTTGGTGATCTATTTTTGGTGTGCAGTTTTGTATAGGGGAGACCAATTTGATGCTACGTCTAGGTTCAGAGAAGTTGCTTTATATGTTTGCTTCGACGGGGAGATAACATAACCGCAACCAGTTTAATCTAATACGTGTCATAATATTTGTAAAATTTCCTAGAACCCCTTTATTTAAAAGTTGTGTTTTAAAGTGAAATTTCTTTCATTACACTACTAGAAATCCACTTTTTAGTGACCGATTTTAGAGACCAAAAAAATTCAGTGACAATAGAGACTGATTTGGAGACCGAATCCATATATATTTTTTACAAAAAAAATAGTTGATCTCTATATCGGTTGCAAATATATTTTAGTGATCGACATAGAGATCAATTATTCGAAAGAAATTAGAGACCGAAATATCGATGACTAAATTACTAAAAAAATTAATTTATATTAACATATAAATAACTTAAATATAAATATTTTCATTAAATTTAGATGCCACGATATCGATCACTAAATTTCTAACTAAGTCACATCAAAATAAAAATAATATGAAAAAAGTGGATAAACAAATCAGATAGATTTTATGAAGAGAAACAAAAGGAACAATATGATAGATAAATATATTTTCTAAAAATGATTAACTTGCATGTGGCAAAGAGGAAAAGAATCAAATATATCATCAAGAGATACTAAAAGGCTAATATGATAGATAAATATATTTTCTAAAAATTAAGACATACTCGGGAAAAGATATGGTAAATAAATCGATATGATTTTCAAGAGAAAAAATAATAATAATATGAAGGATAAATATACGTTCTAAAAATGATTAGCTTTTATGGGAATAGAAGGTAAACAAATTAAATAGATTTTAATGGGAGAAGAAAAAGAATAGTATGAACATAAATATATTTTTCTAAAAATGATTAACTTGCACGAGGAAAATAGGAGAAACAAATAAAATAGATTTTTAAAAGGGAAGAAAAAAATAATATGATAGATAAATATATTTTTTTATTACAAAGGGATTAAGAACATATTAGTTATCTACTATTATTACCCAACCAAACTGGGGTTGCAAGAATAATTTACAGTAAATATTGCCAAAATATATTTCAGAAGGAAGACATTAATCCGACAACATTTTTAGTTGTCTACCACCACTAAAGCGGTTGAAAAGTTTTTAAGTAGTAACAAATGGGAGAAGGTGGATTTTGACATGTGTACCAGGTAATATAATAATTGGATCCATGGTTTCTTTCTTGTGTAAAAGATTTCTAATTTCTAACTCTTGCATTCGTTGACCTTTAGTGGATGCTGATAGATGGACAAGAGTTAACTGTGAAAGGCTTCCAGAAAATGCAAGAACAACGGTTGGAGGAGGTCAAAAGATGAAGTTCCGTTAATATGTAGCCATCCACAATTATTTTTTATTGAGTTTAAGCTATTAGAATTTGAAAAAGAAAAAAGTATGAGATAAATGTCTTTGTTATTGATAATGCAGTTTTGCATTTTGGAGTTTCAATATTTTATATGAACAATAACTTTTACAGGTGAATTGTTTGATAGTTTATTTTATTCACATCTCTTATATTTGTATTCTATTTTTTTATATGTGTCAATATAATATGATAGGTAAATATATTTTCTAAAAATGATTAACTTGCACGACACAAAAAAAAGGAGAAAAAAATCAAAAATATTTTCAAAGAGAAGAAAAAATAATAAGGTAGATAAATATATTTCCTAAAAAAACAACTTACAGGAAAAGATGATATCAAATATATTTTCAAGAGAGATGAAAAATAATAATATGATAGATAAAAATATTTTCTAAAAATGGTTAACTTGCACAACGAAAAGAGGAAAAATAAATCAAATAAATTTTTAAGATAGAAAATGTGTTTTAATGCAACATCTTTGCTAATTATACTAACAAATATACTTTTGTAATTATAGAATTTGCTTGCTCAGTTTGTTAAAGAGACACTGTTCTCTAGGTCAGTCAGTTGCACTATTAAGATGATTCAAAAAGAAGCTTTTCTTGCAACAGTGGATGGGTGGAGAGAAGGCAATTTGATGGATACATAACGCGCGGGGGGGGTACAGTTTTGACGAAAAAACAAGCTGAGTAAGGTTGAATTGAAAGTACTTGTTGCAGATCAGAAAACAATATATGTGAAGACTAAAAATGTTTGGAGCCTTTTTATGAAAGGCAAGACTAATGTTGTTTTAAATAATCTTTAACTTTTTGGTTCTCCAAACCTTTATCTAAATTACCAACTTGACTATTTTCTGAATTCTGTTTATCAATCAGTTTCCTCTACTATATCTTTCAGTTTATTAAATTTTAAATGATTATATATTATATGTTGTTAATCATTCATATTGATATTAGACAATATTTTATCCCGTGTCGGGCACGGGTGCAAATACTAGTTTTATATATTTGCACCCATTGCCCTACCATTTCTTCTCTTTCCTTATGTACTAATGTAATTGCACTTCACTTCAATTTTCAAACAAACCAAAATAGTGATAATGAGAGATGTAACACCCTCCCTGGGTCATTACATGGTTAACTCGTTGTGGGAAATAAAACTTTAATTCGTTGGTTGCTTTCGGAAAATAATATTTTTCTTAAGTTATTAATCTTCCTCAAAACGGTGATAAAATTTGTTCCTTTTTCTTTTCTTTTCGACCAATCCAACGATAATGTAAACATCATCAAATATGGAGATATATAAATATAACACACTTCTATACTACATCATAATTGTTTACACAACAAGACCTTACTTCTTCCAAACATAATATAACTCAAACCTAAGCTGGTCGGAATTAACAGACACTATGCAAGTAATAAACAGCATCAGCATGCTCTGAACTAAACAGCCTTCTTCTTCTTGTAGAAGTCATATTCCTTGAGCGGTTCATCTGGACTCGAACATACATATATACCCAAGTAGAGAAACCAGAAATAGAACATGCAAGAGTGAGAAACCAATATATGGATTTAACGCGATAACTACATGCATGACACAAAAGAAAACATATACATATATACCAGTTTATGACAACATAAACACTCATAATACGGCAAATAGTTTATCCATGGGTTTCACACCCCAAACATCATCATTTAAAACTATGCATGAACATTTCATATTCGTAATCTAAATTCATACCTAATCTCATGAGATATCTCAACCTCGAGGTGAGTTGTGCGACACCCCTTCTAGGGTCATCACATAGTTACCCAAAAGCGGAAAATTAAATTATTGATTGCTACCACTTTCGGAAAATATACTTTAGAGTAAATGTCTCTTTACGAAAATAGTGCTGAATTTTTTTCTTTAAAACATCGAACCATCGTGAACGTAAACAAACGTATATGTATATCTATATATATGCATCATCTTTTAAATACACCCTACATCTAATAGGAGATAACAAAAGAGCCCTCATAAGTATAGGCTATTTTCCGTCAAACTAAGTAAAGAAAAGAAAGACGTATACATATAAGTTACAAGTAGTTCAGAACCATACCAAAAACTCATGGCTCTCAGTAGCCAGATCAAAAACTGACAAGACTCGCTACCCCAGAACTATACCTATAGCTGGTCAAGCTAATGAAAACCATTAGGGAGATCGTGATGATCAACCCCACCTACAACAGATGTATCTGATGAAGATACCTCCGCTCCCGCTCCCTCGTCGGAAGAATCATCATCATCAACAGCAGGAGGGTGGAACTCAAGATCGTCCTCAAAGTACTCATCTAGGTCCTCCTCGACCTCATCCAAAACTACCTCAACAGGAGGCATTGCTGGTCCTGCTATATGAAGCGGATTCGGGTGAGGTGGCAAATCAAGTAACCCGTGCTCAGCCAAGTACTGTAAGTATAGCCATACCGGAGGTAGAGATACCTCAACAATCTCCACAACATACGTCCTTCGCTGCGGTCCTGCCTCCACCGTGCCAACAACCTCTCTACTAGGGCCATGATAGGTGGCGCTGAGTGCCCCAGGGTTTATCTCCCAGGCACCACCAAACTGAGCTCGATCAAACATGATCGACCGAAGCCTCGAATGTGCCAGAGGCATATCCGGTTCCATCTAATCTCAGACGTAAAGATATTTGCACAAATAGAGAAACCACAAATAAAACATGCAAGAGTGAGAAACCAATATATGGATTTTACTCGACAACTACATGCTAGACACCACATAAAACACATACACATTTATCAACACAAGCATTCATAAGCAAATAGTTTATCAATGGGTTTAACACCCCAAACGTCATCATTTGAAAAAAAACTATGCATGAACACTTCATATTCGTCGTCTAACTTCGTACCTAATCTCATGAGATATCCCAACACGTGGTGAGTTGATCAGGCTCAATTGCAATCCCATGGCATAAAGGCATGCAGCCATAACCCATTGCACACTGTCCACACTCAGGGCATCAATGATAAAACCGTAAATGAGGTTTCATTGTCCAACCCGGGCACAATGAACAAAATCGTAGCATGAAATACCTGGTGCCGCAAGGTAATCACACATAGAACCGTGGGCACGTCTGCCAAATGCGTGCAAAACACTTTTGCTCATAACCCTTTTCTTTGTGTTCAATCTTTCTTTGCCGAAGCTCAAAATGGCTTACGACTCACATAGTTTTAACATCTTTATAACTTTCATTACAACACAGGACCTCACAGTCCGAGTGCTCAATCACGACACCTCTCGACCGATGCACCAGTCATAGGTTCGTGGTAATAGAAAACGTCTTAAATGTTCAAACATAGTATACACTACGTATACAGTAGACACCGAGTCTACAGGACCCCAAAGTCCAAAGGACCCCAAGCCCATAACAACAAAGAACCTTAGTACCCCGACGTCTCGGTTACTAAGTTCAACCATTTTCAACACGGTTGAATTAATTTTGCTTTCAGAAAATCTTTTCAAATGGGAAATTCTTCAATAAAATCTTTAAATAATAAAGCTTAGTTTTCACAAAGGTGAGTCACTTGAGGTTTTAAACTTACTTAAAATATGTACTGTCGTTTCAAAATACTTGCCGTCTACACTTTTTCAAATTTGCCGTCAATTATCACTTTTAAAGCTTTTTAAGCCAAAACTTAGCTTTTTCCACTTAAACAATTTCCTAAAATCATAATTAACTTATTTTCAAAAATTAATTTCATAAAATAACTTTTTATAAAATTGCGGAATTTCTTACGTAAAAATTAGCAGTGCAAAAATATTTTCACGGTTTCATTCTCATTGTAACTCATAATTCACTCTTACAGTAATAAATCATTAAAATAATGATATTTTCAAAAATTCCTTATTTTTTCCAAATAAAAATTTCTGTTAATATTATATACCAATATTTTACCATTAAAACATTGAATATAATTAACGAAGCTTCTTAAAGCTTTTATCCAATTAATTTAAATTGGGCACTGACCACTGTCAGACTTCTCAAACGACAACCAACAATAATATCACAGATATTCCCAGGCAGATCATGCATCCCAACAGCATAATATAATTACAGATAAACAATTAAACGCACTTAAACCAACACAGATACAAATATCATAACTTAAACAATTTAAATAAATACTAACGGACATACTTACAGACAAACACGGGATAGCATATAGCCATCGAAAATATCCCTCAGGTATTCCCCTCTTACCTTTCGTAGATTTTCTTGTGAATTAATGAATTTCGTCGAAAGTCCAGATGTCACGTACACGTCACACTCACTCAACCTTCAACCATTACAATCAAATAATTACAATCAAGAACTAAAAACATCAAAAACCCTTCTACATGGTCACGGCTTCAAGGGGTTTTGGGTGACTAAAATTTCTAATAATGATTAAGTCATGGATTAATGGTCCTTAATCAACCAAGATCATGGATGAAAACTTTGAACAAAACTCATCAAATCTCACCCACTTAGGGTTCGGCCATCATAGAGATTTTGAGTAAGGATTTTCATTTTAATAAACTAACATGGATTAGAGTGTGTAGACATACATGTCATATGACATACATGATCATACATGACAACACATGAACAAAACTCCTACCAAACCCATCCTCCTAGGTTCGGCCATAGCTAGTTTATTAGGAAGGAAATTTTTGATTACTTCATGCTCTTGGATTTAGATAGTATGCATGATATCAAGAACATAGGAAGTGGTTTCAACATCATGAGTTTTTTCTAGAATTTGTTATGAATTTTCAAAATTCTAGACCTAGAAACTTAAAAGTGATGAACATAGATGAAATAGACTTTGAATCATGAAACTTATTGAAGAACATAGACATGATTAGGGAAGGAGAATAGGATTCACCTCTTGAAGATCAAAAATAAGAGAAGATCCGAGGACTTGCTTCACAAAATGATGGTATGAACTTAGAACTTTAATTTTGGGTGTTTTTTGTGTAAAGTGTGAAATGGAAATTAATGAAGTGAAAGTATGATTTTAGAGAGTGTGGGCTGCGCCACTTTTGAGGGACTAAGTAGAAAGGAGGTGGCTTCTTCAAGGATTTAGGTGCAAATAACTCCTAGGGACCATTTTGCAAAATTCCAAAAGTATAGGGACTATTTTGCAAATTCCTAATAGTTTGTAATGATGACCATGTGCAACACTTAATGTGTTCACATTGTGACTCATCATGTAAGTTATCTTGAAGTTTCTTCACCAACTTGCTTCTATGTTCTAGGAGAAAGTTAGAATACTTTGGAACTTTTGAGAACACTTTAGAACTTTTGAGAAGGTTAGAGTATGTTGTGGAATAAACAAGAATGAGCTTGGCTCATCCAAGTTAAGGGCAGCCACCACTCCTCCTTGGGCTTGCGCATGGACCATGGAGTTTTGGGTTGGGATTTAATTGTTTTGGCCCACCAAAATGCTTAAGGCATAAACATAATCTAGGAAACTTATATGATTTCAATTGGCTTCATGAAATTTAATCCATGGACAAAGAATTTGGGCCTCAAGGACACGGTCCTCTAATGGGTTTGGAGCAAAGATTCTGGCCCAATTCACTTGGAAAAACATAAGAAATAACTTAGGGCCCAAAGTGCAATTAAGAGAAAGTTCAAGGACTTAAGTGCAAAATCCTTAAATTATTACTTTAACTTGTAGAATCTTCTAGACTCAAAAGTGTGACTCATCCCCATGAATCATCTCAAAATTCTAAGATAACCTCTTTATCTGCTCTTGGAAACTCCGAAACCCACTCTGTTGTTCGCCCGATTACGTATTTCGTCCGTAAAACGTATATTATTTCATTTTTTATGAAATAATTCTAAAAATACAGAATTGTAGGAAATAAAATAAAAATCTTAAGTCTTTCGTTCACGAATTAAAATTAGGTCTTTTGAGCAGTATAATTATACTGTCAATGGAATTCGCGGGCCGGGTTCCGTCTGACTTCCCAACCTAAATTTTAATCGTAGCTTTCTACATTCAAGTAGAATTGAGTGATAAACTCCGTTTATTTAAAATAATTTTCTAAAACTCTAATAAACCTATAAACATATTTATATGTATTCTCATTATTTAAAAGCAAGAAAAACACAGGGCGTTACATTACTACCCTACTAAAAAAAAAATCGTCCTCGAAATTACGTACCTGTAAATAGATCAGGATACTGTAACTTCATTTTGTCTTCCACTTCCCACGTTGCTTCTCCAGTCACGTCATCCCAAATAACCTTGACCAATGAGATTTGTTTACCTCTGAGCTGCTTTGTCATCTGATCCACGATTCGTACAGGTAAAGTCTCATAAGACAAGTTTTCTTTTAGTTGTACAAAATCAGGTTCAATTATGTGAGATGGATCAGGAATATACTTCCTTAATTGTGAAACATGAAAAACATCATGAAGATTGGATAGAAAAGGCGGTAAAGAAATTTTATACGCTACTGGACCTACTCGACGAAGAATTTGGTAAGGCCCAATGAATTCAGGAGTGAGTTTCCTGGATTTAATTACCCTGCCAACCCCGGTCGTTGGCGTGACTCTCAAAAACACATGCTCGCCTTCCTCAAACTCAAGAGGTCGTCATCTCTTGTCAGCACAACTTTTCTGTCGACTGAGTTGTCCGCATTTTCTCTTGAATCATTTTCACCTTTTCCGTCGTTTGTTGCACGATATCTGGTCCTACCATTAAATTTGCACCATCCTGGTACCAACATAAAGGTGTTCTACACCGTCGACCATACAAGGCTTCATAGGGTGCCATTCCTATGCTCGAGTGAAAACTGTTATTGTAAGTGAATTCTATCAATGATAGATATTCATCCCAACTTCCAGCATTTTCTAGCACACAGGCTCTCAATAAATCTTCAAGAGACTGAATAGTCCTCTCAGATTGTCCATCCGTTTGAGGATGATACGCATAACTTAATCTGAGTTTCGTTCCCAACGAATCTTGCAGACTTTGCCAAAATCTTGACGTAAATCTCGGATCACGATATGAGATAATACTCGAAGGTACTCCGTGTAATCTAACAATTTCATCGACGTATAACTGGGTTAGTCTTTCCAGTGGGTATTTCATATTAACTGGCAAAAAGTGAGCCGACTTAGTCAATCGATCAACTATTACCCATATAGAGCCATACCCTTTCCGAGTCTTTGGCAAACCTGACACGAAATCCATCGCAATACCATCCCATTTCCATTCTGGAATGTTTAAGGATTGTAGCATTCCTTCCGGTCTTTGATGTTCCACTTTAACCTTCTGACAAGTTAAACACGCAGTTACAAACTCCATTACATCTTTCTTCATGCCATACCACCAATACAATTTCTTGAGATCTTGATACATCTTAGTAGCTCCCGGATGCAAACTTAACTTACTCCTATGAGCTTCTTCAAGAATTAACTTTCTTAGCTCAACGTCATTCGGTACGCAAATCCTTTCACCAAACCTTAATATTCCATTATTTCCTTCTTTAAATTCCGACACAGCTCCCTGTCGCACTAATTCTCTTTCTCTTTGTAGGTACTAATCACTTTCTTGTTTTTATTTAATTTACTCCACCAGTCCATTTGAAACAGTAATCATACCTAAACACAATTTTCCTGGCAATGTCTTAATCGTCAATCGCATATCTCGGAATTGTTCCAATAACTGTTGCTCTTTAACCATCATTACCGATATGTGCATGGATTTCCTACTCAAAGCATCTGCTACTACGTTTGCTTTTCCAAAATGATACTGTAATTGGAAATCGTAATCCTTTAGAAATTCCAACCAACGCCTCTGCCTCATATTAAGCTCCTTTTGATCAAATAGGTATTTCAAACTTTTATGGTCGCCATAAACATTAAAAGTCGCTCCATACAAATAATGTCTCCAGATTTTTAAAGCGAATACCATTGTTGCTAGCTCCAAGTCATGTGTAGGATAATTCCTTTCATGAATCTTCAACTGTCTTGAAGCATAAGCCACGAATTTTTGGGCTTGCATCAATACACATCCTAATCCTTGATGTGAAGCATCACAATAAACCTCAAAAGGTTCATGAGGATCAGGTAGTATCAACACCGGTGAAGTAGTCAACCTCCGTTTTAACTCTTGAAAACTTTCTTCACATGCTTCAGTCCATATAAACGCTTGATCCTTTAGAGTTAATTGGGTAAGGGGTCCTACTATTTTGGTAAATCCCTCAATGAATCTTCTATAGTATCCCGTTAAACCCACAAAACTACGAATCTCGGTTACCGTCTTAGGCCTTTCCCATTGTAAGACAGTCTCAACTTTATACGGATCAACGACAATTCCTTCACTTGAGATTATGTGTCCTAAAAATTGAACTTGGTCTAACCAAAATTCACACTTTTCAGGTTTCGCGTAAAGCTGTTTCTCCTTTAAAATTTGGAGAGCCACACTGAGATTGTTCAACATGTTTTTCTTTACTGGGAGAATATATTAGAATATCGTCTATGAAAACAACGACAAACTGATCCAAGTAAGGACGAAAAATCCTATTCATGTAATCCATGAATATAGCTGGAGCATTCGTAACTCCGAACGGCATCACAAGGTATTCGTAATGCCTATAACGTGTTCTAAACGCTGTTTTAAGAACATCCTCCGCCTTCACGCGAATCTGATGATAGCCCGAACGTAAATCTATCTTTGAGAAAACGGCTGCTCCACGTAACTGATCCATTAAGTCATCTATTCTTGGAAGTGGATACTTATTCTTAATCGTCACTTTATTCAACTGACGAAAATCTACACATAAACGAGAAGTTCCGTCTTTCTTTTTCACTAATAAAACTGGAGCTCCCCAAGGCGATACACTGGGTCTAATGAATTCTTTTCGCATCAGTTCCACTAGTTGTCCTTTCAATTCCTCAAGTTCTGACGGCGACATTCGATATGCTATAGATATTGGTCCAGTGCCTGGAACCAGATCAATCGCGAACTCAATCTCCCGAACAAGTGGTAATCCAGGTACATCTTCAGGAAAAACTTCCAAAAACTCGTTGACAACGGGTATACACTGCAAGTCTAACTCACTCTTAACGTCTAAGGAATATAATATCATGTATCCTTGCGCTCCCTCTTTTAAAGAAGTGTTTACTTGATTAGCAGTTAAAAATCCAGAAATCACATCCATAGGAAAAACTAGAGTTTTACGAGCACAGTCAATCAAGATATGGTTAGAAGACAACCAATCCATGCCTAAAATTACATCTAACTGTATTAAAGGCAAACAGATCACGTTAACAAGAAAATATTTATCCTGAATAATGATAGGACAATTCAAGCAAACAGAAGTGACTAAAACTGGCTTAGCAGTAGGAGTTGAAACAATGAGATCACACAACAAGGAAGAAACATGAAATTTTAGCAGTTTCACACAATCCATCGAGATAAAAGAATGCGTCGCACCTGAATCAAAATGTACAGTTAAAAGATTACCGTTTATGTCGCACTTACCCTGTATGAGATCATCATAGTTTGAAGCTTCAGCTCCACTCATCGTATAAACTCTCCCCTTGGCTGTCAGTTTATTTGCTCTGATATGATTGACAGTCGGTTCACGCTTCAGTGCATTGCAGTCCTTTGCCATGTGTCCCACTTGATTACAATTAAAACATTTTACTCCCCTCGTAGGGCAAGTATTTAACATGTGTCCTGTATCTCCACAGTTAAAGCATCTCCTAATCTGGCCTTGATTCTGATTCCTTTGGCCTCCATTCCCTGAAGCAGCAAAATTCGAACGATATTGTTGTCGATTCTGATTATTTCCTTATGGACGGAAGTAAGGTTTCATCTGATTCTGTTTTCCTTTCCAGTTCTGAGTCTGGTTCTTGAAATGAGGGGGTCCACCAACACTCCCTCTATTATCCTTTCCTTTCCTCATTTGCTCGATCTTACGACTCATTTCCACTAGAGCTTGGAAATTACGAAGTTGCAAAGGTAAAACAGACTCCTTAATCTCAAATCGCAGTCCTGCTTCAAACCTTTCACACTTCCAACTTTCATTCGGTTGAGCTTGAAAGAAACGGAAGTATTTGGCAAGTGATTCAAACTTCGCCGCATACTCCCCTACAAATAACTCTCGTTGTTGTCACCCCAAAATTTATTGTTCTTTCTCGATCCTTATGCTCTCCAGAAAATATTTGTCCATGAATGCAGTTCGAAAAACATTCCAAGTAATGTCTTGATGATCAGCCTCTAACAGTAGCCTGGCACCTCTCCACCAATACTCCGCATCTCCTACCAGTAGGAAAGCAGCATAAGTGACCCTAACTTCTGCCGGCGTGACCACCAACTCGAAGATTTTCTCCAGCTCCTGGATCCACAAATTAGCCTTATCATGATCAGCATTCAGAACAAACTGTGAAGGATTTTGACTTCGAAACGCAATCAAAGCCTTGCCTTCCGCAGCTTGCAGATTCTGGGCATTCATAGCTGCAGTTTGATTTGTAATCAGCGCTGCTACATTTTCCATTGCTTGAGCCGCATAATCCACTCCTTCTTCATACTCTTCATTCATGTCACCACGATCGCCAACACGACCACCTCTACGGCCTCTTCCACGACCGAGTCCACGTCCACATCCAGCTTCTGGTTCGACAACCGGTTCCATAACTGACCTACAAATCACAATCAGTTAAACCAAAACAAGAAACTGAAACGCAAACTTACTCATTACCACACATTACTTCTAATAAGTAATTAAAACAAGTCTAAGTCAGAGATCACACAACATATACATAACAGACCTATTTCCCAACATTCCCGAAAGACTCGACCAGCTCTGATACCATAAATGCGACACCCCTTCTAGGGTCATCACATAGTTACCCAAAAGCGGAAAATTAAATTATTGATTGCTGGTTACTTTCGGAAAATATACTTTAGAGTAAATGTCTCTTTACGAAAATAGTGCTGAAATTTTTTCTTTAAAACATCGAACCATCATGAACGTAAACAAACGTATATGTATATCTATATATATGCATCATCTTTTAAATACACCCAACATCTAATAGGAGATAACAAAAGAGCCCTCATAAGTATAGGCTATTTTCCGTCAAACTAAGTAAAAAAAAGAAAGACATATACATATAAGTTACGAGTAGTTCAGAACCATACCAAAAACTCATGGCTCTCAGTAGCTAGATCAAAAACTGACAAGACTCGCTACCCCAGAACTATACCTATAGCTGGTCAAGCTAATGAAAACCATTAGGGAGATTGTGATGATCAACCCCACCTACAACAGATGTATCTGATGAAGATACCTCCGCTCCCGCTCCCTCGTCGGAAGAATCATCATCATCAACAGGAGGAGGGTGGAACTCAAGATCGTCCTCAAAGTACTCATCTGGGTCCTCCTCGACCTCATCCAAAACTACCTCAACAGGAGGCATTGCTGGTCCTGCTATCTGAAGCGGATTCGGCTGAGGTGGCAAATCAAGTAACCCGTGCTCAGTCAAGTACTGTAAGTATAGCCATACCGGAGGTAGAGATACCTCAACAGTCTCCAAAATATACGTCCTTCGTGCGGTCATGCCTCCACCGTGCCAACAACCTCTCTACTAGGGCCATGATAGGTGGCGCTGAGTGCCCCAGGGTTTATCTCCCAGGCACCACCAAACTGAGCTCGATCAAACATGATCGACCGAAGCCTCGAATGTGCTAGAGGCATATCCGGTTCCATCTAATCTCAGACGTAAAGATATTTGCACAAGTAGAGAAACCACAAATAAAACATGCAAGAGTGAGAAACCAATATATGGATTTTACTCGACAACTACGTGCTAGACACCACATAAAACACATACACATTTATCAACACAAGCATTCATAAGCAAATAGTTTATCAATGGGTTTAACACCCCAAACGTCACCATTTGAAAAAAACTATGCATGAACACTTCATATTCGTCGTCTAACTTCGTACCTACTCTCATGAGATATCCCAACACGTGGTGAGTTGATCAGGCTCAATTGCCATCCCATGGCATAAAGGCACGCAGTCATAACCCATTGCACACTGTCCACACTCAGGGCATCAGTGATAAAACTGTAAATGGGGTTTCATTGTCCAACCCGGGCACAATGAATAAAATCGTAGCATGAAATACCTGACGCCGCAAGGTAATCACACATAGAACCGTGGGCACGTCTACCAAATGCATGCAAAACACTTTTGCTCATAACCCTTTTCTTTGTGTTCAATCTTTCTTTGCCAAAGCTCAAAATGGCTTACGACTCACATAGTTTTAACATCTTTAAAACTTTCATTACAACACAGCACCTCACAGTCCGAGTGCTCAATCACGACACCTCTCGACTGATGCACCAGTCATAGGTTCGTGGTAATAGAAAACGTCTTAAATGTTCAAACACAGTATACACTACATATATAGTAGACACCAAGTCTACAGGACCCCAAAGTCCAAAGGACCCCAAGTCCATAACAACAAAGAACCTTAGTACCCCGACGTCTCGGTTACTAAGTTCAACACCACTTTCAACACGGTTGAATTAATTTTGCTTTCAGAAAATCTTTTCAAATGGAAAATTCTTCAATAAAATCTTTAAATAATAAAGCATAGTTTTCACAAAGGTGAGTCACTTGAGGTTTTAAACTTACTTAAAATATGTACTGCCATTTCAAAATACTTGTCGTCTACACTTTTCCAAATTTGCCGTCAATTATCACTTTTAAAGCTTTTTAAGCCAAAACTTAGCTTTTTCCACTTACACAATTTTCTAAAATCATAATTAACTTATTTTCAACAATTAATTTCATAAAATAACTTTTTATAATATTGCGAAATTTCTTACGTAAAAATTAGCAGTGCAAAAATATCAGTGCAAAAATATTTTCACGGTTTCACTCATTGTGACTCATAATTCACTCTTACAGTAATAAATCATTAAAATAATGATATTTTCAAAAATTCCTTATTTTTCCCAAATAAAAATTTTTGTTAATATTATATACCAATATTTTACCATTAAAACATTGAATATAATTTATGAAGCTTCTTAAAGCTTTTATCCAATTAATTTAAATTGGGCACTAACCACTGTCAGGCTTCTCAAACGACAACCAACAATAATATCACAGAGATATTCCCAGGCAGATCATGCATCACAACAGCATAATATAATTACTGATAAACAATTAAACGCACTTAAACCAACACAGATACAAATACCATAACTTAAACAATTTAAATAAATACTAACAGACAGATAATTACAGATAAACACATGATAGCATATAGCCATCGAATATATCCCTCAGGTATTCCCCTCTTACCTTTCGTAGATTCTCTTGTGAATTAATGAATTTCGTCGGAAGTCCAGATGTCACGTACACGTCACACTCACTCAACCTTCAACCATTACAATCAAATAATTACAATCAAGAACTAAAAACATCCAAAACCCTTCTACATGGTCACGACTTCAAGGGGTTTTGGGTGACTAAAATTTCTAATCATGATTAAGTCAAGGATTAATAATGGTCCTTAATCAACCAAGATCATGGATGAAAACTTTGAACAAAACTCCTCAAATCTCACCAACTTAGGGTTCGGCCATCATACAGATTTTGAGTAAGGATTTTCATTTTAATAAACTAAAATGGATTAGAGTGTGTGGACATACATGTCATATGACATACATGATCATACATGACAACACATGAACAAAACTCCTACCAAACCCATCCTCCTAGGTTCGGCCATAGCTAGTTTATTAGGAAGGAAATTTTTTATTACTTCATGCTCTTGGATTTAGATAGTATGCATGATATCAAGAACATAGGAAGTGGTTTCAACATCATGAGATTTTTCTAGAATTTGTTATGAATTTTCAAAGTTCTAGACCTAGAAACTTAAAAGTGATGAACATAGATGAAATAGACTTTGAATCATGAAACTTATTGAAGAACATAGACATGATTAGGGAAGTAGAATAGGATTCACCTCTTGAAGATCAAAAATAAGTGAAGATCCAAGGACTTGCTTCACAAAATGATGGTATGAACTTAGAACTTTTGGGTGTTTTTTGTGTAAAGTGTGAAATGGAAATTAATGAAGTGAAAGTATGCCTTTAGAGAGTGTGGGCTGCGCCACTTTTGAGGGACTAAGTATAAATGAGGTGGCTTCTTCAAGGATTTAGGTGCAAATAACTCCTAGGGACCATTTTGCAAAATTCCAAAAGTATAGGGACTATTTTGCAAATTCCTAATAGTTTGTAATGATGACCATGTGCAACACTTAATGTGTTCACATTGTGACTCATCATGTAAGTTATCTTGAAGTTTCTTCACCAACTTGCTTCTATGTTCTAGGAGAAAGTTAGAATACTTTGGAACTTTTGAGAACACTTTAGAACTTTTGAGAAGGTTGGAGTATGTTGTGGAATGAACAAGAATGAGCTTGGCTCATCCAAGTTAAGGGAAGCCACCACTCCTCCTTGGGCTTGCGCATGGACCATGGAGTTTTGGGCTTGGATTTAATTGTTTTGGCCCACCAAAATGCTCAAGGCATAAACATAATCTAGGAAATTTATATGATTTCAATTGGCTTCATGATATTTAATCCATGGGCAAAGAATTTGGGCCTCATGGCCACGGTCCTCTAATGGGTTTGGAGCAAAGATTCTGGACCAATTCACTTGGAAAAACATAAGAACTAACTTAGGGCCCAAAGTGCAATTAAGAGAAAGTTCAAGGACTTAAGTGCAAAATCCTTAAATTGTCACTTTAACTTGTAGAATCTTCTAGACTCAAAAGTGTGACTCATCCCCATGAATCATCTCAAAATTCTAAGATAACCTCTTTATCTGCTCTTGGAAACTCTGAAATCCACTCTGTTGTTCGCCCGATTACGTATTTCACCCGTAAAACGTATATTATTTCATTTTAAATGAAATAATTCTAAAAATACAGAATTGTAGGAAATAAAATAAAAATCTTAAGTCTTTCGTTCACGAATTGAAATTAGGTCTTTTGAGTAGTATATTTATATTGTCAATGGAATTCGCGGGCCGGGTTCCGCCTGACTTCCCAACCTAAATTTTAATCGTAGCTTTCTACATTCAAGTAGAATTGAGTGGTAAACTCCATTTATTTAAAATAATTTTCTAAAACTCTAATAAACCTATAAACATATTTATATGTATTACTGTTATTTAAAACAGTGAAAAACACAGGGTGTTACAAGTTGATCAAATTCAATAGCCACGCAGGCAAAAGGCACGAAGCCAAAACCATAGCACACTGTCCAACACAAGGCACAGTGATCACCAAATATGGTTATCATAGCACACTGTCCAATTTAAGGAGCAGTGATCATCGAATATGGATTTTCATTGTCCAACCAGGGCACAATGATACGTCGATTCATGAATATCGCCATGATATCATGATTAAGAAAAACAGGCATGTCTGCCTAAAATGCATGTAAAACATTTTGTTCTTGATGCTTTTCTTTGGGTTCAATCTTTCCTTGCCGGAGCATAAAAGCTTCCGACCAACCATAGTTTTAGACATCTTAACACTTTTATTAATAACACATGACATCAAGTCCGAGTGCTCAATCACGAAACCCCTAGACCGATGCCTCGAGCTTAGGTTCGTGGTAATAGAAAACAGTATTCACTTTGAATAATATTATTTACCCCGAACTTAGGACATGCAGTCCAAAACTACCTCGAAATTAGGACACACAATCCATAGGACACACAGTCCAAAACTACCCCGAAATTAGGACACGCGGTCCAAAACTACACCGAAATTAGGACTCAAATCCCAAAATGCCACAAAACACTATTTCCCCTACATCTCTATTACTAGGTTCAAACTCACTATCTACACTGTTTGCGTAAAATTTGTTTCTGGAAAATCATCTCAAAGGGAAAATTCTTTCTTAAAATCATCAGTTACTAAAATCTTTTCTGAAAACTTCATGTTTCAAATCTTAGCTTTTTCCACTTAAATAATTTTCTAATATCATAATTAAGTTATTTTCACAGATTAATTTCATAAAATATAATTTTATAATATTACGAAATTTCTTACGTAAAAATTAGCAGTACAAAAATAATTTCACGCTTACGTCCTTACTGTGACTCATAGTTTACTTTTACACTAATAAATCATTAAAATAATAATATTTTCGAAATTTCTTATTTTTTTCCAATAATTATTTAAATCATATTATATTCCAATATCTCTCAATTAAATACTGAATATTACTCATGAAGCTTCTTAAAACTTTTATCTCATTTAATTAATCGCGACCGACCCACTCACAAGCTTCTCAAACCACAATCAACAACATCATAACAATTATTTCCAGACAGATCATGCATCACCACATTATAACATTTTAACTTCAAATAAACACTTAACTGCAAATAAATAAACACATATATAAATAACACAACTTAAAACAAATTACACAAACACACCACAACCACAGATAAAATACAGACCAACAACAGATAGCATGTAGCCATCCGAAAATCCCTTAGGAATTCCCCTCTTACCTCTTAAAGAACTTAGCTTCCGATTTAAAGCTTTGTCGTGAATCTGGAAACCGTCAACGCACGTACACGATAATCTAGCTTATCCTTCATTAAACATAACACTCAATCAACAAACAAACAACTAAATCAAGCCTAAAATCCTACATGTTGGTTTCGGCCAAGGGCTGACTTTGGGGTTAGAAATCTCTAAAATTTCTAAACTCTTGGATTAATGATTCCTAGTTACTTAAAACCCTAAATCAATGATCATTGTACAAAGATTGAAATTAAATCTTCCAATCCTCAAACAATTAAATTTCAGCCATGACAACTAAATTATCTTAGATACATTGATTCATTTCAAACAACATAGATCCAATACCTGCATAACTTATAAGATTGGAACATGGAAAGAAAATGAACAAAATCATCCCCACCCCCACCCCCACCCAGACATAGGTTCTGCCTCTTTAGGTTAACTAGGCACGAAAATTTATTTTTATGTACACTCTTGGATCTCGAATATAGAGAGGATAATAGGATCATAGAAATTGGTTTCACATTTTTAGGATTTTTCTATGATTTACTATGATTTTTCAAAGTTATAGATCTAGAAATTGAAAAAATTGAATAAGGCATTGAATCATGAAAATATATGAAGAACATAGTGTTTAATGATGATGAGGATCAATGATTACCTCTTGGAATTGGAAAAAGTGCAAGGAATCACTAAGTTGCTTCACAAATCAAGCTTATGGAACTTAAAAGATTTTAAGTAAAAATGGAGGAAAACTCTCATGAAGAATATGATGAAGGCCTTAAATAGAAGTGAGAATGGGCTCGTTTGGAGGAGTTTGGTCGTGCCAACTAGGGGCAAAAAGGTCCAAGCATGAATTTTGAGGGACAAAATGGTAATCTTGTACAATGGCATTTTTGTAGTTAAAAACCAACCTTAAGGACATTATGGTAAAATCCCCTAAAATGTCATCATTAATAAGGTGAGTCACCTATATGACTCACCCCATGTGAGTCACCACTTGTCTCCATCCACTGAATGTCGGATTTTGTCTCTGCACGTCCGTTCTCGGCTCCGTCAATTACCCGATTAGGGTTTCTGTCTGATTTTCAATCGAAAATTCTCAAAATAGCCAAACTTGTTGGAAACATGATTTAAACATAAACTATTTCGTTCACGAGTCAAAATTAGGTTTTCTGATCATTAAAATCTTACTGTCAGTGAAAACACCGACTATTTTTCGTCTAAACTTTTACCAAAATTCATCTGATTAAACATAATTTTTCATTTCTGATCAGAAATTTCGAAAGTAGAATTCCTCACGGACAAAATATAAAAAAACTATAAATTTCAGTTTCGGGTCAAATTAGGGTTTTCTGCCGGTATAAAATTATACTGTCAGTAAAAATGCAAACCAGTTTCCGTCTGAATTTTAAACCCAACATTTTTCCATATACTTATAAAAATAAGTATAATAGAAATATGACTTTAGTTTTCTCAAAATCATTTTCTAAGTCTCGGATAAAAATATAAACGTATTTATATAATTTCCGATATTAGAAAGTAGGGAAAAATCGGAGTGTTACAAGAGAGCCCTCTCATCTCACCATCTCTAACCAATCATTCTGCCATCAGACCACCATCGTCCGACCGTCTGAGTTCTGACCATCGCCTCTCTCTATCATCTTTCTCGTCAAATCTTCCTCTCGTTTGTTCGATCGCCACCACTGTTCGATCGCCACTCAACCACCGTCAGATTATCGTTCATATATATGATAAAATTATTATTAAAAAAATAGATTATTTTCACTAACTCGTGGTCCTAAATCCACCATGGCCAATGATGATGGAATCACTTCCACATCACACAAGACGCTCAACCAGTCATGCTCAAGGTTGTTGAAAAAACTTCCAATTAATATTAGGGACCATAACTAATTAGCAAATATTATGTGTAGTTTCATAACAAAATGTGATTTTGATCAAAGTTAAAATTTGCCATGGTCCTAACGTAATGATTTGGACATTTCAAAAACGTAATGATTTGGTTTGATGGTGTTGAGTATGTGACATGTAGATAAGTATATAATGATTATAATCAAATGTTTAAATATAAATCACACCAAAAAATTGATACAAGCTTTTAAAAATATTTTAATGTTGATATTTTTTATTTCTATTTGACAAATAATATATATGATTATTCAAGATAAAAGAAATTTTAATCCGATATGGTTGGACTGCACTGAAAAATTAAAATCACAATTATAGTCACAAGCATAGTTGAAAATAACAAGCTTCATGAACTAGATAATTAGAACTCAACTTAAAAATTATGGGTGCAAATCACCATTTTATGAGTAAATTAAAGTTTGAGCATAAATAATAATAATAATAATTTGCAAGGCCAACCCGCTAACTTATAGCGGATAGCTTATAATAAATGAGTTTCTAGCTCTTTTTGGTAAATATTTTTCCAAGCACCTTATAATATTTTTTTCCGGACGATACTGGAATTAGCATTTGAGTTTATAGTTTCTTATTTCTTCTCTCATTTTTATCCTTACTATTTTAGTTAAATTTTTCATTATCTTTTCTGAAATAAAATGAAACATTCTAACCCTAGCATCCCAGGATATATTTAAGGACTAATTTCATTAACTAAATATATATTAAGGACAAAAAAACTAATAGATGATATATTTTTGTATGTAAAAAAATAAATTTTATATTAAAAGTCATATCTACATGTCATTTCATTTTATCATTTCATTTTAGTGAATAAAAATAAATAATAATTAAAAAGTTATTCTAATTTCTAAAATGATAAACAATTTAAAATAAATTAAAGTATTAAAAGTAATAATTATTTTTAAATTTTAAAATAAATAATATATATATAATTATATAAAAAACATATATACATGTTCTTTTATGTCGTTTTATATTAATAAGCTAGTTAAGCAACTAATTTTATCAAATCTTCAAATTCAATGAGCTAGATTATCTGTTATCCACTATCATCTACCTCATTTGTTATCCGATATAAGCTCGTCCATTATCAGATGTAGGCTTTATTTAGTAAAGAACTAGCGAATAACAGAGAAGTTAGCTGATAGTGGATGAGATAGCTGATAGTGAATATGTAGTGGATTGAATTTGAAGTGTTTGATAAAGCTAGCGGCTCAATTAGTAGATAAATATAAAATGAAATGAAAGGATATGTTTTTTTTATATAAATTCTATTCATGTATATATAAATATATTATTTATAATATTTAGTTTAAAATAATTATCACTTTTATACTTTAATTTATTCTAAATTATTTATCATTTCAAAAATGAAAATGAAAATTTTAATTTTAATATGGCTACCGATGCTTATAGGGTTGCTTTTTCAAGGATGTAATTTTTGCTTCTTTTCTTTTTTTTTTGTTCTTTTTTTGTTGTTGTCTATCTACCGAAAAAACGGTTGCTAATGAATGCTACAGGAAGACTTGAATTAGAGATTAAAAAAATAAAAAGATTAGTATTTTCTAATATATCTAGGTGTAGACAAGTGAGGAATTCAATTAAAATAATAGAGATAAAAATGAAAGAAAAAAAATATAAATTATAAGTTCAAACTCTAATTCAATTAGCTTTTGGATGAAATATTATAAGTTAGTGAAAAAATGTATAAGACAGTTAAAAAAATAATTACCAAACATGACTTTTTTTTATCTTTTATAAACTATCCGTTATAAATTAACAGATTGAAATTGTTAAATAGAGTCAAACTCATCCATTATCAATTAATTTTTCTACAATCCAATCCACTGATTTTTACCCCGCACAGACCCATAAAGAATTGTGAGTAAAATTAGCAAGTGAAGGGGTGGAGAACGAATAGGGAAAAATTATGAATTAAACGATCGCAAGCCTTTGTTTGTTGCGAGAGAAATAGATAAGAGAAAAGCCCTTATTTACAAAAATAAAAATTTCTTTTTACCGCTTCTCTTTTTTCTTTCACTCCATTTTCTCTCTCTTCTGCCATCTCTTACCTCCGCCGCCCCACCACCACCACCACTACTGCCTCAGCCTCTCTTCTCACTCCCACCACCTCCACTGCCTCGGCCACCTCCCTCAACTATGTCATTGTTCTACAAACTCTAGCCGAATGATTCTTGGATTCGTCCTTATCCTTATGTTTCTCTTTCTTTGGTTCTGTGAAACGGAAACGAGATCAAATGATGTGGTTTTGTGTGGCTAGGGTTCCAAATTGGGGTAGAGGGAGGTTTTGATGGAGACCAAGGTTCCTGAAGGAGGGAAAGAAGAGTGGATATGAGTTTGGGTTGGTCTGAGGGCGAAGGGGTCCATCTGTCGCGCGTCTCGATGCCATCACTGCGAGTCATCACTGTCGCCGCCACCACTGCGAGCCATCACCACCCTATCGGACCACCGAGTCGGCCACCGATTCATCCCTCGTGACTTGCTTGATCCCCACCTCTCCTTCTTCCAATGTTGCAGAAAGCGATTGGAGCTGTTACTAAGACATTGAGATGACTGAGCTTCTATACGATTTGACGACTTCCAAGAACTACGAGCATAAGGATGTTGGTGGGGTTGAATTTCTGCAGATTTTTCTTTTTTATCTTTTATGTGCTTAATTTATTTGACATTTTTCATTGACATTTTATCACAATAGGAGAAGAAAATAGAGGATTACAATTTTTCAGCTCCTTTTCCGAATTAACTTCTGCCGGAGATGGGAGATTGAGAGAGGAGGTAGGAGTTTGGAGGAGGAGGAGGGGATGAAAGAGAAGATGAGGTAAATTTTAAAAAATCAGGGCTCGTCTGAAACTGTTGTTTGGTGAGCCAGCAGGATAGGATAAACCAATGTTATCACTTATCTTATCCTGTCTATCTAGTTAAAATTCAATCACGAGGGCGGAGCTAGGTTAGAACTCAACAGGATAGGATAAGGTGATTTATAGTATAATAAATTATAAAAATATTTTATGTATAAAATAATTAAAGTATAATAAAATATAATATGGTTACCAAAAAAGGTATAATAAAACATAAAATAATAAAAATATTAATAATTAATTTAAAAAATTATTTTTATTTTGTCACAAGACTAATTTTATTACTTCACATTATTTTAAAAAATTGAAAAATAAATAAAAATATATTCTAATAATTTAACTATATGTAAAGTAAAAACTAAAAATGAATATTTAAAATTATAACAAAATTAATTTAAGTTAAACAATATTTTAAAAATTTAAAATATTATATGTAATTTTATTACAAGGACAATTTTGTCTTTTTATATAATCTTAAAAAATAAAAATTATAAAAAACTAAAATCTAATAAAATATGAAAGCATTCAGAAAAAAAATGAAAATTTTAAAATTCGTACTAAAATTACAATGTTATCCGGTTGGTTATCTGGTCGACACCAAACGTCGGATAGGATAACAGCTTATCATGCTCATATCATATCATACTCCTATCATGCTCTCTTATCCTATCTGCCCCTATCCTCACCTGACCACCAAACGAATCCTAAAAATTTTAAGATTTGTAAAATAATAAATAAAAATTACATTAATACCCTTGTTCACGGTGAGAGACATGTCAATGTCTCATCTTAGAATTTATTCTTGTTTGAATAGCAAAGGATAAGTGAAGAGAGAATAAAAAATGGTGAACCCCACATATATTTTGTTTCTTCTCTCACCTGTGAAGAAAGATAGAGGAAAATGGAGAGAGAGATCTAATATTTGTTATTTTCCGGGATTACCCATTTTCTACTTGGTTTTCTAGTCATTGGACGTTCTTTTTCTTTTTGACCGAATCGATAAATTTTTTGACCTTGCCTTCAAACTTCAATGTATGATATCTACCAATGTGGTGTATAAAAGAGTTTATTTAAGTTTCATTTGACTTATCTGATAACATAAATTTTTATGTAGTGTGTTTGACAAAGCTTATAAAAATAATTTATGTCATCCCATAAGGAGTTTTTGACTTATTTTCATAAGTCACTGGGAGAAGCTTATGAAATTATCATAAGAGCTTGTGCACTAAACATCATCTCCGTGTTTTTCACTATTCGAAGCCTCTCATGTCCCTTTCTTTCTTTTTCTTTCTTTAATCGCTTATGACATAAGCTCTCATGCGATAAGGTCTTATGTGATAAGTTCTTAATTAAGTTGTTTACCGAAACGCACCCTGAATGTTATATTGCCTTCAATGCATGTTATATTGTTATTATCATTTTACTATTAAATTAACATATAATTTTATCCTTAAAAAAAACATAAAATTGAATTAAATTAAAATTAAAACAGATATTTAATTAAATTAAATTAAATTAATAAGTTAATTTAAATAGAACATATTAATAATTAAATTAAATTAAATTAAAATTAATAATTTAAGTATGGATTTAATTAATATACAGTGACAGTATAAAGATTTTTTACACTGTCAATCAATCAGAAATTGATAAATCATTAATAATCTTTGACTCTTATCCTAACCACCTTAAAAGTCATTCAAACCATGATTTTTGATTGGTTGACAGTGTAAAAAACTTTACACTAACATTGTACAACAATTAAACACTTTAAGTATATCAAACTAATAAAATAAATTAACATAAAACAATTAAAACAATTAAAATAATTTACTTATTTAAACTAAATTAACATGAATAAAAAATTTGACCCAAAAAATTGTTAAATTGTACATTAGTTTTTTTTTAATTCAAGGGTATTTTTGTCTTTTAAAAAATAATAGCATTTCTCTCTTCTCACTTTCTATCCAACCAAAGAAAGGGGAGAGGGAGAACACACTTCTTTCTCTTCTATTTCTCTCCTAATTCTCTTATATCAAACAACACATCAAATCTACTCAATTTCTCACATTTTGCTATCTTCTCATAGGCTCTGTTTAGCAAGTCCAATAAGCTAGCTTCTAGCTTATTTGACTAGCTTATAAGCTTGTTTGACTGAAGTAAAAGTATTTGGTAAACAAGCTTATCTCATCAGTGTAACACCCTTACCCGGGCATTACATTAATTACCCCTTTTTACTAATATTAATGTTATTAGAAGACATGTCGATGTCTTTCGGAAGTTAATATTTAATTAGTAATTCATTTTCAAACAAAACTCACAACATAAGACATGGAATTAAAAGACCAACTTACATACATAGAAAGCATACATAATATTCACATTGATAACAAACACCTCCTTAGTGACAGGTGTATTAACAGAAGTTTCCTTGAGTGTACATCCAAGTTACTTAAACAAAATACTACATTAAACTGGAGGTTAAAGAGACAAAATAAAACAGGCTACTGACAAGATCCATCCAACATCACTACCCCAAAATAAAGCTAGACTTTCTAAGCTGGTCAAGACAAACTAGTGATACTCATTCGGGAGACCATGAAAGTCTCTCTCATTTCCAGAGGAAGTATCAAAAGAGGATACTTCCACCTCGACTCCCTCGTCAGGTGCATCATCATCATCACTGCTCATAGGATGATACTGGGGTTCTTCTTCCATGAATTCCTCAGGGTCCTCCTCTATGGGTGAAGCAGGAGCCTGATTCAGTGGTGGTGGATCCAACACTAGCTGTCCCTGCTCAGCTAAACGTTGTACATAAAACCAGTCTGGCGGAAGTGGTGTCTGAATGGTCTCCACGGTATGAATCCTCTGGACCTCCCTCATGTGTTCCTTCTATAGTGCAAACCGGGCCAATGTACTCGGTCGTATGATTCCCCGGATGAATCACCCAAGCTCCGGGGTCGTCGGCACCCTCAAACATGATCGCTCGCACCCGGGAGTGCATGAGAGGTAGAGAGGGTCCGTCTAGTCTCAACATAACAGGATACATACATATATACATAAAGGAAATGCAAGGGTAAGATACAAAAACATCGCACTCAAAACATACAAAAACAACATATACAATTAACATGATATCATTTTAAGCAATTCATAGAAAGAGATGATCATCGCTTTTTGAAAACCATGACACTTCTATAATTCAACTTCTATCCTAATCTCCGGAGACCACAACTTCAATTTGTTTAAAATGAGCTGATCAAGCCCGAAATTTCGCCATAAAAGGCACAACGTTTTATTCAACTACACTACCCAAAACTCCTGGCACAGTGTGCAACGTGCGTGGATATTTATAGCATACTATCCAACTCAAGGCAGAGTAATCAAGGCGTATGGATTTCATTGTCCGTCAAGGCACAATGATACAACGTAGCATGATATACCCTGCCCTTCAAGGTATTCACACAAAACAACTTTGGGCATGTTTGCTAAATGCATGAAAAACATTTTATTATCGCAGTTTTTCTTTGTGTATAATTCTTCCCTTGTCGAAGCTCAAAGGCTCACAACCTCCATAATTTTTCAATGTATTAAAATTTATAAACACGGGACATTTGAGTCTGAGTGTCCAATCACAAGAGTCTTAAACCGATGCACCAGTCTTAGACTTTGTGGTCATAGAAAAATCAAATTTTCACCTTAATTTACTTCTTTCACCACGTTTGTATAACGTATTGTAGGACACACAGTCCACACCAACGTATAAGGATACACGGTCCACAACGTGATACGGATCATAGATCAACGTGTTTATTAACACTAGTAACCCGACGTCTCGATTACTAGGTCCATCTTTCAACGTTATATTTTCGTTTAGTGAAAAACAAAACAAAACCAAAATTTCCATAACTTATCCAAGTTATTGGAATATTGTTTTGAGTAAAGTCTTTAGTAAAAACTTTTTGAAATTCATTTTCAAAAATCACTTTGATTAAAAAAAATCATTCTTTTTCAACAAAAATCAAATTAACTTTTCTTTTCAAAGAATTTCTTCTAATTTAAGGAATTTTTGGAAATCCCATTTTACTTGTTAAATTATTTTAAAAAATTTTACTTCTCATCAAAAGAAAATATTGCCCTCTTTCATAAAATTTCTAATATTACAAAATAAATTTGATATAGGATTTTATCTTTCTTCTATTTTAAATCAAAACTTATTTTCAAATAAAATTATTTATTTATAGCTTCCTCCATAATTTCTATTAAGACTTTTATCTTAATTTACTTATTTGAGCCCTAACCCAAGGTTAGGCTTTCAATGCAACAACCTAAACAAATATATCATTACGTCAACATATTTATATAATCATAAACTTTGTATAAATCAAATAAACACATAATACATATAAATCAAATAAAACTCAGTCTATTAGTACAAACAAAATCAATCATTAAACCAAATCATTATCACCAATAATTCAACCAATCATCATCAAGCAATCATAGGTAACACATAGTCATCATAATAATAATATCCCTCAAGCTTTCTTCCCTTACCTAAGATTAAAACGATAAAGAATTTGATCGTGGTTTCAAAGCAAGGAACTAGAGTTCTCGTTACGATTGTAATTCTAATAAAAAAAATGTTTAACATAAGTTACAAATTTTATAAATCACCCTTATTCTTCATGCATGCTTCGATCATGCTCTATAAAATAAGCTAGAAAATTTTAATTTCTACAAGCTTTTGGATTTAGACTTTTTAAGTATCAAAAAGGTAAAATAAAATTTAAAACTTGAAAAATAAAATTTCAAACCTTAGCCTCATCAACCATTGGTTTCGGCCTTCACAAGAAATGGTAGAAAAATATTATTTTTCGTCAATCTAATTTCATGCATGTAAATACTATAGTGTTCTAAACATCATGTTTACTTAAAAAAAAATTGAACAAGCCTCATCAACTTATCAAGCGAGTTTCGACCCCTTTAAAATACAAGGGTTAGGAACATTAAAATTTTTCAAAGTAAACATTACGTCACTCAAGCAAAGTTTATAGTTTCATTAAACATGCATCCTTCCAATGATCAAAAGTTAGGCTTCACTAACTCAATTGTTTTTAGAGTTTTAGCCATAGAATCACAACAAGGAAGGAATACATATTTTTAACAAACTACATAATTTGAAAAATACCTAAATCAAAGTCCTTAAGCCATGCATGTTGGATTTTCATCAAAAGCTCTCCTTTTTTCCCCTCTTGGTGTTTTTGGCCACACCAGGATCATAGGGAGGATAACTTTTTGAACACATGCAAGACATGAAAACGAAAGTGAAAATGAGTAGGAGTTGATAGAAACCATTTTCATGTAAAAAGGATTTTTCTTCTAAGACCATGAGTTGGAATCATGAAAAAAATTTTGTAAAACCATCAACCTTTCCTCCCTTAGGGTTTCGGCCACCCTTCAAAATAGGTCATGGGAAAGCCTTTTTCAACATACAAGTGTTGATGATGGTGATGAAGATGAGTATAACTTGAAAGAAGATGGTTTTAAAACAAAAGGAATAAGCTTTCATGAACAACTTTGACATACATGTGTAGAAAATAAAAATGGCAAGAAACTTAAAGTACAATAGATGAACATTATACCTAGGTGCAGCAGAAATTAGAAGCCTTGAGAGCAAGACTTGAGTTTGCTCGAAAACAAGAAGAACTTAAGTAAGTGTGTTATGGAGTTTATGAGAGGAAAAGTAAAGAAGCTTGAGGAAGAGGGGTTTATATAAGGGGGGGGGGGGGGGGATTGGTTCATCAGAAAAAAGAGAGGAAATTAAAAAATTTTAATTTGTATTTTTAATGAATCTTTTTTTTAAAATATAATAATTTATTATGAAAATAATGATTTCATGTGATAATGGTTTACTATTCAAATCAGATTTTACTCACCGAACACTCCAAAATCTGATGCAAATAAAGTCATTGACTTCCTTTTGTTTCGTTCCAGTTCAATTCCTTTCCCCGGCTATGTAAAACGATCGTATTTTTTATGAAAATCACACCCGAAAAATTAATAAAATAAATTTTTAAACCATTTTTTTTAAAATAGTGGAAACATTAGCATTCATAATTAGAAGCCCAATTGTTTCGTTCATGAGTAAAAATTTTATTTTCTGATCAGTAAACTTGTACCGATAGAGAAGACGCAGTCCGGGATTCATTTGAACTTTTCGCTGAAATTTTTACTAGAACTTCCTAAGATAAACTAAGTTATGAAAATGATTTTATTTTATCAAAATAATCTCTTAAATTTTAAAATTAATTATTGGCAATCACACACTTAAGCACATATTAACAAGCAGAAAATCGGGGTGTTACATTACTACCCCACTAAAAATAAATTTCGTCCTCGAAATTACATACCGGTAAAAAGATCGGGGTACTGTAATCTCATCTTCTCTTCAGTCTCCCAGGTTGCTTCTCCGGTCACTTCATCCCAGATAACTTTGATCAGGGGAATTTGTTTTCCCTGGAGTTGCTTAATCCTTTTGTCTTCGATCTGTACCTGTGCAATTTCATAAGATAGGTTCTCCTTTAACTGTACTTCATCGGGCTCAATTATATGCGATGGATCGGAAACATATTTCCTCAATTGAGAGACATGGAACACATCATGGATATTTGAAAGGAAAGGTGGCAAGGCGATTTGATAAGCTACTGGACCAATACGACGGAGGATTTGATAAGGTCCAATAAATTTTGGAGTTAGTTTTCTGGATTTTATGACTCTGCCTATCCCTGTAGTAAGGGTGACTCTTAGGAACACATGTTCTCCTTCTTGAAATTCGAGAGATCTCCTCCTACGGTCGGCATAACTCTTCTGTCTGTTTTGAGAGGCCTTCATCTTTTAGCGGATTTGCCTCACTTTCTCTGTTGTCTGTTTCACAATTTCAGGTCCTAAAATGACGCTTTATTCGTCCTGATACCAACACAACGACGTCTGACACTTCCTTCCGTACAAAGCCTCGTAGGGTGCCATCCCTATACTTGAGTGGAAACTGTTATTGTACGTGAACTCGATAAGCAGTAACAATTCGTCCCAACTTCCACGGTTATCCAAAACACAGGCTCTAAGAAAGTCTTCCAACGTCTGTATTGACCTTTCAGTCTGCCCATCTGTTTGCGGATGGTAAGCCGAGCTTAGCCTTATCTTAGTTCCAGGTGCTTTTTGTAAGCTTCCCCAAAATCGCGAAGTAAACTTTGGGTCTTGATCTGAGACTATACTGGAAGGCACTCCATGGAGTCTAATTACTTCCCTGAGGTATACTATGGTTAGTTTTTCCACCGTGTAGTTTGTCTTGACAGGTAAGAAGTGTGCCGACTTCGTTAATTTGTCTATGATACCCAAATCGAGTCAAAGCCCAATGAAGTCCTCGGTAATCCTACCACGAAGTCCATGGATATACTGTCCCACTTCCATTGGGGTATATCTAGAGACTGTAACATTCCATCGGGCCTCTGATGTTCTATCTTTCCCTTTTGACAAGTTAGGCAAGATGCCACATACTCTATTACTTGTTTCTTCATACCTGGCCACCAAAATCTTTGCTTCAAGTCTTGATACATCTTGGTTGTTTCTGGATGGATACTCGGTGATTTTGTGTGATTCATTGAGAATCATCTTCTTCATCTCAGGTTTGTTGGGAACACAGATTCGACCATTACATCTCAAGATGTTATCTGATCCCAAACTAAACTTGATGACTTTCCCTTGCTTCATGAGCTCTTTCTTTTCTTGGAGGAATGTATCAGTGGCTTGTTGCTCTTTGATCTCTTCCATCAATCCACTTGATATCGTGATCATCCCCACGCTAATCTTTTGCGAACTCATTTCCATCATTAAATCAAGGTCACGGAACTTCTCGATCAACTCTAGTTCTTTCACCATCATTGCAGACACATGAATGGCCTTCCGGCTCAGAGCATCTGCTACAACGTTCGCCTTCCCGGGATGATATTGTAATGCAAAGTCATAGCCCTTCAAGAATTCCATCCATCGCCTTTGCCTCATGTTGAGTTCCTTCTGATCGAACAGATACTTCAAACTTTTGTGATCGCTGAAAATATCGAACTTGGCCCCGTGCATATGATGTCTCCATAAATTCAGTGTGAAAACCACAGCAGCTAGCTCTAGATCGTGCGTCGGATAATTCTTCTCATGAGCCTTTAGTTGTCGTGACGCGTACACTACAACTTTCCGATTTTACATCAATACGCATCCTAAGCCTTGATACGAAGCATCACAGTACACTTCATAAGGCACATTGGGTTCTGGAAGTATCAGCATCGCTGAAGTTGTCAATCGTTCTTTTATCCTTTGGAAGCTTTCCTCGCATTCCGCAGTCCACACAAAGGGTCGATCCTTTCTTGTAATTTGAGTTAGCGGCATAACTATCTTGGAGAATCCTTCGATGAATCTCCGGTAATATCCAGCTAACCCGATGAAACTTCGAATTTGTTATTGTCTTTGGTCTTTCCCAAGAAAGCACTGCCTCTACTTTGGTGGGGTCCACAACAATTCCATCTTTAGAAATTACGTGTCCCAAGAACTTCACTTCTTCTAGCCAAAACTCACACTTAGAATGTTTCGCATACAACTCCTTCTCGTAAAGAATCTGTAGAACTTGTCGTAGATGTATCTCATGCTCTTCATGACTCTTTGAGTAAATAAGGATGTCATCAATGAACACGACTACTGACTTGTCCAGAAATGGCTGAAAGATTCGATTCATATAATCCATGAAAACAGCCGGTGCATTTGTCACCCCGAAATGCATCACAAGGTACTCATAATGCCCATAGCTAGTTCGGAACGTCGTTTTAGGTATATCTTCCATCTTTACTCTAATCTGGTGATAGCCTGTCCTCAAGTCGATTTTCGAGAAAACAGCAGCTCCTTGCAATTAGTCCATCAGATCATCTATGTGTGGCAACGGGTATTTATTTTTGATTATCACCTTATTGAGTTGCCTATAGTCCACGCAGAGTCTTGAGCCTCCATCTTTCTTTCGTACTAAAAGAACAGGTGCTCCCCAAGGAGAAACACTAGGTCTTATGAACTGCTTCATCAACAAATCTTCTAGTTGAGCCTTCAATTCACCGAGCTCTGTGAGTGACATCCGATAAGGAGCAATCGATATCAGTCCATTTCTCGGAACTAGATCAATAGAGAATTCAATTTCCCTTGCCGGTGGTAATCCTGACACATCGGGAGGAAACACCTCCGGAAAGTCTCTTACAACCGGTATAGCACTCGAACTAACTTCCTCATCGACATCTAAGCTTGTTAAAAACAAGCAATTATTATCTTTTTCCTTCGAGAAAGACCTCATCAAATAGGTAGATAGAAATCCGGAAATTTCGAAATCCGGAAAAACTAGGTTCTTGTGAGCACAGTCTAAAAGCACATGATTAGAAGACAACCAATCCATGCCCAAAATCACATCTAGTTGTATTAAGGGCAGGCAGATCAGATCAACAAGAAAGTGTCGATCTTCAATGACAATCGGACAAGTCATACACACAGAATCAACCATAACAGGTTTCAAGAAGAGGTAGGGGTGTGCATGGGGCCAGGTTAGGACGGGTTTGGCTTGTCCCCCACCCGGTCCTAAACAGTGATCGGGCCACTTATGTGAACCCGAACCCGTCCCTAAACCCGAAGGAACCCGATGATGTGCGGGTTTGATCAAGTCCGGGTCAATGTGGGACTGACCGGGTTGGCCCGAAGTGACTTCATCACTCTAAAATTGTAACACAATTGTTAGCAGTGTTTGAAAATTTACAACCATGACAAAAGAGATACTGCCTTCTTTTGTGTGCAATTTGCACATCCACATTCATGTTAGTGTGTCAGACAAGGATCTTAAATTGGCATTCCCTACATAAGTAAATAGCATCAACCATAACAAAAATTGATATATATCCATCATTCTTCTGGTTTCGAGAAAGAACCACACCATCAGTAAACATGGGTATAGATTCTAATGTTCTGAAACTGAAACAGTACTCACAATATAAAGGCTGTCTTGAGAAATAGAATGACAGTGAAATTAGAATATCAAGGCTGCACTTGATGCTGATCATTTGCTCCTTGGGACTCAAGAATCTTGGCTGAAACATCTGCAACACACAAGTTTAGTTAGATGAGTAACCTAAATTTATTGGTTGAGTGAACGCAAGGATCCTTCAACTGAACATGTATTGCTGTGATAATTGATAAAGTTCATAATATCATAAGTTAAGACTATGTAGTCCATGCGAGTTCACCAATCCACATGGATCACATGAAAGACAGTAGATGCAATGTACATGGTTAAACATGAAGAAAAATTGGTGTTCTATGCCACATTTAATCTATCCTATTCACACAAGCACATTTCTGCACAAACATAAGTAATCACATCACAAACATTCTCTTTTCAGTTAGTTTTCATTTCCATCTATTTGATTTAAGGGAAGAATGAAAAACAAATAAAGAAGAACGGTCAAGTGTGTGTGTGAGAGAGAGAAAGAGAGAGAGAGAGAGCAAAGTGCATGGCATGCCTTCTCCACCTATCACCCTTACTTAGTAGGACATTCCTATGTTCTTTGCTATATTATCCATAAATGCAGCAAGGATGGTATCAAAGTACAGTCAGGTTCAGCAGGATGATATTAACAGAAACATGCAAATGCAACAAATATGTTAGTACTTAGTAGGGATGGTATTGAATAGCCATATTCACATCAATTTAGAGAAAAATCCAAACACATAGAGAATATACACCAAGTTATCAACCCCAAATATCTATGAAAATAGGGAGAAATAGTGACCAATATTTACTAAACCAAATTAGAGAAATATTGAACCCCAAAACCCTCTTTTCATCACAATGAAACCAAGAATAACAGAGACAAACGAAAAATAGAAAATACAAGAGGGGAATGGAAAGGAAAATAGAGGAGGGGAAGGTAAACATAAATGCAAATAAAGAGAAGCTTACTGTTTAGGGTTCCTGTGTTTTGTTGAATTAGAAGACAATGTGAAGAGATGGCGATGGAAGGAGGAGGAGCGACTTTAAACGGAGGAGCATCGCCGATTCGAGGGAGGAGGAGCGATGATCGATGGAGGAGTAGCGACGATCGAGCTAAAGGGACGATGTTGAGAGAGCAGCGACGACGTTGCAGCTTTCACGTCCTTGAGGTGCAACGAGCTAGCGGCGCCACCGTCCTTGAGGTGAAGCGAGCCAATCCTTGAGGTGCGGCGACGGCGTCCTTTGAAGTTAAACCTAAAAATTGTGCGGCTGTGTGACGTACTGACATGAGAGCAAGGCACACAAGGGGAGGCGATTTTATTTTAGGGCCAGGTCGGGTAACCCGAGGGTTGACCCTAACTCATCCCTAACCCGGTGTCGGGTCAGAATTTAGGACACGGGTTCGTCCATTTTTAAATTTGGGCCGGGTCAGACCTTGTCCAAAGCTGTTCGAGCCGGGACGGGTCACCAGGCCGGGCCGGGTTGTGCACACCCCTAGCAATAGGTGTGGAGACAATTAAATCACGTGGTAATGAAGTAACAGGTAAGGCCAAAAGTCTCGTACAATCATTTGAGATGAATGAGTGAGTTGCACCCGAATCGAAAAGCACTGTTAAAAGGTTACCAGCTAGTTCACAAGTACCTTTCATAAGATCTTTGGAGTTCAAGGCCTCAGCACCACTCATAGTAAAAACTCTTCCTTTAGCTGTTGGTTTAGAAACTCTGGCACTGTTGACTGTGGGTTCCTACTTCTTCACCTTACAGTCCTTTGCTAAATGTCCCATCCGATAACAGTTAAAGCATTTCATCCCTCTCACGGGACATACATCGGCTAAGTGGGTCGGATCTCCACATTTAAAACACTTCCTCCCTTGACTATTGCCTTGACTCCTCTAGTTAACACTTCCGGTGGCTGAAGCAACTGGACGGTACTGTTGGTGGCTCCAATTATCCCCAATTGGTCTAGAGTATGGCTTCTTCTGGGCTTTCCTTCCTTTCTGGCCTTGGTTCCTTGTTCGTGAGGGTCCCCCAACGTTTCCTCGATTGTCCGTTCCTTTCCGCATCTGTTCCACTTTTCTACATTTCTCCACCAGAGCTTGAAAATTCCTAATCTCTAGCGGCAGCACTGAGTCTCTGATCTCGTACTGCAGTCCTCCTTCAAACCTTTCGCACTTCCAGCCCTCATCTGGGTAATCTTGGAAAAATCGAAAATATTTGGCCAATGACTCGAACTTGACTGCATATTCCCCAAAGGTCATCTCTCATTGTCGCAACCGCAAAAACTCCTGCTCTTTCTCAGCTCTAGCACTCTGGGGAAAGTATTTGTCTAGAAACACAGTACGGAAAACCTCCCAAGTAATTTCTTGTTGGTTCACCTCGAGCAGTTGCTTGGTGCCTCTCCACCAATATTCAGCATCTCCCATTAGTAAGAAAGTAGCATACGGTACTGGTACGGCTTCAGGGCTGTTAATCAGTTCGAAAATCTTTTATATCTCTTGAATCCACAAGTCAGCTTTTGTGGGGTCAGCATTCCCATGAAACTGTTTCTGGCGTCGGAAAGCAGTCAGACCACGACTTTCCGTGGCTTGCTCAGCACGGGCTTGCTCCCGTTGGTGTTGTGCAGCCATAGTAGCGGTCTGTTGAGCAATGGCAGCTGCAACATCTGCCATAGCTTGTGCTGCACAATCCATTCCCCCACCAAGAGGTCCGCGCCCACCAACAAAACCACCTATACGGCCTCCTCTGTGGCCACGTCCTCGTCCTGCCTCTAGCTCCATAACTGACCAACAAGATAAAATCAATTAAATGGCAACTAGATAAGGGATATTCAATTATTTTCCAACATCCATTACTTCTAAGAAGTAATACAAACAAGCCTATTCAGAGATCACACAACACAAACACAACATGCCTAGTTCCCAAAGATTCCCGAAAGACTCGACCGGCTCTGATACCACCCTTAATGTAACACCCTTACCCGGGCATTACATTAATTACCCCTTTTTACTAATAATAACGTTATTAGAAGACATGTCGATTTCTTTTGGAAGTTAATATTTAATTAGTAATTCATCTTCAAACAAAACTCACAACATAAGACATGGAATTAAAAGACCAACTTACATACATAGAAAGCATACATAATATTCACATTGATAACAAACATCTCCTTAGTGACAGGTGCATTGACAAAAGTTTCCTTTAGTGTACATCCAAGTTACTTAAACAAAATACTACATTAAATTGGAGGTTAAAGAGACAAAATAAAACAGGCTACTGACAAGATCCATCCAACATCACTATCCCAAAATAAAGCTAGACTTTCTAAGTTGGTCAAGACAAACTAGTGATACCCATTCGGGAGACCACGAAAGTCTCTCTCATTTCCAGAGGAAGTATCAGGAGAGGATACTTCCACCCCGACTCCCTCGTCAGGTGCATCATCATCATCATCATCACTGCTCATAGGATGATACTGGGGTTCTTCTTCCATGAATTCCTCGGGGTCCTCCTCTATGGGTGAAGCAGAAGCCTGATTTAGTGGTGGTGGATCCAACACTAGCTGTCCCCGCTCAGCTAAATGTTGTACATAAAACCAGTCTGGCGGAAGTGATATATGGATGGTCTCCATGGTATGAATCCTCCTCTCTGGACCTCCCTCCTGTGTTCCTTCTATAGTGCAAACCGGGCTAGTGTACTCGGTCGTGTGATTCCCCGGATGAATCACCCAAGCCCCAGGGTTGTCGGCACCCTCAAACATGATCGCCCGCACCCGGGAGTGCACGAGAGGTAGAGATGGGTCCATCTAGTCTCAACATAACAGGATACATACATATATACATAAAGGAAATGCAAGGGTAAGATACAAAAACATCGCACTCAAAAGATACAAAAACAACATATACAATTAACATGATATCATTTTAAGCAGTTCATAGAAAGAGATGATCATCACTTTTTGAAAACCATGACACTTCTATAATTCAACTTTTATCCTAATCTCCGGAGACCCCAACTTCAATTTGTTAAAAATGAGCTGATCAGGCCCGAAATTTCGCCATAAAAGGCACAACGTTTTATTCAACTACACTGCCCAAAACTCTTGGCACAGTGTGCAACGTGGGTGGATATCCATAGCATACTATCCAACTCAAGGCATAGTAATCAAGGCATATTGATTTCATTGTCCGCCAAGGCACAATGATACAACGTAGCATGATATACCCTGCCCTTAAAGGTATTCACACAAAACAACTTTGGCCACGTCTGCCAAATGCATGAAAAACATTTTATTATCGCAGTTTTTCTTTGTGTATAATTCTTCCCTTATCGAAGCTCAAAGGCTCACGATCTCCATAATTTTTCAATGTATTAAAATTTGTAAACACATGACATTTGAGCCCAAGTGTCCAATTACAAGAGTCTTAAACCGATGCACCAGTCTTAGACTTTGTGGTCATAGAAAAATCAAATTTTCACCTTTACTTTTTTCACCACGTTTGTATAACGTATTGTAGGACACATAGTCCACACCAACGTATAAGGACACACAGTCCACAACAACATGACACGGATCATAGATCAACGTGTTTATTAACACTAGTAGCCCGACGTCTCGATTACTAGGTTCACCTTTCAACGTTATATTTTCGTTCAGTGAAAAACAAAACAAAACCAAAATTTTCATAACTTATCCAAGTTATTTGAATATTGTTTTGTGTAACGCCCTTCGTTACATTAGTGATCCCAAGATAAAATCAATAAAATATCCTTTTAAACATTTAATTAAAACATATATCTCATAAAGAAAAATTAGAAAAAAACATTAAAGTCTGAAAACGCCTCATATAAAATAATATAGTATTAAATTATCCATGTAATGAATATAGATATAAATAAATAAATAAAAAATCAAAAGCCTCAAAACCGGGCGTCTAACTACAATCCCAGCGATAAATAATTGCGTCTAGCCACATGCGGCTCCTTATTTAAGAACAGACTAACCAAACTAGAAAGATTATCTAATGGTGTCCACTAAGTCTTCACGCCTCTTCAGCCCCAATGACGTCCTCCTCGTGCTCTGAAAACAATGCTTAATAATGAGATATAAAATCCCAGTGATCAACAATATAGTTTTATAAAAACATTTTCGAAAAATAGCATTGTTCTCAGCCGGTGTGGTAACCGAAAAAACTGTCCATGGCACCCGCTAATTTTTCAAAATAATACATATAAAGAAAAATACTTTTAACATTAATTATGATCTCATCTCAGTACATCACATTCCATATACCAGATAAATTCAAGTTTAATCCAAGCGGTCCGAAGACCTCATAATTAAATTGGCCTCTTGCCGGCATGCCATATATTCACACATCACACGACAATGGCGTCCCATTGCCCACTCCTACTCACGAGGGGGGTGTTTCGATGTCACCCTCCTGTCGGGGACATTTCCATTTCGATACCTCCCATGTGCACATGGTGGTATTTCTCCTTTTTCGACACCCCAACATGTGGCGGTGTTACTTTCGATACTCCTTTTTAGGTAGTATTACTTATTTTCGACATCCCAATTATATGGGGATGTTACTTTCGATACCCCATTACGGTGGTATTACTTTTCGATACCCCTATCATAGGTGGTATTGTGGCAAACATCATACAATTCATCATAAGGCACAATTTCATGTCTCATGCGTGTAAGAATTCATTTACCAAAAATTAAATATTTGATCTTATCATGCATGTCAAATAAACTCACACGGCTAGCATACACCAATAAGCACGTCATTCAACTAATTCAAATATCAATCATGTATTTCATGCCATCAGTAACAAGAACAAATACCCAATTTAATAATCTTTTTTATTTTAATTCAAAGCCCCTAAAAATTCAGTTTATTAATAACATGCATCATTCAATTAAAATCTCTCATAATCATAGGTAAATCGCTCAACACAACAAACACATGTACCATGGAAAGGGTAACTAAAAGGTACTGTTACTCACCTCTTGATGACCTCCAAAATGTTTTAGAAATTACGTACGATAAAAGTTGGTGCTTCTCCAAAATATTTTCTTCCCTTCACTGTTACGATTACACCGACAAGAAAAGAAACGCACTGTACGACCCCCTTCCAAAACGCTCTCCCTCCTGCGCAGTGTTTTTAGTGGCTATATATATATATACACTGCACGTTAGGGCTCTTCCTTTTTATATATACACTGCGGCGCTCTCTGTTTTGTTTTTACTTTGACAAAAGTCAAAGGGGCCTTCCTCAGCGTCCCTGAGTCCCACTTTTATATATATATATATATATTAATTCTTGCATTTCTTTTTTTTTTTTTGATAATTTCAATAAATCCTTGTATTATCACTTCTTTACACTAAGTCTCCCATTTATATTTTATTTGTACTACACTTTTTAATAATTCTAATATTTTATCTGCACTATACTTTTTAAATTAATTATACTAGATTTTCATGATGTTACATTTTGAGTAAAGTCTTTAGTAAAAAAATTTTGAAATTCATTTTCAAAAATCACTTTGATTAAAAAAAATTCATTCTTTTTAAAAAAAATCAAATTAACTTTTCTTTTAAAAGAATTTCTTCTAATTTAAGGAATTTTTGGAAATCCTTTTTTACTTGTTAAATTATTTTCAAAAATTTTACTTCTCATCAAAAGAAAATATTGCCCTTTTTCATAAAATTTCTAATATTACAAAATAAATTTGAAATAGGATTTTATCTTTCTTCTCTTTTAAATCAAAACTTATTTTCAAATAAAATTATTTATTTATAGATTCCTCCATAATTTCTATTAAGACTTTTATCTTAATTTATTTATTTGAGCCCTAACCCAAGGTTAGGCTTTCAATACAACAACCTAAACAAATATATCATTACGTCAACATATTTATATAATCATAAACTTTGTACAAATCAAATAAATACATAATGCATATAAATCACATAAGCCTCAGTCTATTAATCCAAACAAAATCAATCATTAAACCAAATCATTATCACCAATAATTCAACCAATCATCATCAAGCAGCCATAGGTAACACATAGTCATCATAATAATAATATCCCCCAGGCTTTCTTTCCTTACCTAAGATTAAAACGGTAAAGAATTTGATCGCGGTTTCAAAGCAACGAACTTGAGTTCTCGTTACGATTACAATTCTAATCAAAACAAATGTTTAACATAAGTTAAAAAAATTTATAAATCACCCTTATTCTTCATGCATGCTTTCGGGCATGCTCTATAAAATAGGCTAGAAAATTTTAATTTCTACAAGTTTTTTGATTTAGACTTTTTAAGTATCAAAGAGGTAAAATAAAATTTAAAACTTGAAAAATAAAATTTCAAACCTTAGGTTTCGGCCTTCACGAGAAATGGTGGAAAAATATTATTTTTCGTCAATCTAATTTCATGCATGTAAATACTATAGTGTTCTGAACATCATGTTTACTTAAAAAAATTTGAACAAGCCTCATCAACTCATCAAGTGAGTTTCGACCCCTTTAAAATACAAGGGTTAGGAACATTAAAATTTTTCAAAGTAAACATTACTTCACTCAAGCAAAATTTATAGTTTCATTAAACATGCATGCATCCTTCCAATGATCAAAAGTTAGGCTTCACCAACTCAAATGTTTTTAGAGTTTCAGCCATAGAATCACAACAAGGAAGGAATACATATTGTTAACAAACTACATAATTTGAAAAATACCTAAATCAAAATCCTTAAGCCATGCATGTGGGATTTTCATCAAAAGCTCTCCTTTTTTTTCCCCTCTTGGTGTTTTTGGCCACATCATGATCATAGGGAGGATAACTTTTTGAACACATGCAAGACATGAAAATGAAAGTGAAAATGAGTAGGAGTTGATAGAAACCATTTTCATGTAATAAAGACTTTTCTTCTAAGACCATGAGTTGGAATCATGAACATATAGCATAAATAATCAACATGCATGTAAAATTTTTTGCAAAACCATCAACCTTTCCTCCCTTAGGGTTTCAGTCACCCTTCAAAATAGGTAATGAGAAAGCCTTTTTCAACATGCAAGTGTTGATGATGGTGATGAAGATGAGTAGAACTTGAAAGAAGATGGTTTTAAAACAAAAGGAATAAGCTTTCATGAACAACTTTGACATACATGTGTAGAAAATGAAAATGACAAGAAACTTAAAGTAGAATAGATGAACATTACACTTAGGTGCATCAGAAATTAGAAGCCTTGAGAGCAAGACTTGAGTTTGCTAAAAAACAAGAAGAACTTAAGCAAGTGTGTTATGAGTGTTTTGGAGTATATGAGAGGAAAATTAAAGAAGCGTGAGGAAGAGGGGTTTATATGGGGTGGGGGCGTTGTTAGCAGAAAAAAGAGAGGAAATTAAAATTTTTAAATTTGTATTTTTAAGGATTTTTTTTTGAAATATAATAATTTATTATGAAAATAATGATTTCATGTAATAATGGTTTACTATTCAAATCAGATTTTACTCACCAAACACTCCAAAATCTGATGCAAATAAACTCATTGATTTCCTTTTGTTTCGTTCGAGTTCAATTCATTTTCCCGGCTGTGTAAAACGATCGTATTTCTTATGAAAATCGCACCCGAAAAATCAATAAAATAAAATTTGTAAACGAATTTTTTTAAAATAGTAGAAACATTAGCAATCATAATTAGAAGCCCAATCGTTTAGTTCACGAGTAAAAATTTCATTTCCTGATCAGTAAACTTGTACCGATAGAGAAAACATCGGGATTCGTCTGAATTTTGAACCGAAATTTTTAATTATTGGCACACTTAGCACATATTAACAATAAGCAGAAAATCGAGGCGTTACAATTAGCTTATAGTGTTTCTATATAAGCTAATTTATTTAGCTTATGACTAGTAGCTTATAGCTTATTGTCTTTTATTTCGTTTTTACCCTCATTCATTTAATGAAATTCCCACTTTACCATTTCTATAATAAATATGTCATTTTATGTTTATAAGCTAGTTCAACTACTAATTTTACCAAAACACTTCAAATTCAATCAGCTACTTTTTCAACTATCAACGATAAGCTATCAACTATCTAATCATCTATTTTTGTCATTATTTTTTTTTCGCTATCAAAGAAAGCCTAATAATGGTTGAAGCGAGGGTTGAGCCCTTCGCCCCTTCCTTTATAAATATCCTCTTTTCTACAGTGTCTCTTCACTCTGCCACTTCTACACACTCTTCCCTCCCAAACCCTAATTACCCGATCATCGATGGCGCCGAAGCAGAACAAACGCCCTTCTCCTCTTGACGATCCACCCACTGCTTCCTCTTCTGAGTCGTCCGGGGAAGACGAGATACCTTCCTCCCAACCACACCCACCACACCCTGAAGAAGAAGAAGATGAAGAAGATTCATCGGAAGAGGAACAACAAGAAGAAGACGACGATGAAGAAGAAGAAGAAGAGGAACAACAACAACATCAACCCGTTTCCAAAAACCCTCCACCCACTCCTGCCAAACCCGCATCCTCCGAATCCGAAACCGCTTCAGGATCCGACTCCGAATCCGACTCACCCGCTCCCACCTTCGAAGTCCAATCCAAAGCATCAAAGTCCATGGAGCAGACTCCGAAGCCGAAACCGAAGCCATCCGCGACCAAGCGCCCCGCCGATAACAACGGCCATGTGAAGGACTCGAAAAGGGCGAAAAAGAAGAAGGTGACAGAGGCTGCTGCTGCTGCTTCATCCGATGACGAAGCCGAAGCCGAAGAAGATGCGAAGAAGTCTGGCGGCCCCGACTCCAGGAAGCTTTTCCAAAGGCTTTGGAGTGAAGAGGACGAGATCGCCATCCTGAAGGGCATAGTTGAATTCAAATCCAAGACTGGCAACGACCCATCCAAGTATGTCGATGCTTTTCATGATTTTATCAAAAAATCGCTCCACGCTGAAGCTTCCAGAAACCAGTTAAAGGAGAAGATTCGAAGGTTAAAGAAGAAGTTCGAGACCAATGCTGGCAAAGGGAAAAACGGTCAGGGCCCTAGTTTCTCCAAACCCCATGATCAAGAAGCTTTCGAAGTGTCGAAGAAGGTTTGGGGCAATACTGGCGGAGGAGGAGAACCCAATGGAGCAGTTGAAAAAGCTAAGTCTAATGGGAAATCTGCTAAAAGCCCAAAGAAGGAAGCTAGTAAAACAAATGTGGCTCCCTCGAAACCGAAGCCTGAGTCCAAGCCGGAGTCAAAACACGAGCTAACATCAAAGGATTCAAAGGAAGCTGAGAAGATGGACATCGATGAGAAGATTGATACAACTTCCAAGTTATTGGAAGTGATTCGGGTTGACAAGGGTTTTGGTCTGTATGGGCTGAGTGAGGATATGGTGAAGAAGGGTGTGGAGTTGATCGGAGCATCGCAGAGGGCAGAGTTGGAGGAGCAGTGGAAAGAATTACAGGTTGCTGAATTGGAGGTGTCTGTTAAGCGCGCAGAGCTAGTTGCAAAACAGACCAAGTTGATATTTGAGGCATACAAATCATCAAACCATTAGGATTATGTTAGGTATAAATTTTTGGCCTTGGGTACTTTGGTCTATGTTTCGGTACTATTTATTTATCATTGTTTTTGTGACTTTTTTGTTCGTGCTGTGGGATATGTTATCTATCATCTTGTGTTTTGTAATTTTGTGGCTATCCCATTTTTTAATTTAAATCTGTCTAGTTTAACTATTGGCATTCTGAATTTAAATCTGTGTCAAAGTCCCTTTGGAATTTCGTGACGTTGCTTTACTAACATGGCGAGCTCTGTTTGTCATTTCTTGATATGGCTTAAAACTTGAAATTTACACTGTCGTTTCCCTTTTTAAATATATGTATCTTTGTTAATGGTATGATGATCTAATTATTAGTTGTTAAAGTTTTTTGACACATTTCTTTCTTTCTGTTTTTCTTTGAACTATTGCTATGATCATTATACATCAGTGAATCAATATATCAGTTTGATGGATTCATATTTTGGTAACCTTGTGTGGTTACAAGGTTCAAACGATGAAAGTGTGATACGAGAACAGCTGTGGTAGTAGATATCATAGTTGTTAATAGCGCGTGATAACAGCATGTTGCATTGCAGCAGGTGGCTACTGTTCTGAGTTTGTGTATTTGCATCTTGGCGGAAATCATGGCATATCACACGTGTGTAAAGAGAGTAATGTAATTTTAGAGGGAATTTAAAATATCACATCTAACATTGCTGTTTTTGGATTAAAAAATAAAACATTTTAAAAATCCAGGTTATTTCAATCGGGTAATTCCATTTCTAAACTTGAGAATTTACAATGTCATCTCTGTAGAGAGAATTTGGAAATTTCCTCTCTCAGCCTCGTTCTTCACTCGAAAACACATTTCTCCATTGTGTTTTTTCTCAGCTTTTATGAATACATTTCTCATTGCACCTCTCCTCACCTTCATAGCCCTAGCTTTGTTATTTTAGAGCTGCTTTAGGTATCTGGTCCACCCTTGCTTCTTACATCTTTGCTTATTTTACTTCATGCTCTTGGATTTTTGTCGGTCTCTGCAAAGTTTGTTTATGTTGTGATATTGATTCCGAAAGACAAGTTTATGTGCTTTTTCTTGTTATCTGCTTTTTTGTGCTATGGGGTTGTGCTGTTTTTGTCTTTGCTTGATCCTGCTCTCTCATGGCATGAGTTTTTATTTTTATTTTTTTGGTTTTTTGATAAAACTGGTTTTTGCTTTTCAGTTTGTCAAAACTATTTCTTTTCAACTATGCACATGAAGATGGTTTTGATAATCTCATAACTATTACAATTTACTCCCAAGTTGATCAGTATATAGATAGTTATTATGAACTTAGGATCACTGCTAGTATGAACGATTCTGGTAAAACTTACCTCTCTTGTAGTTCCTATAATCTTGAATGTTGTTCATGGCTAGAAGTTTGTGACAACTGTTGTTCGTGACTAGGACATGGTGATGCTAGAGTCATCATTGGATTTTTCAAATACCCAAACTCATTCACTCCTGGGAGGCTTAAACTTATTTGTTTACTTGACTTTTGTGGTTATTTTTTATGGTATGTTAGAAATGAATATATTTTTTGTGATCAAAATGCTGATAATAGAGATCTTATTTTGCGTCTCTGGTTGTGGGTTAGAAGCTATGCTTTCTACCCATGAGGTGGCTGATCTGATTCATTGAAGAAACTATGATAATAATAGTTCCTTTGCGATGGGATATTTTATTTCCACCCATTCACTGGGTTTGCCTTTTACACCGATGGATCTGTTCTGAACTGACATAACAAGGTAACATGTGGAGGGTTGTTGCGAGATGCCTCATGAACCTTTATTGGTGGGTTTGTAGCTAACACTATTGCAGAAGCCCATGTTTGGGAGCTGTTCGTGATTTGAATTAGGCTTGGAATATGGGATTTAGGAAGTTATTGGTCCATATAGATTCTTGATGTGCTGTATCTCTTATCAAAGAGAGAGAGCAGTGCGTGCAAACTCATTCAACCAATGCACTAGTTAGACAGAATAATGATATGCTTCTAAGTGACCTTGGACTGTTAAGTTTTCAGACACACACGGATGCAAATCGTGCTGCTCATGCCTTACCTCACTTTGCCCATTGGAGGCTGTGTTCAGGGAAGCAGCTGCGTTTCACTCATCACGCTTTCTGTCTCTCTTTTTTCTCCAATCCTTCGGTTGTTTTCTTTATATATTAACTTATTTTAAGAAACAATAGTTAGCACGTTAGTAAAATATGAAACTCTTCATTCAATCAATTAATTTGTGAGATTGTGAAACAGAAAGGGCCAAAAAAATAAAAAAAAAAATGTACAATCCTTATTGTATGAAATCCTAGGTATTAGAATCTTTTGGTCATGGAAACTAATTGATGATTAAGTATGTCCTACGGTGGGATGGTGGCTTTGTTGTTGCCTCTTTTCTTCCCTTCTTGTGGCTGTGGCAGATACGTAATAGGGAACAGTGAACAATCCATGAACGAAACACAGAATTCCTCCTATGAATAGAAAGTGGTGGTTTAATATCCCACAAGATTCTCTTGATTTTGAGTTGGCTAATGTGCCTATGATGAGCAAGGAGAATGCAACTGCTAATACGATCCTGCAAATTAAAGAACACAGGTTCCTCAACTTCGGTAAATGGATAGAATGAATTTCAACTTTCAACATGGTTCCATGCACAAAATTAGGAGGATGAAGCCATCATGCATAAAGTTTTATTTTATCCATCCAAATTAGAGATAGTTACAAGTCTATGAATTTAAAAGGGTTGTTACTTTTACTTTGTAAATAAAGGTGCGGCAAATAGTCAAGTACCAAAAAATTTTGTACGTAGAAAAATTATGAAATAAAAGTTATGCAATTACTCAAAGTTATCCCACCAGAATTAACATTGCTCCTACTCTTCCTACATTCCTAAACTATCCTTCCAAGTTCCAAACCATTCCAAATCTGACATAACTATCCTTCCAAACCATTGCAACTCTAACATTAACCAACATTTACATGTTGAGAAGGCAATTCAAGCATGAAATTGTCATGTTTTGGTGCCTCAGGCTGCTAAGGGAATTAGACTTTTGGAACATGCAGGGTGAAGAAGCAATGTAAAAAGAGTTACCATGAGGAAACGAGAAAAACCACAGCTAACTGCCTGTTGGCTGTAACATTTCGGTATTGTGCTTTGGACCTCACACAAATGCACCCACCAAGCAAGTTACCAAATATGTGAGCGAGCCCCAACAAAATGCAAGCTGCCAGTCCTAGCCTGAAAGCTTGATAGCTTGGGTCCCTACACTCAAATATCCACCACAACTTCATATGCTTCACCTGTTTAATTTCATCCCAAAAAGAGATTAAAGAAATTAAGCCCCTTAATGCTTTCAGCAACGATGGATGCTTTAGGGTCTTTTCTCTATAGCTAGGAGTACCTTGTTTTGAGCTTTTTCTGCCTCAATTCCAAGTATGCCTGCTACAATATCCATCACCATGACAAGTATGCAGATAAGGAAGCCATAATTCTTGGTCATAATTGCCTGATACAAAGGTGACACAGTAGAAGCGCAAGAAGAGAGGATATGATTGAGCTATACCTTGTTGATAGTTCCTCATGTCTTTCTTTAATAGTGAAGCACTATTGAAGGAATAAGAATAAAGTTGTGGCCAAGTTTGTTGCGTATATCATATATGATTTGTCTCTTGTTACAAAAAGTTTAGGTGAGTTGGGTCTCGGGGACTCATCAGGGTCAGGACAGGCCTCACACCTCAAAGAGCGCTTACACATGTAATTACAAATTACCTACCAATGAGGTTCTCACGTCGACAGTGAGATTCGAACTCACGACCTTGTGCGTGATTAGTCGTATCATTACTATCAGGACCAACCTTCATTGGCTTCAAATATGAATACGAGAGAAACTAACTAGCTGTGATATTGGGGTGAAAGCTGCTTTTGTCTTTCCCTTCCAATATTCCTTCCATAGGGGACACGGAAAGCAGAGTATCACCAGCAAGGGAAGCCATATTCATATGTAGTTTAGAAGTATGGTCAGTCGACAAGTATCCTAAACATTCTCCATTTTTTACTTAAAACCAATTCTCTTTAATTTCATTCCTTTTCATAAACTATTTTGGTCATAGGAATTGTAGGTAGTAAAAGATATTAACTGCGAATCAACATATTTGACTGAAATAGGAAAGCAACATATTCCTAAATTTATAAATATAAATCAAATGTAAAGGTGTCATTTATAGTTTTCGTAATTTATGAATAAAAACTTAACATTTCCTTACCCTTTCCTTCAAATGCCTCAATCTAAACATATCCTAAAGGCTTTAAAGCAGTCAACCAATCCTTTTCGTGGCAGTGGCATGTCCCCAAGATGCTCCGTGTACTAACTACTAAGAGGTGCCTTTTTGAATGGGTTACGGGTCTTGGTGTGATTTCAACATAATTAATCAGACCTTGGATTTCCAGAGCTAAAAATCATTGAGTACTGTTGAAACTAGAGACAACTCAGAATGCAGTTATCACCATGGGATGTGGTTGATACATAAATTTATAATTTATAATTATTACACGAATAATTAATTAAAGAAGGAAAGGGTCTGAAAATTTCAAGAGTTTGCTTGCAGCCCATGTATATAGACTACTGACTTTTGGGATAAATCTGTTTATAAATTTCCAAGAGTTGTGAAAGCACCATATAAAGTTGTTTATTTGATTATTTTATTATATGATGTTGTCAGCTCCCCTACTAATTCTTATTGATTAATCCAATTTCAATCTCAAAGAAGAATAATTTATTTGAAATAATTGGATGATCGTAGTCCCTGCTTCCAGATGGATTGATCGTTCTAAGATGAATCCAATTTATTATCTTAAATGGTATAAAATTTCTTGGAGATGGCTTGAATCAGGATTTGTAAGTGGAGATTCTTACGTCATTAAAGGGCTTCATCTAAAATTTATGGCAACTCAAATGGACTCAACATATAATATGTATCATTTTACACATGGGAATTTCTCTACGTGAATGGTCCAAAAGGGAAAACAACTTGCATATGAAGGAACTATGTAATTGAAAAATATTTGATTCCTTGATTGTTTACTTTCCTTTGCAATTGGAATCCTGCAAGGATATATTCTATATATTTCTTCTCTCAAAGCCTTTTGAAGGTTGAATCTTTAAGAGCACAAGGAAAAGAGAAACAAAGAATGCTTGAGGTTTGGCTTTCACTAAAGAGGAGACTTCAGTGCAAACCACATCCAAAAGGGTTTCATGACCCTAAGGCAAGTAAGCACCAAAAAAATGTTCAGAGAACAAAGTCAGGTAAACTTGAGGGTTCAAATATCAAAAGTTTTATTCAAGGAATCAAGAAGCACTCAGAAAAACCACCAAGCTTCAAACCAAAAACCAAAGGGGTCATTGACATCACTAATCCCATAATCCATGAAATTTTTCTTGATAGCTCAAACAGTGAAATTAAAAGTTGTAGATGTTGTCCTTGTTCTCAAAGCAATAGCAGCAGTAAAAGTTCAGAAGGTCCTCATAGAACCACAAGGCCATCTACACCTTCAAGCATAGTTCATCATGTTGATTATTACAACGAAGAAAACATGCCAATTCAGATGGAATCTGATGGTCCTTCAATTTTGATTTGTCATAAATGTGGTGAGAAACTGAAAAATCTTGTAGCTGTTGAAGCACACCATATCTCTGAGCATTCAGGTAATGACTAGTTGAATTGGTATGACTTGAGTTTAAGGTGCTTCTGCTTCCTGAGTCTTGCATGTGTTCTACATCTTTATTTTCTTCATGTGATGCTTCGGTTGCCCGCCCCATCTAGTAGGAAAAGACTTTGATTGTAGATTCTTCATTTTGTTTTGAATTTTTCTTTGCAACATCAATTTTAGAAAGTTTCCAATGAGTTTTATCCTAATTTTATTCTCTACCATATTGTACTTTAGAAGCACCGATTCAAAATCTTCTAATGATAATGGTGACTGACTGAAAATAAGATAGAATTTAGCACATACACTAGATATCATTTATCATGCCACTACTGATTTTGTAAGAGTTTCATGCGATTTGTATAGACTAAGACTATGGTTTTCATCTATAGTTGGAAGGAAACGAAAACGAAGTTAAGTAAGTTTTTGCATGTTGTTTTCTTAATGTAGTAGAAATTTCTTTGGAAAGAAATACTTTGAACAATCTAGTTTATCAACATGTACTATGTTGCAGTCACTGAACTTGAAGAAGATTCTTCTAGGCAGATCATAGAAACAATATGTGGAACAAGCACAGCTAATTCAGAAAACATGACATGGCAGATTGATTGTATATTAAAAGTACAGAACAAGCCAAAAACCCTTGCTTGCTTTGAGGAATATAGAGAAATGGTAAAGGTTAAGGCTGAGAAGCTACAGAAGAAGCACCCGCGTTGCCTTGCTGATGGAAATGAGCTTTTAAGGTTCCATGGCACAACTATTGCATGCTCTCTTGGCATAAATAATTCTTATAGTCTGTGCACCTTAGACTATTGTGGTATATGCCAAATTCTAAGGCAAGGGTTCTCTCCCAACAAGGAATTCCAAGGTGCATTAGGGGTTTACACCACTTCTACATGTGGGAAAGCCTTTGATTCCATTAGGTCATTAGATATGAGACCATTTCCAAGAAAGTCAGTTATAGTGTGCAGAGTAATAGCTGGGAGAGTTTCTAGTCCTCTTGAAGAAATTCAAGAAAAGATTGATTCAGGGTTTGATTCTTTGGCAGAAAAAATAAGTGGTCAGTCAGATATTGAGGAACTCTACGTATTAAATCCCAAAGCTCTGCTTCCTTGCTTTGTGTTAATCTACAAACAACAAACAATGAAAGTTAAAAGGTTCAACTCAAGCTTAAGAAGAAGTTTTTGATAAGTAGCTTTTGACATGGAGCTTCTCATGTCAGAATTGTGATTAAATATCAAGTTTATAGAGCTTCCATATATATTTATTTGCTTGTGATGTATAAAATGTCGATTCAACGTTGTACGATACTCTCACCATTTGGATTGACAACTCTAGATGTCGCAAGCATGAAACAACAATAAATTTATTGCTGTTACATTATGTTTGGGATAGCAAGATTATTTAAATTCAAGCTAAATAATAGTAATTCTCCTTTCCCCTGTTTCAATAATTCAGTAATCCAGATCAATACAGAATATAAATATTCTCAACACAATCACTTTTGTATAATCAAAACACACTAAATTAAAAGATTACAAACAATAAATATATTCAATTACATTCAGACAACAAAGATAATTAGAAACCAAAAAACTATATATGATATATTATAGATTTCATGTCAAAACATATATCAGTCAAAAGTACACTATAGCTAGTACATGATGCGTTTATTATAAACTAACTACATACAAACTATGGTAATTGGTACACTTCAAGAAAGAAAGTTGCCAACGCATCCTTATGTTATTGATGTCGGCATCAGAGAGTGGAGTCGGATTGTTGAATATCTTCAAGTTTAATTGGACATAAGATTATATCTTTTAAGTAATAAACTAAAATAAAACATATAACGAGTCTATAACTGTTACAGCTAATTGTGTTATCAATTAGCATTTACCTCCTGCCATCTTTCAGTGATACCGGAGGAGATAATTTCGACCATCCACTTCATCACATAATATCCACATTCCCATGATTTACGTTATCTACGGGACTACGCACAAATGAAACCCAATTAGAATATAAGGAATTAAATAGAAATCAATAATTATACCCACTGCGCTTGAAGCATTTGTAATAAATATCATACGTTAGGAATAATCCATAATAGCCCGACGCCTTTCACCACGCAGTATGTGGATTGCATCAATAGAACTATAATAAGAAAATAAACATTACTTAAAGTATATCTTAAAAACAACTTCATTACTGATTATAAATTATTTTAATGCTTACGTTTCCATGATGATCTTCAGTTGCTTCGCCGGCTTATTTCCTATCGAGAAGAAAAAGACCACGACATTCAACCGAGGGCACAAGATCAACAATTGCCAATGTTTACTACATTTGCGGAACAATTAGTAACTAAGTCATATATAGTACGTTGTAATTAAATAACTGGTACTTACTTATTGAGATAAGGCACAAGGTAGAACTGATGATCATCTCGGGCAAGTATATCACGTATGGTGGCGATCGGGTCTTCTTATTTTAGGAGAACATCACCCTGAATGAGCATGGGGTCAATGAACCCATAAAGGGTGAGGTTGCCCTGATCAACTAACATGCGATGCAGATACCTAATATATTGATAAAACATGTTAATTATCATAGTATTTAAAATTTAATTACTTAACTTACAAATAAAATGTACTTACATACACCATAACGAGATATGTGCAGCACTAGCCATTTCACGATCGAGCACCATCTCCATAAGCTCCTTCTTTGGGATATACAGATTGTCACCTGGCCTGGTATCATGTTCCAACCTTACCAAAGCTGCGTCAGTCTCCATGTTCACAACCTGTATAGCCAGACGTGTAAAAACACCACCAGGATCCCTTTTGTCAATCCCCTAAACAACAAAGATATACATTAGTAATCACAGTTAAGTTATTTCATTCGTAATTAATTGAATGGTCAAATGAATACCTTGGCAGGAGCAGACTTCTCTAGTCTTCCTGGATTCGACCTTTTAGGCAGAATATCATTTCCAACATCCAAAAAAAAAACATTATCTTTAAACAATAATAAATAATTTCAACTATAAATATAGAAAAACACAACTAATTGAATACCTCATATGCAACAAGAAACCCCGACCAGTCTTCTTGGCCAGGGGATGAAGTTACCAGTGGCCTGGCCCACTGTTTGAACCTCCTCAGTGGGCACAGGGACTCGAGCATCAGCATCTCGAATAATCTCAACCACGACCCTCACCTGATAATCCAGTAATAAACGGTGGTGTATGTTATTACCTAAGTTATGTGCCCTCCCCAATGCCACTAAGCGGCGATCATGATGATCATCAACATACAGCTCACACCTATCAGGGTCGTCATCATCATCATCATCATCATTTTCAGGCTGATGAGGAGGATCACATGAGCCCTTAGTGCTCACATGGACAGAGGGTTGGACAATAAAACCTTCTGTTACAACTATCAGGAGCATTTATTTTTGTAAATTGTAGAAAACCTTCCACTCCATTCTCATACTCATCACTTGTCCGTCTAGCATTCATCCAACCGCGATCCATGACTAAAACCAATAACTTCGTACTTAGTCCAAGATCTTCATCAACTACTTCTTATGACAGGGTATGGCCCTATCCCATTCGAGAAGAAACTTTTTCAACATTCGGTTAACAGTTAGTCCTTCACTCTCATGCTCATACTCGACGAAATTTCGGCAGCATTTTCCTTCGGTCTCCGACGTACACGACTTGAACGCAATGACATCCACCACGATAAAGTATGCACCTGGAGAACGAAAGGAAATGTATCAATCCGAACTTTCATCAAGTATATAACATGAGAATCAAAGAATAACTATTTTAACTAAATAAAGAAAAAGTTTTTTCCCAAACTATCCAACTTTGGACAATTCAAGATCCAATACAATGAGCGGTACCTTAAGCACGTACACGTGTGGTCATTAATATTGCATCTCAAACGGGAAACTAAGGCGCTTTACTAATTAATTAACATTAAGAAAATTAATAAAACACTTCAAACCCCAAGTACAATGCAAACAAAAACCAAATGAGAAAAATGGAGAGGAGAAAGCTTACCGGGTGTGGGAAGAACACAGTCGGAAACCGTAATGAATAATGAATATTCTGCTTAATATTCTTCTTGGAACTTGTACCGTAATAGTTTCAATAACAACAAGTGTACCTATACAAAAAGAGAAGCACTTTGTGAATATTTTCATAACATGACCAGAATAACAAGTTCACAACAACAATTATGTAGCTTGATCAGTATAGAAGCATAAATACAAAAGAACTATAATGATAGAGATAAAGCACACACATACATATAAGAAATAGCCGAGCTTACAGTAGAAAATCCAAGTTGATGAACACAGATAATGCTATACATATAAGTAATAAGCCATGCAAATGGCATGCTCCGAATGTAAAAACATCTTTCGATGAAAATAAGCATTTTCCTATGCACTCGATTGTTCAATCACATCTCTCACTTGTTATTCAATCACATTAAAAAAAAGAGACAGATAATAAACTTAACATGAAAGGTAAAATAAAAGAAGCAGTACCTTACAAGCGAGAGCAAGCATTACGGTTTCCATATCTTTTTGAGCTTTTGATAAACCAAATTAGTTTTTGCTAAGTAATCTACAAATGAAAAGATAGCAAATAAAATCTCAAATTACCATTCAAGTTAAAGAGAGGGGTTGTTAAAAAAAAAAACCATTCATGAACCTTTACTTTAACGACTTAAGCTTTCAGAAAAGTTAGCTATAATATGGTATCAGAACCTCTATGACTTAATAGCTTAATGCCCCATCCTTCTTAATAAATTAATGTTGAGTTCAAGGTACATGGGTTGCATTTTTCCATGTATCAAGCCCACTCAACAACTTCAGCTTAATCTAAAAATGTAATGATAGTAAATAAAACTTCAAATTACCATTTAAGTGCAAGAGAGGGGTCAATGCCAACCAAGCTATGCTCATAGTTTGATTAAGCGTGGAACCCTTGATGTTTCAAGCCCTTGACTAAACAACTTCAGCTTAATCTAAAAATCAAATGATAGCAAATAAAACTTTAAATTACCATTCAAGTGCAAGAGAGGGGTCAATGTGCCAACCAAGCTATGCTCAAAGTTTGATTCAACGTCGAACCCTTGAGGAGAAGAAAACCCAAACCCACTGCCTCACACGGAACAAGCGGAGTAAGCAGAGGCTACTGGCATGGGTCACGACACGAAGCGGCGGAGCAAGCGGAGGGGCTTCAAGGCTGAGGTGACAACGGAGGACGCGGCGGAGCGATCAAGAATAATGGAGGTGTGAGGGTGTGAGGGTTACGGAGCGCACTGCAACAGAGAATAAATGAAAATGAAGAAAATGAAATTGGAGGGTAGCGCGCAAGAGAGATGAATTGGAGGGATGAATAAATATTGAAACAAAATGAAAATATACATTGGCTATATCCAAAACCGATGTGTTATATTGATTTTCCGCATCGGTTAACAACAAAAACTGATGTTAAAAATGTTGCTGCTAAAAAAAATTCAATTTTTTTGTTCAATCTTCCACATCGGTGTAATCTTATGGCTGATTAAAATTTTTTGTTTTTGTTTCCCTTTTCCACATCGATTATCATAAAACCGATGTCTAAAATTAATATTCCTCATCGGTTATACTAAAACCGATGTCTAATCTTATGTCTGATAAAAAAATATTTTTGGCTTCACTTTTCCACATCGGTTTTTATAAAAACCGATGTTAAATATTTTTATCATATCAGTTTTTATTATAACCGATGTTAAAATATTTTAGTTTAATTTCAAAAATGTCACCGCCTCCTTTTTCACATCGATTTTATTAAAACCAATGTTAAAACTCCGATGTTAAATACATATTTTGTACTAGTGACTCCGTCGGGTTTTTATCCTACAGCCGTTTTCTCTTTTATCTTCTCTTTTGTATCTAATTGATAAACACAAATGGTATTGTGTGTTAGTAATGATGCAAAATGCAAAGTGTTTGTTAGAATGTCAAAATAATGTCATATAGTTGCTACAGGTTGTATCTGATAAAAGCAGTTGAAGCCTTGACAGGGCATTTGTGTTTTTGTCGAGATTTGATGAGAAATTAATTATTGTAAATAATATCTAAGTTATTTTGGTTGTCAATATGAAGGCATAGTGGCATAAGAAATTAGTTCACCATTGTTTCTACATTTTGTCATGCGGGTTGTTGAGTGATGAGATCTTGATTTCTCATTATCCATTAAATTCAATAAATTCATCGTAGACCCTAAAATATAAGACTTTTCTTCTCTACTTCACCTTCATGCACAAGTTTTTTCAGCCATGACTAATAACGATTTTCATATTATTTACCCTAACTTGTATGAAACATGACCTTGTTCTAGCCTCATTAGGGGGTTATTACTTATTTGGTAACGCAACACTTGTACTCTTTAGCTGCATATACATTTATAGTACAAGACGTCAACTTTCGTCCCTACTCGCCGAGTGGGTCTCCAATAGTATGATGGACGATGTGTACAGAGCCCGAGAACAAATTCACCACCATGAGTGACTGACGATTGGATCCGAATTCTCATCCTCTTGGGCGCGCAAAGGCAGGTGACTTTGATTTCTGTCAGTCGTTGGATTTATGATTATTGTTATTTTGTCCATAAATTTAATTTATTAATTATGATCTTTATCAAATCTATTTTTCTATCATATTCTTTACAATCACAATACTCACGGTGATATTCCATATGTTTGTTACATGTATCAGTGGCTTCAGCTTTTAATTCTTGTACTAGTCTTTTTAGTACATCTTGATTTATTAAATCTAACATACTTAATTTGTGTACAAATTTTTCTATATTCTGAGAATCCATAAATAATTATTTTTCAATCTATTTAATCTCTTCAAGTCTCTCATACCAAAATGGTATCATCTTGTTAAATTCCTAATAATATTTATTAATGGAAAATTAGTCATCTAATAAGTCATATTCTTCATATATGTCAGAATCAGATAGTCTATCATATTCATATTCAAAAGCCAATCATAGTTCTTCCATGTAATTCCATTCTATATCTAATGAAATAACTGTTAAATAATAGTCTTCTTGTCTATACTGGGCTTTTATCTTTTCAATTATTAATTGTTTACAATCGGTAGGTAGATTCATTACTAATACACTTATTATTTCCTTTTCTGTTTGATCATCAAATTCAGAGTATATTTCCATCGATTATTCGCTATCACTATCTTCAAAGGGTGGTGCAGTTAATTTAAAATAATTAGATGATGATAGTTGAGTTTTTATTGATGCCATTTTCCCTGTTTTTTCTATTATTTGTCTTTTATATTTTTATCTTTTATTTCTTAGGTTAATAAGTTCTTTTTCTTTTTCTATAATATGTTTTTCCATTTGTTTTCGATTTTTGTCTTCTAAATCTTTTTTAAGATAATGATCGTAGATATTCATGAAATCTTTCATATTTCTTTTATCTTGTTTTATTTTGTTGTAAGATTCTTCATAAATCTTTCTTAATTCATTTCCTTTATTCATATTCTATTTCTTAAATATTGAGCTAAATCTCTTACTTGGTTTGATAGCTTATCTATGTTTTCATCTTCATTTGTTCTTTGTCTCAGGAAAAGTAATTGGTTTTGAGATCTGTCTAAAACTTAATGATTTTGGATTTCTTATGGATATTCCTAATTCAGTTAATTCATTTCTTTTAGGGTAGTAAATTTTTCCTATTTCTTCAAAAAGTATTGGTATGCCTATTCTATCATTATTTCTGAAAGTGATACTATGGTGAGAATTTGTTAATGCATAATTAACACAACAAGTAATTGAGAAGATTTTATCTCCAGATCTCATTAAATTATTTCTTAAGAATCTATGTTCCATGGTTAATGATTGATCTATCTGGGTGTATCTCAAATTTTAATTTAACATAAGCTAGATTTCCTTCAATTACTCCTAGTATTTTGTCTTTCGGATCTGTTATTCTATCATCCTTTAGTACTAACTCTATGAGTGAATTTATTCCTTCCTAAAAGGTTGCTTTAATTAAAACCTGTATTGCTCCTATATGAATATAACCTATCTTTTTTCTATGTGCTTCCTTTTTTAAATTCCTTTTTAACTCAATTAATTTCTTTTTTTTTAATAATTGTATACAAGTGTTTCCTCGTGCTTCCGATATATCAATTGGAGTTTCATTGATTATCTATCCATAGTATATGATATTTTCCTTCTGATTAAATCTTTTCATTATTCCTCCAAGTTTTTTCATATTCGCATCTTTTGCTAAATTTAAATCTTATTTTTGTATTTTTTTAAATAACTTTGGATCTATCAGAATGTTTCCTTCATAATTTCCATCTTCTTCAGTAATTTGTATATGTTCTATATCAGTATTATCAATTTTTTCTCTTTCTATTTTAGACATGATTAATTTCTACTATAAGTTGAAGGTTGATAAGTCATACCTGATTTGGGTTTCTTTGAAATTCCTTCTGAATTCTTCGGTCCACCGCTGCTTCCGTTTAGTCAAGTTGAAATTCAATCGTGAAGTAGTTTAAGTGAAGTTGTCTGGAGTGAAATTTTAGTAGTGAAAGTAGTATTTGATGAGAAGTAGTGGAAAGTACATGAAAGTAGTTTTTATTAATGAAAAGTAGTGGAAATACATAGAACTAGATGAATCCACTCTCAAGGATTCGACTAGCAAAGCTAGCACAATTCTCTTCTAGAGAGAACTTCTCAAAGATGAGAGGGGTTTTCTTAACACACACTCTGATTTGCCTCAGCATAAGAGGACTTATTTATACACCTAAGGGGGTAGGTAATTTACACAAAAGTCCTTACATTATTTTAGTCTATCAGACTAATAATTCTCATGATGACGTGAGTACCTACGTCATTCTTCTATTATTGCCTCGTCCGAGTCTTTATCTTCTTGCCGACAGTCATTTTTTGCCACGCATCTTTCACATGCATGTTTTCCATTTTCTTTAATCATTGAGCATAGTAAGTTGAGTACAGCTGGCTGATAATTCATTGATAGTCCTTGGAGCGTGTAGAAAGGTAGTTCGAAATTTGTCAGTAGTGCCAAGTATTTTTCTCTGATAATCTTTCCACTAGTCTTGCTTAACAACAAAGTATGTGGTCCTTTGTATAGTGCTTTGATGAAGGAATATTTTCCAATAATTTGACATTGAGTGAAAATGCTTGCTAGTTGGTTGGCTAAGATCGTAGCAATCTTTTCTTCATCATAGTCTTCACCAGTTGGTTCATCTCTCATGGAGAAGCTATTATTACTTACTCCAATAAAGATTAAGTTCTTCGGTGGTTGCTTAGTAGTAAAATCTAGATAAGTTGAATAGAACTTTAAGAAAATAGTCCTATCCTTTGCAACATTTCTTTTGTAATTCTTGATGGCTTCTTTCGGATTATATGGGAACAGGCTGATTTCTTCCAAGTCTTTATTTAAGTAAAGACATTCAATAAGTCCAAATTGGAACATATTAAATGTAAGTATTGGCGTTGCTCCAGGAGTAATTATGGCTTTAACCCCAAAAATGTTTCGGTTTACCATATAAAAACAATTAATTTTTTCTTTCTCAGACTAGTTGGTCAATCTTTTCAAGTTTTCATGGAATTTTTCTTTGGAGAATTGGATTTGAATTTCATGGTCTTTTCTGGAAACAATTTGATAGTCATCAATGGAAGAAGGGATTCTTCCGAGTATTTTCAATGAAGTCTTTGGTTCTGGTGGAGTTCTTATTGTTTCAGAAAAAGTTCTTGGGCCAAGATAGACTTCTTTGCCCTTATTATGTTCTTCTTGATAATTCTTCAAAGCTTGTTCAACTTCTCCTTTAGTGCGAAATCATTTGTGATGAACTCCGGAGAGTCCAATACAGTGAGGGGTTACTTTGTGCCATTCATCATAAATACCTGGATGTGGTCCATTGAAAATGACGTACCATTTTCTTTAGTATTTTCCTGTACCTGTTGACTTATATTTTTTAGTACATCTTTATCTGAGGATTTTCCTTTTGCTTGTAGTTGAAACTCCAGTACTTCGATATTTGCTTTAATCAGATCTAATTCCATTATTTTTTGTTTCTCCAGCATCCTTTGAAGTTTGATCTGCTTCAGTATTCCTTCATCTGTTTGTTGTTCCATTCTCTCGATAATATATCTGCAAGAACATTTTTATCTCCTTTAATGTGGGAGATTGAGTAATTGTATTCGACAAGTTTCATTTGCCATCTAATCAATCGTCCTTGTTTATAAGTTCCTTTATGGTTTAAGTTCTTGAAACTTGAAACATAAGTATAGTCCGTTCGGACAATGAATTCTTTGTCTGGTATATAAATCCGATGTTTTTCTAACATACGGATCAATGCCAGTGTTTCCTTTTCATGAGTAGGATAATTAATTTCACTGTCTGAAAAAGTTCCAGACATGTATCGACATAGTAATTCATTTTTGTATCCAGGGGATTTTGCTTTCATAACACCTCCCCAACAGTCATTTGAGGCATCAGTCTCAATAATAATTAAATCGTCATCCGATGGATGATATAGCTCAGGAAGATCCCGGCATAAGTCTTTCATTTTTATAATAAGTCTATCATCCTCATCAGTCCATGTCCAGAGGGCATCTTTCTTCAGCTTTTGTTGAAGTATTCTCCTCTCTGCTGCAAGATTCTTGATAAAACCTTCATTTGAAATATATGTTAATAGTCCAAGAAATCTTTGTAAATCTTTTTTATCCATTAATTTTGTTGGAAAATTCTGAAGTTTTTCTAGTACATGTCGCTGCATTATTATTTTCCCTTTTTCAATTTCTAATCCTAAGTAATTAATTTTATTTTGGGCCAAGACAGCCTTTTTCTTACTTAAAACTATTCCATGTTCATGACATTTGTTAAGAACTAATTCTATCTTTTTGAAATGATCATTCAATCCTTTATTAGAAAAGATTAATATATCATCAATATAGATGAGACAAAAGTCTTTAAATTCCTTGAGAATTGAATCTATTCTTCGTTGGAAGATTCCTGATGATTGCTTCATTCCCATTGGAAGTACATTCCATTCATATTGTCCTTAAGGACAACTAAAAGTTGTTAATGCTTTCGATTCTTCAGTCAATTTAATTTGGTAAAATCCTGATTTGCAATTAAAAGTACTAAACCAATCCATATTTCTAATTCTTTCAATAATTAAGTCTTTTCACGAGAGAAAATAAGCGTCTCCTTCCATAACATCATTAATTTGTTTATAATTAATTACCATTCTTCTTTTACCTCTTTTGATTTCATTATGATTTTCTACATAAAAAGCAGGTTGATGATTCACCGGCAAGTGTACCGGGTCGTCGCAAGTAATAAAATAAACACGGTAAGTAATTACCGAGGTCGAACTCAGGGATTGAGCTACCAATTCGACTAATCCGTGGGAAATTAGATACGTTGGTCAAGTGACAGAAAGTGGTTGAGAGAGAGAGGGATTATTATCGCAATTCAATAACAAATCAAATAAAGCTAAGTTTTTAAAATCAGAAATTAAAATATCCAAGGTCTCAAATCCACCTACCCAATCATGTATAGTACCCAAGTGATGATGAATTCCTCCCTAAGTTCAATTACAATGTCAACCGGGACCCCCAATTTCTCCTATATCCACTGTCGTGCTCAATAGGACGTATTCGACGATTGGATTAATTACTTACTAGGTCTCATAACCCTAATCTTGAATTCTATTAATTTTTGTTCCCTATAGGGTTGCACTAATCTCCTAAATCCACTGTCGTGCTCATTATTCAATTAGTGATTCCAATCCAAGTTCTAAAACGCGAATCGCCGATCAGCCTCAACACGTTTAACCAGTCAATCACGCAACACATATGATCAACACAATCAAATCAGAATTGAAAAACATTCATTGAGAGAAGGGGAGAAAAACATACATCACATGAACACTATACCGCCATGGGCGGCTTCATTGATCCCTCGGATGAGGGGATTAGTTCCTCATGCCCGTGACGACGCACAAACAATCCGACATAATCTCCATAATAAAACAAAATAAGAAAAAAAAAAGGGAGACGCAGCTCCAGAAGAAAACAATGATTCGTAACTAAACTGATCTAAACAAGTGGAAAAACTTGGATTCGGATCTGGATCCAAAAGCTCTCCCAAATCTGATCTGCAACAGCAATATATAGGGATTCTGTTTCTCGCCCGCTCGCGGGGCGAACCATCTTTCGCGAGGCGAACATTAGTTTTGGCGCGCATTCAATTTTGGATTCTCGCGAGGCGAGAGTGTGTTCGCGGGGCGAGTCTTCAAACCTTAATCTGTCACAGTCGTGACCTTCATCACGGCTAGGCCGTGATGGTCTCTGTCTTCCAGGGTCTTCAGACTCTCGCGGGGCGAGAAGACTCTCGCGTGGCGAACCAGAATGGATGATTGTTGCTGTTTTGCTGATCTTCAGGCTCGCGAGGCGAGCATCCATTCGTGGGGCGAGTACCTCCAGAATGGAAATTTCCACTGTTTTCTTTGACTTGAAGTGCTTCCTTGACTCTTGGAGCTTCACTTCTAACCTGAAACAATAAAAAGACACAAAAAGCGTAATCCTATTCATAAAAGGCTAAAAACTACGAAAATTTCCTAGAACGAGTCAAAATCCAACTTAGGAACAAAACAAGGCAAATTTGGGCGAAAACGAGAGTGAACTCGAATAATTTGCACACAAACCACAGTCCATCTAGTTATAAAACTAGATAAGCCGGAGGCTTATCAAAACACCCCAAACTTAAACCTTGCTTGTCCCCAAGCAAGCTAAAACTCAAAAAGGACTCAAGATTTTGGCAAACTTAAGGGATTCAATCGATTTTGCACAAATTTCATGCAATCAAAACAGTTTTTCTCCAATGATCTCCCCCCCTTGCATCAATGTAATCCCCACATTCATTTACTTTAAACAATTAAGAACTTCATCATTCATGCAATCATTAATCTAAGTTGAGGATCAGAGTCGCACACAAAAGGAAGATCACCAATTTCAAACAATTGCCTTCCTCACAAGGGTATGTACAATTTCACTCATTCGCTCAATTGTGTCTAGGCTATCAACTTTTCACTCAACTTCACATTCCAAGAGGACTTCCCATGAATTTGATTTTCGTCTCAACAATGGTTCCCACGAAAACATGCATGCAACATCAGAAGGTCTTATAAAGGTTATATTGGGGCCTGGCTGAGGGTAGGATATTCAAGGATACTAGGCTTAAGTCCCTAGGAACTAAGAGAGCATGAGCATTTGACACATATTCAACTCAAATTCCTTTTTCCATTTTTCTTTTTGCCTCGGGTGACTACAGCCTTTTCCTTACTATTTTTTTCTGTTTTGCCCCTTTTCTTTTGGCAATTTTTTTTCTTTTTTTTTTCAACCTTTATTTTTTCTTTTTCTCACCCCGATATGACACATCACCTTGTAGCCACCCCAAACTTAGTTCCTCACAACCCTTCTCTTGCTACGCTTCCATGCTCTCCTAATCCTAAGATTGGGTTAACATGGTTTTTTTTTCAGATTTTGGCTTATAATATAGGGTCATCAAGAAACAATAGGCTAATTTGACTCAACGGGGCTAACTAGGGAACATGCATTAGGGATGGTTCTTTTTAGGCCAAGTAGTTATTCAAAGAAAATTGCCTAAATCATTTGATGCAACACATAGACATGCAAACCATGAAGAGATTCAAGCAAATTCGGGAAAGTGCAACTTAAAAGTGATTCACACAATCAAAAACAAAGTTGGAGGCTCAAATCCTCACCTGGACATTTTTGTAAATTGTTTGACCGAGATACAATTCCTAGCGTGTGCACCCCCTCACCCCAAACTTATCATAAATCAAGTAATCACAATAAAATTCTCAAAGTTCAGTTTTCAATTTTTCACATGGGGATCAATTTTCTATTTTCAGAACCTAGGGGGAAATCATCGATGGTCCAAATAATTCATGCAATCAATCTATGCTCAATTTAATTAAAATCCAACAAGCTTGCCGACACACTATTCATACACAAACTCTTGATCTTCTCAAATTATTCAAGAGTGACAAACAAAAACAAAAACAAAAACAAAAACAAAACAAAAGTGAGAAGAGGAGAGGGTGCTCCCTGATCAAGTTTCATGGTTGCCTCCTCATCCAATTGGTCTCACGGGCTCTTTTCTGTTGCATAGCATCCTGGAAGAACTCCTTCAAATTAAAACCTTAATTGCAGATTCGCGAGGCGATATATTACTCGCGAGGCGAATCTGGAAAAATTGTTTTCACATTTTCCAGAATAGAGAGGCGAGTAGTATCTCGCGAGGCGAATCTGGAATTCCAACAAAGGATAATGCCCAGAATCGCGAGGCGAAGGCAGACCTCGCGACGCGAGACAGAAAAGTGAGCAAGCCTCTTAGATTCAGGGCTTCTGTCTCGCGTGGCCACTGTGGATTCGCGTGGAGAATCAAGCTTTTTTTTTTTAAATATATATATATATATATATATATATATATATATATATATAAATGTCAGAGACTAAGAATAAAGGATACCTAGATTGGGTTGCCTCCCAATAAGCGCTTCTTTAACGTCACTAGCTTGACTTATTAAGAGGCATCCACCTGGATCCCATAGCCTGTGGAACAAGGGCCAAGAGACGCTCATCATGTGAGATCCTCTACCCGGATCCCATGGTTTGTGAAGTGGCCCTTGCAAAAGCAATACGACTCTGTCCATACTTCCATCGAGCCTGAGTGTGAAAACTCCTTTGACCTTTGTAATTATGAACTCACTTCCTCTCGGGTCAGATGGTGTTTTCTCGAGGAAGTGTGCCAGACAAGTGGGAGGGTCTAACTTACCAATGTCCACACATGCATGTAAGCCAACATAGTTATCTAATGCAGTAATTTTAGGTTGCTTGGCAAGCATGGTGAAATCCTCTACCACTTTATCTGCATTTTGATCTCTACCTCCTTGCTCTGGTGCCTTGTCACTTGTCAACTCCTCTTTCTCCGGTTGCTCTTCCTCAACTTCCTGAGAACTAGTTGCATCACATTGGTTCTTAGGGTTGTTCTCGGTATCACCTGGGAGAGTCTCTGGGAGACGTTCATTTATTTACTTTGCGAGTTGGGCAATCTGCATCTCTAGATTCTGAATTGCCGACCCTGTATGAGTGGCCAACTTATCAATGGCTGTGCTTGTATCGATTGCCAACTTCTCAACTGCCGCATTCAGCTTCTCAAGATCCAACTCCCAAGGTTGTCTTCCACCATCCTGTTGAGGTTGTGGTTGCCAAGCTAGACCATCGCCAGCATTACTCCAAGCGAAACCCGGATGGTTTCTCCTCATATAACCCCAATACTGATCCTGACTCTGATAGTTGTTCTGGGGCACGCTGTCATAGAAATTATGGCATGAGTCCACATATTCTTGAGAGAAGTAGAACGGACAGCTCAGAGTGTCATGGTCTCCATTACAATATTCGCAACCCGGAAGCATTCCCTCGTGCACCTCGCATACAAACAAGGCAAGACCAAGTGGAATCAAAGAAGTAGAGAGAGATAATAGTAAATAAAAAAAAAAAAAAATAACTTAACCAAATAATCAAACTTCCCTAAAATTAGGAAAATTGGTTGTGCCAATCCCCGGCAACGGCGCCAAAAACTTGATGATTCACCGGCAAGTGTACCGGGTCGTCGCAAGTAATAAAATAAACACGGTAAGTAATTACCGAGGTCGAACTCAGGGATTGAGCTACCAATTCGACTAATCCGTGGGAAATTAGATACGTTGGTCAAGTGACAGAAAGTGGTTGAGAGAGAGAGAGAGATTATTATCGCAATTCAATAACAAATCAAATAAAGCTAAGGTTTTAAAATCAGAAATTAAAATATCCAAGGTCTCAAATCCACCTACCCAATCATGTATAGTACCCAAGTGATGATGAATTCCTCCCTAAGTTCAATTACAATGTCAACCGGGACCCCCAATTTCTCCTATATCCACTGTCGTGCTCAATAGGACGTATTCGACGATTGGATTAATTACTTACTAGGTCTCATAACCCTAATCTCGAATTCTATTAATTTTTGTTCCCTATAGGGTTGCACTAATTTCCTAAATCCACTGTCGTGCTCATTATTCAATTAGTGATTCCAATCCAAGTTCTAAAACGCGAATCGCCGATCAGCCTCAACACGTTTAACCAGTCAATCACGCAACACATATGATCAACACAATCAAATCAGAATTGGAAAACATTCATTGAGAGAAGGGGAGAAAAACATACATCACATGAACACTATACCGCCATGGGCGGCTTCATTGATCCCTCGGATGAGGGGATTAGTTCCTCATGCCCGTGACGACGCACAAACAATCCGACATAATCTCCATAATAAAACAAAATAAGAAGAAAAAAAAAGGGAGACGCAGCTCCAGAAGAAAACAAGGATTCGTAACTAAACTGATCTAAACAAGTGGAAAAACTTGGATTCGGATCTGGATCCAAAAGCTCTCCCAAATCTGATCTGCAACAGCAATATATAGGGATTCTGTTTCTCGCCCGCTCGCGGGGCGAACCATCTTTCGCGAGGCGAACATTAGTTTTGGCGCGCATTCAATTTTGGATTCTCACGAGGTGAGAGTGTGTTCGCGGGGCGAGTCTTCAAACCTTAATCTGTCACAGTCGTGACCTTCATCACGGCTAGGCCATGATGGTCTCTGTCTTCCAGGGTCTTCAGACTCTCGCAGGGCGAGAAGACTCTCGCGTGGCGAACCAGAATGGATGACTGTTGCTGTTTTGCTGATCTTCAGGCTCGCGAGGCGAGCATCCATTCGCGGGGCGAGTACCTCTAGAATGGAAATTTCCACTGTTTTCTTTGACTCGAAGTGCTTCCTTGACTCTTGGAACTTCACTTCTAACCTGAAACAATAAAAAGACACAAAAAGTGTAATCCTATTCATAAAAGGCTAAAAACTACGAAAATTTCCTAGAACGAGTCAAAATCCAACTTAGGAACAAAACAAGGCAAATTTGGGCGAAAACGAGAGTGAACTCGAATAATTTGCACACAAACCACAGTCCATCTAGTTATAAAACTAGATAAGCCAGATGCTTATCACTGGTGCGGAGTGTTTACTTTTCGATGGTCTAATTAATCCTTTTTGACACATTTCTTCAATGTCTTTTGCAAATTCATCTCTATCTATTTTTGTATAAATCATTGGTTTGCATTTTACTTATTTTGTTGGGTCTTTTAATTTTAATTCGACTAATTCAATATTTTTATTAATTTTTGGATCTAAAGGGTTTTCGCTACAAACCTTGTCCAAAAGTTCTTCTATGTGGGCTGGAACTATTCTATTTGGTTCTAAGTTTATAAATACATGGCGAATTTTGATGCAAATTAAGTTAAATATCTCACCACGTTTCAACTGTTAAAACTTTGATGAATAAGTACATTCGGAAAAATGAATAATAGGAATTCTTATAATTTCACGTTTCTGTTTTTGATAAATATATGGTGTTTTGAGGGTAATATATTCCAGATATTGGCAAAATGGTACATATAATCTTAAGAAATTATTTCCAATAATTATATCTATTCCGGTTTCTTGCTTATATATCGTGGGTATTATAAATATTTTCCTTGTATGACTAAAGTAATTCTTTATGCTATCCAATATAGAGGATGGTTTGATCCATCTGCAATTTATATTTTTAGTGGTTTTTCTAATCTTTCCCAGTTATCAAGAAGTGCTTCTATCGCAAGACAAAGACTTGCTCCAGTATCTATATAGACTTCTGTTTCTTTATTACTTTTTTCTATTAGTATTTTTATATAAGTATTATTCGGATTTTGTTTCTTCTGAAGATAATTCATCTTCTGATATTCATATATACTTACATTCGAATTACTTGATTCTTCTTCCAATGGTTCAAGTTCATATATTTGAAAAACTTGTTTTATTAATTTTTATTTTTCTTTAAAATCTTTTTCTTTTCTTTGAGGGCATTCATTGGCATAGTGTCCTTCAGCATTACATATCCAACAGACACATTTCTTTTTTCCCTTCGGGCAGTATTTTCTCGGTGTCAATCTTTTTCTCCTAAAATATTTTTTCTTATTATTTTTATAATAAGTTTTCTTTATATGGTAAGTTTTTCATAAGTTTGGTTTTTTGTAGTATTTTCTTTTTCTTCTCATTATTTTATCACAACAATATTTTCCTGGTTTTTCTATTTATGGGATGTCACAACAAATGACAGTACTTCCTCTATTCAATTGTCTTATTGTTTCCCTATTCAAATATTGCTCTCTTAATTCTTGATATAAGAGTTTAATAATTCCTCCTAATGTGTTTGCAGTCTCTTCTGGTATTGTTTCCCACAGTCTATTAATTTTTGAATTAAGTGGATATGGTAATTTATCTATGAAAATATATTTATATATTTCTTTAGTTTCTTCATCCAATTGATAATAGTATTTTTGATATTCGCAGATAAAACTTTCAATCTGGCACATATCGCATATTTGCATTATTTTTAGATGTGATTTAACATTTTCAAGTAAATATTTATTTGCTTTTTCTTTATATTCCATCATATTATATCCTAGGAATTCCTTTTTTGTCATACATTTATTATTTTCTTCATTTTTTAAGAGGTCTTCTAATTGTTCTAGAATAATTTTTATTTTATCAATATCTTCATTTGTATCTATTTCTTTTCATCGGCTTATATTATATAAAGTTTCTTTAATATCTTTTATTTCATTTTGTCCTTTTTGTATTCTATTGCAAGTATAAGTTGTAATTTTATCTGTATTTTCTATTAGTTGAATGATATTTTTATTTATATCTTTCATGATATTTTTTAATTCTATAAGTCATAATTCTATTTCTTCGGATAATCTCATTATCCTATATAATTTTCTAATTCTTGTTTGAGTCTTGCTATTCTTCTTCTAACCATTTCTTGTTGGTATAAAACATAAATATTTTGGTCTAATTTTTTTAATACCTTTAAGTATTTTCTTAACTCGTATATATCTTATTTTATTAATAATACTCTATTCATTATTTTATTCCGTGCCTTGGATAAATTCGGTGGTTCTAAATTAATGAAAGTTTGACTTTCAAATTTTCAAAGTCAGGGAATTCCAATCCCTGACGATTACTAGCTATTCCTGCTTTATGCATTTATTTAACCGTATATTTTGATTTGCTGTTGAGAGATGATAAATAAATATACTAAGGGGAAAAGTTTGAATGGTTGCTCCCTCTAATAAAGAAAAAAAATAAAGAAACAATTTGGAAGAACAGGATTGTCGTGCTTTTAATTGATTGTGTTTTGGAGCAAACAAATCAAAGAAAACGTAATTACAATAACTTAACCAGATTTGGGTGGAGGGTCGGTAAGATAAAATTCAAGTCAATTAATTGTGTGCATCGAGATGATCTTGATCTTCAAATCAAGAACAAGTGGGATGCATTGAAAAAAAAGTCAAACATGGTATCAAATATTTTTGAAAGAAAAATGGACTTTGTTTAAACAACGAGAAAAGTAACTTTGAAAAACCAAAAAATAATGGTAGACTTTAAAACTAAAACAGGATAAATATGATTATTGTATATTATTCAATATATACTATACAAAAGTAATTTTTTGTACAATCTAAACAGAATAACTTATTTTATAATTATTTTTCAATAAATATATTCAAAACACAAATTTGATTGTTTGACTCTATTAAATTAAATAAATTTGGTTGAAAAAATATATATTCAAACATACACCGGTTACTCGGTTAGGCTTAGTTAGTGTCGCGGGTTGGGATGTAATTGAGTCGAGCCAACCCGAACATTTAAAGCTTGAGTTTGGCTTATGAAAAAAATGAAAAGCTCAAGCTTGACTCATTTATTTAAACGAGTCTAACTAAAAGCTTGAGCTTGACTTGTTACAAAAAAGTAAAGCTTGAACTTGACTTGTGTAGCTCATTTGTAACTTAATTATTTTTGTACTAATGAAAATTTTCTTTAACAAAAAATCATGCATAGTTCCATAATATAAAAATTTTGCGGTTAGTATTTAATTAAGATTTTAAAAAATAAATAAATTCAAAAGTAATTTTAACACTCATTATAGTTATACATATTTTCATAATGTAAATAAAGAAAACTATTAAAATCATCGTCATCAATTTATTTGTAGAATAATCTCTTTCAAAATATTGTCCACCCGAGTACACAAAAATACAAATAGTGTATTTTAGTGTGTTTTTTTTTTTTTTGCTTGTAGTTATAGGTTAGTAACTTAGTATTATAGTAGGATATATTAAAGATTTATGAGTAGGCGTTGAAAGACTTTTCATTAGGATAATAACAAAAAAGTATTGGAAAGTCCATCCATCAACAATTCGTTAAGAAGGATGAAGCAAATGAAAAACGTAGTAGTATTAATATATATAATATTTTATTATAAATAATTTTTTTGGTCATATTATTATGAGTTTAATTGTTATACACTGACAATGTAAATTTTTTACACTGTCAATCAATTAGAATTCATGATATGGATGAATTTTAAGATAGTTAGGATGAGAATCAAACATTTTAGCTTATGTGACAAGTTATGATTGGTTGACCGTGTTTTTACACTGTCAGTACATACAACTTAAATCCTATTATTATATATAATTTAAAAAATTTAAATATATATATATATATATATACACGAACTATTCGTGAGTCCTTAATATCGAGCTTATAAGACTTGAGCTTGGCTCATTTAAATAATTAAACTCACTCTCAAATTTAAGTTTGTTTATTTAATTAAACAAACAAATTTCATCGACTATGGAGTCGGGATAATTCAGGAATCATTTACACCGCTAGTCGTTGGATTGCAGAAAAACCAAACGGCGCAACGAATTATAATTTATAAAAATAAAATAAAAAAGTAAGGAATGTGATTGGTGAGGTGTGTACGCGTAATCGCGTATTGGCCGAACCCGGTACGGCTACTGGAAGGTGCCAAGAGACGGGCAAGTGTGTCAAGTAAATAAAACAACCATCGTTTCCCTTTGTTTTAGATCTGCTCTGCTCTCTTCTCTTCTCTTCTCTTCTCTCTTGTATTGTGTTGTGACGCTGCCATTGCTTTCTACTACTCTCTCTGCTCGCCTCAGACCCTCTCTGTCTCTAGGTATAATCAATCATTTCAATTCTTGGTTATCTTGTATTCAATTATCCTATTCTTGCATTCTTAGCTACTTGCACTTCCATTCGTAAATCATGTGTTTCTTCCATTACCGATTATACCACACTGCCTCTTGTATAACATTCTTTTCAGACATACACAAAAAACTCTTGATATATGAGTAAAATGCCTTTTCTGTTTGTCTTGGCAAGTTTTGCTCTTTTGCTTGTGTTTTATTTATCTTACAACCTCTTTCTTTGACTGAAACTTTGAATGTGCCTTATTTTCAGCTTAGACTCTTGCATTGGGGTTACACTTGTTGATATCTATTAGTTGGGGTTTTATTTAAGAATTCAATTTAACTGGAAAAGTTGGGTAACTTTTAGGTTTTGCAATTACCATCGCTGTGCTTTGGATATTGATGAATGAATGCACACTTATAGCTTGAAGCTTGATTTAATGAGGTGTTACAACTGCTGTTTTCATGTTGTTTATGCGAATGCCATTTGGTTATTCCTCATTGAAGGATTAAGCGTGTGGGAGACTAAATTTTGTTTGAGGGAAGATGTTTTATAGAATTCTAAATTTTTCCATAGGTTCTGAATGGATATCTGTGCATGATTTCACTTCTCCTAGTCACCAAATCACTGATATTTATAGGCCTATAAAAAATGTAACTGCTAATTGATAGTAAAATTCCTTATTATATGCTCCATGAATCCTAAAATATGTGCTATCATGCGTGCATGATTGTGTAGAAAGAGGGAGACTAGTGTAGGATTGCAACGTCGAAATGTTAGGACTTGTTTGCTTTGTTTTCAAATTCCCGTTTTCATTTTCTGTTTTTAAGAATAATTTCAAAACTGCCACCTTGTTTTCATTCTGTTTTCTGTTTTCTGTTTTCAAAGATTTGTACAGGAAAAAGTTGTTTTTAGTGTTTCCTGTACAAATTTATTAAAATAGGAAACGGAATGAAAACAAAGTGGCATTTTTGTACTTATGAAAACAGGAAATGAAAACAGAAAACTGTAAACAAAGCAAAGAAGCCCTTGGTGTCTTAATTCAAGCCTAGTATAGCATTTTAACAGAATCACAAGTTTACTGTTGTTTGAAATGATTCACAGCTTCAGGAGGACAGAAGAAGGTTGTTGTAGAAGCCATGGTTCTTGATTCCATACTGTCTTCTCCATCTTTCAAGAGGCAGTTTACAAAGGATGAACTGGGTAGCTGGTCAACACTTTTCCAGAGGCATCGCTTCCTCTTAACTGCCCTAGTTCTACTATCTATCCTCTGCACGGTTTATCTTTACTTTGCTGTCACTTTAGGGGCAGATGGCTCCTGTTCTGGATTGAATGGAGCGCAGAAAGCTTCATGCCATATGGAACTTGTTAAGGATTCTTCTATGGCCAAGGGTAAACTCAAAATTCTTTGATATTTCAAATATAATTATGATGGAAATTTTTTCCCCGAGTATAGGTGACATGGAGTCAAAACATAGCCCTCAGCTACAGTATTAGTGGACTATGATGTGTGTGTGTGTTTATCTCAGAATTTGTGAGCCAAAATGTACAAATAAATATAGAAAACAATTTGATAGATACAATTTGTTAATCTTGGCGATTGCTTGCTTACTTGTAGCTGACATAAATTTTTGAGCATCTCAGTAACCAAATGGAGTTTGAGTTTTCCTAATTATGTCTGATACATGTGCTCGAGTATCATTGTGGTAGGTATTGCTGAGCAAGAATAACCTGAATAATTCTCGCGAAGAGTGATACTATTTGATGATTGATACTTATTTCCCTGTGGTAATATGATCAAGATCCCCCAACTGCATGCAGCATGTGCTTTAACTATAATATACAGAGAAATTGATTAAGAAAAAGAACAGTATGAAGAGCTATTGGTGAATGATAACAATTGAGAAGATTGTTTGCATTTTAACCGTATTTTCTGAACATACCAAATAATCATTCACAAAGTATTGTTCTTAATTGCGTGTAGAGCTTAAGAGCCAGACTAAACATTTTGGAGAAGAGAATGTGATTTATATAAATATTTTTACACGCTCGATTCGAAACCCCCTAAATGGAATACATCCTTGGCGAAGCACCCCAAGGATCAAGGATGTCCTGCCTAGCATATATCTTACCAACAGTCAATCCCGTGGGCAGGTTGCAATGACCAAAATATAAGCCTGAGGTAGTGTTTAATATAGTTTTATAAAAATATTCTCGAGAATATAGGTATGAGAATAAAAGTTTTTCATGTTTGATACAAGTTATTCCCTGGCATAAAAGATTCCTTGGAATAAATTAGTGAATGATAGTTATAAACTTGGGAAAATTCTATTCCATGTGTGAAGATGTGAAAACTTTATTCCTGAGAATCACGTCCTCTGATGATTGGGGTTGCAGTTACTGTTGGCGAAAAACAACACTGACTGCTGGGATGCTTTCACCGTAGTGGGTCATTGACCCAACCAGTTATAGCAAGAAATTGAAATGGATCGAATATTTTCCATCCAAGTCGTCATCTTTTTTTTTTTGGTAAGCAAGAAAAGTATATTACCAAAAGAGAAAAAATACTACATATTTACAAGGGTTATACTCCAGAATAAATGGCATGTAGGCCATCAAAAAACACCAAGAAGAAACTGCCACCGAAAGCAACCATGGGGACAAATGACATGCAAGCTAACAAAAAAAAAAAAAAAAACAAAGACTTGCAAGCTCCAGAATCATGAAAACTAAAGCCGAAACGATGAGGCATGCAACTATCACTTGTTCTACGCCAGCAATGACATAAGGAATACTCGCGCCGTAGAAAATCAGAGCACTATGCTCACTCCAAATGAAATAAACTACAGCAACAAGAGCAATCCTAGTAATAACAAAAATAGATTTATACTCAGATATCTAATGGTAAGTTCCTAAATAACGAAAGAAAGGTGACATCTTTATAATTATTAATGAAAATAAAAAAAATAAAAAAAGAAATTGAAAACAAAGGTTAAGAACTTAATTGTCTTAGCCTAACTCCTAAAGTCAATGTCAGTGTGTCACCGATAACTGACTCTGGAATTTGATATGGAATTTCGATTCACCCAAAAGCAAATCCTGTTAATTTTCCCATTGCTTCGCAAGGTTTCAACCCCCTTTACAGTGGGATCCATTGTCCACTGAATTGGTCAAGTAAGCGATGGCAAAAATTGGCGGCATGAGTAACGGAAAAAGAGAAGTGCCAAGCTAATTGAGTCAAGCAAGCAACATTGGTCACTTTGAATTATGATTAATATAATCACCATGAGCAATGCACATGGTCAGAGTTTTGTGTTCTGTGTTTCCAGCGTTGGGTCTCCCAACATGTCTCCATTTCTTTATTTGATAGCCAAAAAATTTTTCAATTAGTTCGTTGTAAATGCTACATTTTTACTAATGAAAGAACACCTATAAAAATTGAATAGAAGACTCTCAGTATCGATCTTGCCAATTAGACTATTGAGGTATGTAGTGATTATATGATTTTACGGTTATAACCATGTTCCATTTGGGTTTCTATAGAAAATTAATTTGCATTAGGAACAAACTATATGTACCCAAAAAAAAAAAAACTATATGTACCACAGTACCAATTATGCGTAGTTTTATGAAAACATGCATTTGTAAGGATGGAGTCTTTAGTAGGCACACTCACAATGAAATGTCTTGTTCATGCAAGAAAACCTCTAATTTTGACTAGTTTTAAAATGGAAGTGATAATTTTAAAATGTCTCTTTTACCGCATCAACTAATCATGAATTATCATATCATTAAAAATATTTACTCTTATAATAATTATCTTAAAAGTTATAATATTGATGAGAATATATCAAAATTCAATTCTTTATATTTTCTAGATATCCACTTGAGGATATAATTAGTATACATTAATAGTACATTGTTAACCAATCAAATATTAACAAATCTTAACTAAACTCGTTTGTTCCCAAATCTCACTGACATTTTCCTTTATTCTTTTATTTTTCTTAGAAAACGTGAATACCGTTACCAAGGACGAAAAGAAGAAAACACCAATGGCACATTGTTCCCTCCACTGTCTTTTCATAAGTATCTCCTCATGCTCCATAATTGACTAAGCAAAAAAACACATTTTCTACTAACATCATTCTTCTCTTTCTCTTGCACCTGTCGCTCTTTTACATATATATCATATATGTTCCCACGAACTTTCCTTTTCTAATTGAGTTTCATCATTTACAGCCCCACATACTTCCTTAGTTCTCACTTCATGCTTCTTTGACATATAAAAAACAATGGGAACTTGCTGTGACCTTGAAGTGGATATCAATGGCGAAGAAACTTTCATGGTAAACAAGGTTAAACTCATTCTTTTAGTAACTCAATTAGTTTCTTCTTTATTCCCAACAGAATGATAAGTGGACACTTTAACATTGCATTACACCATAAAAGTGTGGCAGGCAGGTGGACATGCTTGCTATAATCTTCATGTCATTGTGGAGTCTACAAAGTGCATTGCCAATGCTTTCCCTTCTTTCAAACATGACCCCCATGATTTATACTCTCAAGTTCCTTGTCTTTGAGGTTTTCTTGTGTCAGCACGTTCATTCACTTTGTGCTTATTATGTCTGCTAATTAATTCCATATGATGGATTTAATGTTTTTGTTGTGTTGGTAGTGTCCTCTAATTATGTTTATGGATGTATCCTATTCTCCTTGCTGTGGTAAAAAAAAATTGATCTGTTATTTGTCCCTTTCATACTTCCTTTCTTTGGTGAAAAAGCTACATATCCAATACTCGTTTAGTTTAGGCCATCTAATTAACCTTCATAAATACTGTGCAGAATATTCTTTCACCTTTCTCCCGTAAATTCAGCAACTTATTTGGTAATCTCTTGGACACAAATGTGTGCCTGAAAGTTATATTTGATGACTTTCCAGGGGGTGCACATGTTTTTGAGCTCATAGTACAGCTTTGCTACAATGGTAGTAGCAGGATGGAGATGATGAGTCCATCAAACGTGGCCCTGATATGTTCTGCTGCTCATTTCTTAGAGATGATGGAATGTGATGCTATTGGAACACCTAGTTTGAAACCCCATATTGATAAATTTCTTGAAGGGGTTCATTTCTGGACTTGGTCTGAGCTCCTAGAAGCATTGAAACAGTGCCAAGGTTCATTTTCTTCCGAAAGTTATATAGCAATTGTTGACAGAATTGTTGATCAGTTAATAGAAAGGCTTGCTTTGTCAAGTATTACAAGTCCATATACATGTTCCTCCAATAGATCCAGCTTCCAGTTTTCCTGTGATACTAGCAGTAACAACAGCTTGAGAAATAACTGCTCTGGGGCTACATGGTGGTTTGAGCATCTTCTGTTCTTGAAGATTGATTTGATGGACAAGGTGATAAGGACAATGATATCTCATGATTTTGATCATTGTATAGTCTCCAAGTTTCTATTATACTATCACAAATTAACTTGTCTTGGTGCTGCACAAGCTGAGAAGACTGAGACAACAAAGGTTGTTGTCAATCTTCTTTCATTGCTTGATAAGAGGTCAATTTCTTGCAAGGATTTATTCAATCTCAATAGAATTTCTGTGACCTTAAAAATAAGCGAATGCTGCAAAAACAAGATAGAAAGCCTTATAGGTCCTCTGCTTGATCATGCAACAATTGATTATCTACTCCTTCCATCCCCACATGGGAAGGGTCATGCATTTGATGTTGATTTTGTGCTAAGGCTCATACATATATTTTCCCATGAAGCTAGTTTTGAGTTAACTTCGAATCGACTTAAGAGAGTTACAAAAATGATGGACTTGTTCCTTATGGAAGTTGCTCCAGATCCCCATCTCAAACCTTCAGAGTTTGAAGCATTGATCACAATGCTCCCAGATACTGCCAGGGAATCTCATGATCAATTATACATAGCCATGGACATGTATCTAAAGGTAAGTTACCACTTTGCATTGTTCTATGACTCTACTTGTTTTGTCTGCAATACTTGATTGAAATTTTAATTAAAACAACTTGCCTTACTTGTCACCATGAACTATATATGATGCTTGAAATAAGCGCTTAAAGTTGTTCGCTAATCCTGCTATTTTATCAAGTTTCTAGTTTATGAACTATTCTGTGTCTTTCACATTTGAGGGTTTCACTGATATGGATCCATAGGTCCATGCAGATTTAGGTGAAAAGGAAAAGATGAGTATCTGTTGTGTACTGAACTATGAGAAGCTGTCAGCTGAACTTTTGAGACATCTTAACCGGAACTTGGTATTTCCTTCAGAAACCAAACCCAAGGTTAATGTGGCAAGACAAAGCTGTATGAAAAGCTTACTCCAGGAAAATGATCATTTGAAAAACTTTTTTGACTCCATATTTCGTAAAAGCTTCAAGAACTTAGATGTGAAAGAAGATGTTGAAAAGAGAGTTTGCTATGCTGAGGAGCTTAAGTTGTCAAATGAAGTCCAGAAGCTTAGAGGAGATTTGGAAGGAATGGAGAGTGGAATTGGGACCCAATTGGCAAGTGTAAAGAAGTCAGGTATTCATATTATGAGCAATGCTATGTACTTGCCAAAACTCTGTTCATGATGAATTGATTAGTTTCAGACTAATTTTTTCTCTCCTTCTGTAACCTTCCTCCACATTTAGTTTTCTAGTATTGAAGGATTAAATTATGCAATTCATGTATAAATTATTGAAGTGAAAAGAAGAGAGAAAGAGAACAACGGATGCAAAAAAAAGTATAAAGGTCTTGTACCAAGAGTCTTAAGGATATTGGTTAACAACGCATAAAAGAAAATTTTGTTTTGAGAAATGAAGTATAATATTTTTCAAAATATTAATACATTATATTCCATATAAATTTTTCTCTCTTGATTCCTTAAACAATGTTCTAAAGCACTCGTTTGTATTCTTCAAAGTATAAAAATATGGTATTGAAGATCAATTTTGTTGTATAAATAATGGAACTCCTTTTAACTCTTTGGACCATTCCTCCAAATATATACATCCTTTATTTTTTTATCAATTTATTGGACAAGAAAATATGATATAATCTTTGTTAATTACCAAAAACATAAAACAAGGAAAATTAAGAGCAACCACAACAGTCTCCACCCTTTATTCAGTATTGATTAAACAAACAAAAACCCTTATTTTGTAAATATTAAGTGCCTTTGTTGATACAAACCACGTCAAAGGATTGGACACTCCAATATGAAAGCAACCCAAGCATTAGATTATGGATTTTGCTAACGCATCCTTATAAAAATAGTTAAGGAATTCAAAAGAAGTATTACTTTTTTACGGAACTAGTGACCTTAGAAAAATAGTTAAGGAATTCAAAACAAGTACTACTTTTTTATGGAAAGATAAAATGCACCACTTCTCAAGAACACAAATATACAAGTTCATATAAAAACTTATTTTTTTAGTTCATTTAAGAGTACCGATTAACATTCTCCTTGTATTATTATTAAACTTAATGGAGTACTAACCGTACTAACCGAGGCCATGTTGGTGGTGCTATACACTCATAACCGAGGATTAAAAGGAGGGTGAATTATCCAAAATGTTGGAATATACTGATTGCTGATAGAGTGATAGACCAGCTGATAGCATCAACTGATTGTTGGGCAAAGAGCACGCGCATTACGGGGCTCATGGCCTCAAATAATTTGATAAGCCCAAAGTGTTCACAAAAACCAAAGTAAGTTCATGGAGCCTTCTGCCACAACCTCCTGGCTTCTGCCATTCACGCACACAAATATTTTTTGCCTGTGATCACTTATGCATGGGAATTCGTAACATATAATTACTGTGTGTTTGATAAGTATTTGTTTGAAATGAAGTGATTTATATTTGAATGTTTTTATTTTGAAAGCAAGTTTGGTATAAAACTTAGTGTAAATTTTTCAACTCAACTCAAAAGCTACTTTTGATAGCTTATAGTCAGAATCGCTCCTGAAGACAAACTCAATTTTACCTGTAAGTAACAAAACATCTCATTTTTTTACTAAAATCACGTTTGACAAATGGCAGAATCAATTATGAAGATTTCTAACGTGAAATCAAAATAGATTGGACCGAAAGTCATTTAAAAAATTTGAGTACTTAAATGTCCCAAATATATTTTCGTATTTTTTGGCGGGACCAGTTTGGGGAATATGGAATTGAGTGGCCCGTGAAGCAAGTATAGAACTCCCTCCGATCCACAGTATAAGAAACAAAACTCTAAAACACACATATCAAGAAAATATATTGAAATGAGTTAATTGTAATTAATACTCATAGATTTTCAGAAACACACTTTGTAATTTCAATTAATATTATGATGACTTATAATTAATGAGCTATGTGTTCAGTTGTATACTCTAAAAAAAATGAGCTAAGTGTACCTAGTAGAACTCCAAAATAGATTGGACCGAACGTCATTTAAAAAATTTGAGTACTTAAATGTCTCAAATATATTTTCGTATTTTTTGGCGGGACCAGTTTGGGGAATATGGAATTGAGTGGCCCGTGAAGCAAGTATAGTACTCCCTCCGATCCACAATATAAGAAACAAAATCCTAAAACACAAATACCAAGAAAATGTATTGAAATGAGTTAATTGTAATTAATACTCATATAAATTTCCAAAAACACACACTACAAGAAATTACGTGATTAGCTACAACAAATTTAATAGTTAATCCGTGGCTAATCTCTAGCAAAACGAATCAGCTACAGATTAGCTATGAAATAACTATAAAAATAGTGGTAGCACGAAATGAGTGTCAAATCAGCTAAAAAAATTATGCTAGGCTAATTCGTAGTTAATTTAAAACAATCCTAGCAATATTATAGCTAATCCATGGTAATAAGTTGTTCAAAATTGCCTATTCTTAGCTATATAGCTAGGATATTGTCAATTTTGTAGCAAATGTATAGCTAACATCTTAGTACTCTCCTAGCTAATTTGTTGCTAATTCTTGGTTAAGGTTTAGTCTAAGTTTTATATTCCCGAAGCTATTACGTAGGTAACTTGTAGCTAATTTCATATTCTTTCCTAGCCAATTCATAGTATAATACATAGCTAATTATAATTTAAACAAGTTTACAAAACAAGTTCAAAAAATCCATTGCCAATTCATAGGTCTACTACAAACACTTCAAAACAAAGTTTACAAAACAAGAAACAGAGGCTTAAGTTCAAAATAATCCATTGATCAAAGTTCTCCATCATGATCGTTCATCCTCGTGATCTTCCTCTCCTACTCCACCTTGCAATGGTGCTTGAGGCTTAACATTTCTAAATTTGGACCCACCAATCATGGATAGGATGGGCACCAACATAGGCATCAATTGTGTCTGGACAAAAGAACTCATCGCTATATTTACAGCTTCCTTGATGCATTCTTGTGTTGGTGCTACAATGTGAGAATGACCATTGACCTCTGAAGATCTAGCCATATATCTGTGAGTGTCAATATCCAAGCTTTGACACCCTAAGACTCGCCTCTTCTTAGGACCTGACGCCTCTACCCATACTTCTGAATCAACCACTGGATGCAACAAAGGGTCTTCTCCATACTTCTCTTGCATTCTGGTGTCATATGACTCCTAAAATAACATCAAATGACATGGAATAAAAGGTTCAGTAGCATTACAAACAAAATGCATATATAGACATTCAAATTCTGATAACTGCAAAATGACATTCATCATATTTCTACTATCGAGATAGCAATACTGAAGTTCACCCCAATTTTCCTTTATTTTCTGAAAATTTCTTTTTTTTTTTGGTGAATATAAACAAAAGTAAAACAGTTGAAAGTCTCACACCATTTGTTACAACCAGGCAACTTAGTACAAAATAAGCTGAAATAACTGATTCTGAATTTACATAAAGCAATCAGAGGTTTATAACTGATTTCTGAAAATGACAGAGAAAAGCAATCAGAGGTTTATACAATAGCAACCAAAAACTCAATATACCTAAATCCTTTTATCTCCTATCCTTCAACTATAGAGAAACTATAAAAATTAACAAAATCAATCAGCAACAAAGATATAATCCAAGCACTAAGAAGTGCCTGATGACCAGCATGTCACCTAACATATGCACAAAACATAATTTTATCTTTTATGTGGTGTTTTTCAGGCAAAATTCAGTCAGGTTGGCATAAATATTGGTGTCTAATATATTGCCACATTCACATTCCTCCTTGAGAAGGTATACAAACAGAAAATGTAATCAGACACAAACGAATGAGGACCGTTGTTACAAGACTATGATAAGAATTATCTCCTTCATGTATATGCAGAACTGAGAGCCAAAGCAGTGTATAGATCTTTCTATAGAGCAACATCAAGTATAATTTTAAAATAACTTACAATAAAATTCTTCGAGCGCTGAGAGACATACTCCCCATCTTTCTTCTTATGAACATGATTGAAAACATCTCTGAAGGAAACTGATGAGTGTGATTTCACCGCATATTTCATTTGCATTTTGCATGCATTTTCATATAGTTTAGGCAATTTTAATTTGATTTTTGTTAGTTTTTACCTTGGAATGGGTAAGGCGGTGTTGTGGTGTTGTTTTGCAGAAATTTAAGGACTAAATGCTCAAGATCAACCATGATGGAGCTTGGATGGAGATAGAGCTTGAAAAGTGAAGAAAATGTACCAAACAGAGCCCATCACGGCCTAGCCGTGATGACCATCACGGCCATGATCAAGCAAAACTGGAAAGAAAAGAAGGCAAAAGTCAGAGCTGGTCACGGCCTAGCCGTGATGCCCATCACGGCCGTGACATGTATCCTCAAGAGGCAGAACTGATCACGACCTAGCCGTGATGAGTGTCACGGTCGTGACAAGCCAAAATTTGAAAGCGCGCCCAATGCAGAACAGGTCACGACCTGGCCGTGATGGCCATCACAGCCATGACGCACGCCTAATCTATAAATAGGCATCTGGGCAGAACAGAAAAGGGGACTTTGAACCCTAGACCAGATTTTGGAACCCAAAAAGGAGTATTCTCTGAACCAGGGGCTGCAGTGACTGCTGTGGAAAGCCTCCATGGAGTTTCCTCTCTCCCTTGTTCCTATTGTTCTTAGTTTGGCTTTCTTTATGACTATGAGTAGCTAAATTCCCTTTGTGTTGGGATTAGATGTAGCTAAACCGGATCTCATGTATTTGCTTTGATCTATTAATCTATGTTTATGCTTCATTATTAGTGTTTGATTTCTATACTTAATGCTTTTTATGGTTTGATCACCCATGAATTGTTCTGAGAATTGATTTGCAATTGGGAAGTTCTTATCAGTTCTTGATCTGAAATCAATCACCTAGTAAACCTTGCATCTAGGAATGGATTTTGGTTTATTAGTAATCGTGTAATCCCTACTCGTAATGCAAATTCATTAGTTAAGCCATCTAAGGAATTAGGGTTTAATTAGGGGATTTAGGCTCTTGTTATCTAAGGAATTAGGACTTGAGTAATCTTGTGGATTGATTTTAATATTTGAAGCATAAATTGGATTGGTGGGTGACCGCGCTGTCGTCACGCGCCAAAAAGAACGAGCGATTATAAAATAATGCAGTATAGTGCGACAACTCGGATCGTCTCTCAAGGACTCTTTAGGTGTTGTTATTATTAACAGAAAATTAGTAAAAGTTAGAAATGGGGGTTTTGAGATTAAAACTAAAATAAAGGAAACAAAATAAAAACAGAGAAAAGAAACAAAGCAGTTTAAGAAATTAGCAAATAAACAAAAGCGATTAACCTACTGTTCTCAGTTTCCCACTATCATTGGTTCATGCAAATCCTAAGCAGATACTAATCCCCTCCCGGTTGTAGCAACAATTAACAAACGAAAACCGCTACTACAGATGTATGTTCCTATTCCCGAAATAACAAACGGGGTTAAGCTCTCATGAACAAACGAACATGAATGAACACACGCGAAATAACAAACGCGATTATATATAGGAACATAGCATCACCGAAATGAAACAATACCACACTATACATTACTGAAATAACAAACAGAAACATATAATATGGCATTGAAAAGAGAAAGGCAAATGAAACAGGAATCACGGAACCTCAAGTGATAACAAAACCAATTACATAGATTAATCTAGGAGACTAATTCTCCATTACGTAAATAAACATTAAACTAAGAGAAAAACAAAAGACTAACAAGTTCGTAAAACTAGCCAAAATCAAGCACTCGACTCCTAAAAACTAGCTATCTTATCATTCCGCCATAGAGCAGTTTATATACAAATTCCGGAATCTAAGTCCTCGCGAGGCGAAGCACCTGCTCGCGAGGCGAATTATGCGAAAGGTCTGCAACTCTTGGTCTTCTCGCGAGGCGAGCATATCTTCGCGAGGCGAACTTTTCAAATTCCCAACTGTAACGCCCGTGACCTCCAGCATGCCCAAACCGTGATCGTCTGACTTTTCCAAGGTAGCATTACTCGCGAGGCGAGTACGGTCTTCGCGGGGCGAGACAGAAAGTTTTGCAATTTTCAGGAACAGTCACCTTCGGTTCATGGGCGAAACAGTCTTCTCGCGGGGCGAAAGACTCCAGATTTATTCCTTTTATTAACCTGAAAATAAGAAAATATAATAAGTATTTTATTTAACTCTAAATCAACTAAATTAACTTAAAAACAATTTACAGACTCAAAATATTACTTAGAAACAATCAAGTCTAATTTGGGTAAAAAATGATATAAAATAAGCACAAAGCCAAGGTCTTTACTAGTTAATAAACCAGTCAAACAGAGGCTCATCAAAATACCCCAAACTTAAACTTTGCTTGTCCCCAAGCAAACTACACTCAAAAACTTAAAAAGACTAAAGACCTGGCAAGCTCAAAAGATTCAATCAACTTTCCATAGATTTCAAGCAATTTTTCAAAACAATTTTTCTTTCAATGTTCCCCCCTTTCAAGCAAAGCAATCCCCACATTCATTTATTCTAAACAATTGAGAAATTAATCATTCAGACAATCAGAAATCTAAGCAGGGTGTCAAAGTTACACATAAAAGGGAGATCACCAAAATCAAACAACTGCCTTCCTCACAAGGGAAATTTGTGTTTCACTCATCGCTCAGTTTGTCAGGCTAACAACATTCACTCAATTTCACTTTTAAGAGCACTTCCCATAAATTTGATTTTCATCTCAAAATGGTCCCCATAGAAAATATGCAAGCAACATCAGAAGGTCTTTATTGGGTTGTAATGGGGCCTGGCTAAGGGTAGGATATACAAAGGAACTAAGCTGAAGACCCTAGGAACTAAGAGAGCATGAACTATATTTACACTTTGAATTTCACTCAAGTTCCTTTCTTTATTTTTTTCTTTACACTTCTGGGTGGCTACAGCTCTTTTTATTTCTTTTTGGCATTTTTGTATATATATATATATATATATATATATATATATATATATCTATATATATATTTATTTATTTTTTTTTTCAACATTTGTACACTTTTTCTTTCACAAGCTTTTGGCTCCAACTCTTTTTTTCTTTTTCTTTTTCTTTTTCTTTTCTCAATCCCAACAACATATTACACCTTGCAGCCACCCCAAACTTTAGTTCTTGCACCCATTCTAAGATTACGTGCTCTCCTAATCCTAAGATCGGGTTAACATGGTTTTCCAGATTCTTGGGCTTATAACATTAGGTTATCAAGAATTAACAGTCTAATCAGGCTCAAAGGGGCTAACTAGGGAACATGCATTAGGAATTGGTTATTTTAGGCTAAGTAGCTATTTACAAAGAAAATGCCTAAATCATTTGCTACACACATATAATCATGCAAACCAAAAAGAGATTCAATCAAATCCAGGGAAGTGCAACTTGAAAGTGATTTTCACACAGTTTGAAACATGTTGGAGGCTCAAAACCTCACCTGGACATTCATGCAAATTGTTTGAAAGAGATACTATCCCTAGTGTGTGCTTCCTATCACCCCAAACTTATCATTCATCATGCTATCATAACAAAAGCTCAAAGTTCAGTTTTCAATCACATGGGGATCATTTTTCAAAAAAAAAATTTCAAATCCTAGGGGGAAAACAGTCAAAACATAACATGCCATCTATCTATGCAAAATCAATCAAACCAATAAACTTGCCATAACCAAGACACAAACAGAACTCCTGAGCTTCTCAAATTATTCAGGAGCATTATTGACAATAAAACAGAAATAAAGCAAAGCAAAAGAAAATTAAAAAGAAGAAAGGGTTAAGAAAACTCATTGAAGGGCGGTTCCACCAGGATCCCACTGTCTGTAACATAAGTCCCACATGGTAGCCAAAGGACTGAAATTCATTCCAAGCCTCCCTAACTTGCAGCCTTTATACGGAAGTGGGTGCTTGACAATCATAGTAACCTCGCCCAGTGCGGCGGACTTTTCACTTCCTCTGGGGTCACAGATGACCTCTTTCTCAATAAAATCTCCCCAATAGAAGTGGGGCTCAACCTCTTGGACCGGCCATGGTGCAAAATCCAAGGGTGTAAAATCCATCACCTGGTGGCTCCTCGGGGGAGGTGGCAAACAGCATTAGTTGGGGTCTCCGGTGTTGCTTCAACTCCTGCAAGGTCTTTATCCACCGCACTATTGGATTCATCACTTGTTAAACCTGCAGAAATCTCATCACACACCACGAAAGGTTAGAGTTAGTACAGTTAGTAAATATATTACAATAAACTAAATCGAAAGCGGTGAATGTCTAGAAGTTGCTTGAGCTCTATGGAGGGTGGTCATTTCAATGGATGGTATATTTGGAACTTCATTTGAACAAACAAACATCACTCTCACTATCACCCCGCAAAATAGAGTCAAGAAATCCAGCACAAACATCACACGGGTTAGTGTCGATGACAGTTAGTACATGTATTAAAAGTAATCGAGTTAGTAAAGGTCCGATTGTCCGGACTTTCTGCACACGGTTCATCAACCCCATCATTCTCAACACATGCATTTGATTCCACAGGTTCTTCATTATCCTCAAGCACGGTGGAGCAGATGTCCTCTTGATCCTCCTGATCCTCATTTTCTTTGTTTCCTTTCAAGTACAAACCTGCATAACAGTGTATACACAAAGCAGCAGTACCATCACAATAACAATTATTAGAATCATGGGATTCAACACATAATTCATCATCAACAGAAATATCATCATCAGAATTATCATCAAAAGTATTTTCAGGAATAACCATCTGTGAATCCTTATGTTCCTCAAGGGGCTGTGGAGTTAGCATTGCAGCCAAGTTGGCGGTAACTTGATCAATTAGAGCCCACAACTTTTGAGATTCAGCTTGGTCCCTCTGGTATTGAGCCTCCATCTTCTGTTGAAATTCAAAATTTCTCGCCTCCATCATCCGTTGAAATTCAAGATCTTGTTGTGCCATCCGTTGATTGTTCCCTTCCATTTGTTGTAGCATTGAAGCAATCTCATCCAAGGTGCTCTGTGAAGGTTCGGAAGGTGCAGAGGTGGTCACTTGGCTAGGATAGTATGGTGGTGGCTCACTAAAATTAGGATAATACATGCAAGGTGGTTCATAATAAACATTAGGCAAATATCCATACATGTAATTATCCATGGCAATCAAACATCCAGACAAAGCAGACAGAACTAATTAGCAAAGTTTTTTTTTTATTTTTATATTTTATGCTAATAACAACAAACCAGAGTCCCCGGCAACGGCGCCAATTTTTGACCGCGCTGTCGCCACGCGCCAAAAAGAACGAGCGATTATAAAATAATGCAGTATAGTGCGACAACTCGGATCGTCTCTCAAGGACTCTTTAGGTGTTGTTATTATTAACAGAAAATTAGTAAAAGTTAAAAATGGGGGTTTTGAGATTAAAACTAAAATAAAGGAAACAAAATAAAAACAGAGAAAAGAAACAAAGCAGTTTAAGAAATTAGCAAATAAACAAAAGCGATTAACCTACTGTTCTCAGTTTCCCACTATCATTGGTTCATGCAAATCCTAAGCAGATACTAATCCCCTCCCGGTTGTAGCAACAATTAACAAACGAAAACCGCTACTACAGATGTATGTTCCTATTACCGAAATAATAAACGGGGTTAAGCTCTCATGAACAAACGAACATGAATGAACACACGCGAAATAACAAACGTGATTATATATAGGAACATAGCATCACCGAAATGAAACAATACCACACTATACATTACTGAAATAACAAACAGAAACATATAATATGGCATTGAAAAGAGAAAGGCAAATGAAACAGGAATCACGTAACCTCAAGTGATAACGAAACCAATTACAGAGATTAATCTAGGAGACTAATTCTCCATTACGTAAATAAACATTAAACTAAGAGAAAAACAAAAGACTAACAAGTTCGTAAACTAGCCAAAATCAGCACTCGACTCCTAAAAACTAGCTAACTTATCATTCGCGCCATAGAGTAGTTTATATACAAATTCCGGAATCTAAGTCCTCGCGAGGCGAAGCACCGTCTCGCGAGGCGAATTATGCGAAAGGTCCGCAACTCTTGGTCTTCTCGCGAGGCGAGCATATCTTCGCGAGGCGAACTCTTCAAATTCCCAACCGTAACGCCTGTGACCTCCAAAGATGCCCAAACCGTGATCTTCTCGACTTTTCCAAGGTAGCATTACTCGCGAGGCGAGTACGGTCTTCCGGGGCGAGACAGAAAGTTTTGCAATTTTCAGAACAGTCACCTTCCGGTTCATGGGCGAACAGTCTTCTCGCGGGGCGAAAGACTCCAGATTTATTCCTTTTATTAACCTGAAAATAAGAAAATATAATAAGTATTTTATTTAACTCTAAATCAACTAAATTAACTTAAAAACAATTTACAGACTCAAAATATTACTTAGAGACAATCAAGTCTAATTTGGGTAAAAAATGATATAAAATAAGCACAAAGCCAAGGTCTTTACTAGTTAATAAACCAGTCAAACAGAGGCTCATCAGTGGGCTTAGTATTGCATGAGGCAAAGGTTTAGTGAAGTTTAATCCCAACATCTTTCATCATACTTGAAAAATCCCCTTTTTGCATTCCAAGTATTTGATAAAAATCCTAAAAGAATTTGTTCCTTTTATTTTGTTTATTTTAACTCTTGTTGGGCTTGGTATTTAATATTGAGCTCCCTTCCATCCAAACAATCGTCTAGATAGAAGTCCAATTTGCGAAGTGGTACTTGTCCGCGATCCCTGAGAACGGTATCCGGTCTCACTACCGTATTACTTGTACGACTAGGTATACTTGCCTAGATCTGTCAACAGAAACCGGATGCTTCAACTCTGCCTCTTATATTCAACATCTATTAGAATATAATAAAGGTCAATAATATTGTATATGAAACTTAAATATTTACCATCCTCCTCTTATGTTCACCAAAGCTTATCCTCCTCTTATGCGATCCATGCATGTTCTTTCCCACACTGTTCTTGCCATGCTACGATCATAATCAGATGCAAGCTTATATTTACCCTACACCATATAATACAATATAAATACATTTATCTATCAACAAATATAATATTATGCTAGAAAATATAATTACTTACCATGAAGTCCCGAAATAGCTCGTCCTTCACGTGAATTAGATAATCTTTCCACTTCTCAACTGGAGTAGGCATCCGTGTGATCACAATAGATATTATATCATGAGTCACAGTTTGAGGAACAAACCTCCTCCTACAAGTGGAATTTAAACCCTAAGTAAGCAAATTTAAACTCTAAAAAAATATGAATTATTAGACAAAATCACTATTACTTACGGGTTACTGATGGCCTCAACATATATAAGTTTTCTCCTATCAGATTCTACACGAGATCCTCCACTCGAAGGCAGTGAGTTTGGGTCGTTTGCAGGTGGATCAGTAGAGTAGGGATAGAACTCGAAGTAGCTGGTTGCTGTCTTTTCCTAGCGTTACTTGCATCAGCTGCTTGCTGCCTGGGCAATTGTTGTTGCTTAGCTTTCTCCCTAACGAGCCACATCTCTTGATCTTCACTATCATCATAGTATTCACCATTCTCTTCAGAACTAAAAAATGTGTGTTTTTCATTGATTGTTGAATGCATTAACCTCCTTAACCAGTCCTTGTTTTTTACCTTTGTTCTTACCATCCTTGACACATGTAGAATAAGAACTGAAACAAAGACACATTCCAAAGTAAAAGAACCAGTATCATAGGGCATAATCACTTCAAATAAAATGGTAAAATAAGCATAATGCCTAAAGTAAACAACCAAGAAAATTAGAATAGATTAACTTGCTGCCATACTTTTAATTTTATATGTATACATAAACAGGATTTAAAGGAAAGGAAAGAGCATTCCAATCTTGAATAACAACCCTAAATAATAAGCCTAAATACTGGATGGCCTGGATCACAACGACATCTCCCTCGACCACGTCCATTTCCTCTACCTCAGATTGCTATGCTAAGATATATACATACCCTTCAATTACAATTAATTTACAGGTTGCATATGCATGGAAAAAATGCACTAAAACACAACAATTAAAGACAAGAACATATCATTTTGTAAAAAAAAAAAAAAGACAAGAACATATCCAAAGTTGTCCAGCAATCATACCACACTATATCTGCATTCCAATATATATAAATAGAGGTTCTGTTGCATTTCATGAATGCTAGATCTACAAGAAAAACCATCACAGATAAACAGTTTTTAACACTAATAGTAAACGAGACATTATTAAACAACTTTTCACAATAATAGAAAATTTTGAATACTGAATCACACAAAAAAAGTGAATTTTGAATTATCTAATGTTAGGAATTCTTTGGATAAATAAATGGCAACTAGGAATTTGTAATAAAAGAGTTAAAAAAGGAGGAAAAAAAAACCGAACCTGTATATACTATATATATAGAATATATAGATACCATTTAACCAAGCTCCTAAAGTTACCATTCAGATTATCAAATGAGATTAACCTTTTTATTTCTTGTCATTAAGTTTGAAAAATCTTTCTTTAATGCCAAAGAAAAACAAAGGTCCCTAGTCTAGGCCTGCTACGCCAGCTCCTAGGAAGAAAATTTCTTCTCACGAGAAAACGATAAGATGGGAAAAAAAGAAAAAAAAAAGAACTCAATTGAAACTTGAAAGCAAAACAAAAGCAGAGGTGAAAGCAGAATCCATGTAATAGTATAATAGAAGCTGTTAAAAGCACCTGTTTAAGCTTGGGTACAGCTTGTGATGACCTTCCTTCTAATGTCACAAATATAGCTAAGAAAACTCCAATGAATATGGGAGAAAATAAAAAACTGCAACAATATTTCACCATATCCAAAATTAAAACAACAAACAAGCATATGATTAATGATTGATACAAAGTGGCAAAAGATAGTGGGTTGGGAGACAGGTGGAAATATCCCACCTGATCAAGTACAAGCCGCAAAAGTGCAGTCGATGCTCCAGGTTGTGTGACCAATTTACTCAGATACAAGTACCTAAAGATTCAAAGCAAATTTCAGGAAGCATACTTTGCTTTCAATAAAATATTTTCTAAAGATAACATATCATGGAACTCATTGATATCAGGTTTTGCACAAAGTGGTCATTGTGATGAAACACTGATTCTATTTGCTGAAATGAATAATGCTGGACTAGAAATCAATTCATTCACATTTGGTTCTACAGTTAGTGCTGCTGCCAACAGTGCCAATGTTAAAACTAGGGAAGAAGATTCATGCAATGATTATAAAAACTGGCTATGATTCAGAAATTCAGAAATATAAGTCCTTATAATAACTTCATCTACACTTTTTTTTGTCTCCCTTTGTCACTAATTACTGATTTTATAGTCCTAAAGTTGAAAATTATTGAGAATAAAGAACTTGAACCATCGCTCATGACAACCATCAATTCCTAGCATAAATCTTAAGGTCATTATTTCAAAGATGCAAAAGATTATTATCTTGCATGCAAGGACTGTTTTCTGGAGTTAAAACCAAAGCATCACCAGTAGGTAAGGAACATAATAAACAATAATAACCAAAACAGTAGTTAAGCATGACCAAAATTCTGATCTAAGCATTTTGTCAAACAAGTGAGGTGCAATACTACTAGACATATAATGTCATCAAAATTATGTTACACTCTTCGTGTCATGAGTGAAAGAAGATGATCAAATTGAGAGAGAGCAAAACTAATTGACAAATCACAACCCTAATTACAGATCGAACATCTTACCTTCAAATTGCATATTGAACTTCTTATCTTCAAGCAAATCGTCTTCAGATTGTAGATCCCTCACCTTCAAATCTTACCTTCAAATCGCAACTTGAGAGAGAGAACATTAGCGATAGAGATATTGAGAGAGAGAGAGAGATTGAAGAAAGAGAGTGAACCTGAGATGCAGAATTGAGATGCAGATCGAGCAGAAAGAGAGAACCATGCGAGAACCACCATGCAAGAGGAGCATAGAGTGTGAGAGTGGGATAGAAGATGCAGAGTGGGCCTGAGCAGAGAGTGTGACTTTAACTTTAAGACAAAAAATTTATATAAAAAATAGTTAATATTTAGGTTTAACTTTAAGTAACAAAACATTTATGGTAGCTAACACTTAACAGTAGTTAACAAGTAGTTAATTAACTTGAAATTAGTTACAGATTTTATTAATAGCTAAAATTAGTAGCCAATTACTGTTTTTCTTGTAGTGACACTTTGTAATTTTAATTAATATTCTGATGGCTTATAATTAATGACAATAATTAATAAGGGCAATATTGGAAATTAATATTTAATATATATAAAAATTGATGCATGTTTCTTATATTTTGGAAAAAAAAAAGAATCCATTTGTTTCTTATATTGTGAACCGAAGGGAGTAATTAAGCGAAAAGAAACAAGCAATTGATGAGAGAAGGATGGTGAAAGGTGTACGTAGTTGGGTTACATTAATTTGGAGGTTTTCTTTTATTAGATTTTGTATGAATTTAATTTTCTCAAATCAAAACAGATAAAATAACTTTGATAAAAATAAAATAAAAAATTATGAAATCCTTGTGGAAGATAGAAAATTTGATAAATGACTGTAGTAACGGTTACGTAAATTCTATCAATACTCTTACGACTATTATATATTAGATTTCGCCAAGAGCAGTGGGGAGTCTAATTTTCACACTTAAATAAATGATTACTTTTTACCCAAAAAAAATGATTTGAGCAAATTTGCATACCCCAACTTTGTGATTTTGGTGTATTCTTTTTTCGAACCATTTTTGGAAAAAGAATAATTTCAAAATAGATTCTAATTTTTTTCCCTAACAATCAAGCTCCTTTTTTTGACTGGTCAATGGTCACGACGGGGACGAATAAGACCGGTCACAACACTGGAGTAACAGAGTGTTTGTCGTTCGCCGATCGAAAGATGGAGGTCGTCGTTCAATGTCGATATCTAGGGTTCAAGTTCGAAGGATGGAGCTTCACATGTTTATGATTTGATTTTGGACTTGGTGTTTTTGCCTTTTCGAAAATGTTTTGGGATCATATCATAGACCTTTGTAACCAAAATCGTAGGAGGGTTTATTTATATTTTAAATGGTAGCAACCCGTGAGCCAACCCGAGTCGAACCCACATGCTAGGTAAGCTTATTCGAAATGACTGGAGGTAAAAATGAGTCAGGATTTCTCCAACCCAACCCATGGTACGTTGGGTTAGCTCATAAGCTTCAACTCATATTGACTAAGATTAAATTGAGTGTAGATTTAATTTTTGATCCCACGATATTTTTTTATCAAGCTATATTGAGGCTCTCCCATTGAGTTGGGCCTGTTTTAATAGCTTTATTTTTGGTTTAGATTTCTAAAAGTGTGTACTTATATCTAGCATGAAAAAACTAACAAATCATTTAAATTGATGTATATATTTCACATCTGCCTATGCAGTAGAATCTGAAAGGTGAAGAAAATAAAATAAAATGTATTCAAATAGTGAAAATTGTGTAAATATATGAAATGCTTTTAGTGAAAGTGTGTTTAACTAGAATTAATCATCCAATAGCTAGCTACTATTGCAGAATTTTGTTTGGTTTAAGATGTATCTTGGAGCACATCAAAATCTGTCGTCTACCCCTTCGTGCTTTGGTTCCAAAGCCAAGTTTATAGGACTGCTGACGAAACCTAGGATGTGTGCCACAAGTGCAGCTTCAAGTATTGCCCTCTAATGTACCAGTTCTGATGCAACAACATTCAGCATCCATCAAGTTTTAGATGGAGTACATCCTTTGTGTTCCCTTTTTAACCTATCATCTATGATAGAATTTCCAGAAGAAGGCAATTCATAAGTTTGGAATCCAGCTTGTAGTTACTATCAAAATGCCACAATGATATCAGAAACAGCACACAAATCCCAGGATAATCCCCCCAACCCAAAAAAAAAAAAAAAAAACCTCACGCAGAACACAGAGGTAGAGCAGAGAATCAATCTTGTATTCTCGCTAACTTAACTCTTGATTGTTACCGCATGAGTAAATCGTAAATTTGGTTCTTGAAATTGTGAATTAGTATCAACCTGATCCCTAAATTGAATAAAATAGTAAAAATGTTTCTGAAATTATAAAACGTTATTCAATTTGGTCGCTTCTTTAACCCCAGTTTGTTAACGTCGTTAATGTGGCTAATGTGGCACATTAAGTGCCTTGGTGGCACCCATGTAATAGTCTATATGGCCTCCACATCACAGAATGTAATTTCAAGAAATAAATCGATATTTTCAGGAACCAAATTGATACTCCTTTCTCTCTTTCCCTCTCCTCCTTGTTCTCTAGCTGACCACCTCTCCTCTCTCTTCTCCTCCTTCCCTTCCTCCACCTTCACAAAGTGTACGTCCATGGTGATAGGATGTATTTGTTTCTGGTGTTGTAAGTTGGATGCTTCAACGATATCAAAGCACCTAAAGAAACTATTTTGAACACTACACAAATGAACTCAAATTTCCTCCTTCCCATATGTTAGCCGGAGAAGAAGGAGGGGAGGGAAAGAGAGAAAATATTATCGATTTGGTCCCTGAAATTGTATTTTGTGACGTGGAGGCCATATGAACGCTTACATGAGTGACATCGAGGCACTTAACGTGCCACATCAGTCACATTAACATATCAAGATTAACAAATGGACTAAATTGAATAACATTTTGTATTTTCATGGACTTTTTTGCTATTCATTTAATTCAGAGGATCAAATTGATGATTTATTCTAGGTTTAATCATTGAGTTGGTCCCTGAATTATTTGAGAATTTTTAATTAGGTCCCTGAACTAAAAAAATTTCTAATTAGGTCCCTGAACTTTCATAAAATTTTCAATTGGGTCCCTTTACTAAAAAGTTTCTAATCGGGTCCCTAAACTTATATAAAATTTTCAATTAAGTCCCTAAAGTAATAAGGTGACTATATAAAATAAAATAAAATAAAAATGATAGATGATGAATTTTTTAGAAAAAATACTATTTGACATAATAATAAAATGACAAAAGATGAATATGAGAGAAAAAACTCACAATTTAAAATAATAATAATAATAAAATAATAAAATAAAACTTAGTGAGAAAAGTTAATGTTTTGCAATTAGCATAATAATTAAATACAAATAGATAAATTTGAGAGACAAAATTTTGTTCTTGAAATGATAATAGAACAATGAAATGTAAAATCATGCTAAAAAAAAATCATGTTTCATAACAAAATATTAAGAGATTAGATTGATAAATCTTGATATTTTAAAAGGTATATATATATACCAACATGATGTGACATATTTGGTAGATAACTGAACCTTTCAAGCATGTGATTAGATGTTCGATTCCTGGCTCATGTATAAAGAAGAGCATCTGTTGGGAAAGGTCAACCCCTTAAATGGATCTCAGTACCACGAGGGATTAGTCTCTGGCTCGCGGTCGGAGGATACCCAGGTTTACCAAAAAAAAAAATAGTAATATATATATATATATATATATATATATATATATATATATTTGAAGCAACAACAATAATATATTATTAAAGGATGATTTTGAAGAAAAAAATGTTTCAAATAAAAATAAAAGAGTAAAAGATGAAATTTAGCAGAGAATTTTATTATTTGAAATATTTTTTATTCTAATATTCTAATAAGAGATGAATCTGAGTGAAAAAAATCAATATTTAAAAAAATAGAAATAAAAATATAATTTAACTGAGTTATTTTATTTATTTTAATATTTATTATATTATTTTATATTTTAATTGAGGCTTATCTTAAATTATTTTAATATTTTTTAAATAATATTTTTGCTTGATATTTTTATTATTATTTTAATATTATTTCAAATATTAAATATTCGACTCAATTTAATATTTTAGTATTTTGTTATAAAATATGGATTTTCCAACATAATTCTATATTTCATTATTTTGTTATTATCAATTCAAGAACTAAATTTTGTCTCTCAAATATATCTATTTTTATTTAGTTATTATGTTAAATAATAGTTTTTCTCATTAATTTTTATTTTTATTTTTATTTTATTATTATTATTATTATTATTATTATTATTATTATTATTATTATTTTAAATAGTGAGTTTTTTCTCTTATATTCATCTTTTGTCATTTTGTTATTTTATTATATCAAATAGTATTTTCTTTTTTTCTAAATTTCATCATCTATTATTTTATTATTTTTTATTTTATATAGTCATATTTATACTTTAGGGATCCGATTGAAAATTGTATATAAGTTTAGGGATCCAATTAAAAAATTTTTAGTTAAGGGACTCAATTGAAAATTTATATAAGTTCAGGGATTTAATTAATTTTTTTTTAATTCAGGGACCTAATTGAAAATTTCAAAATAATTTAGGGAACAACTCAATAATTAAATCTTTATTCTATACATCGTACATTATTTTACAATAAAATATTGCTTAACAAACTTCTCCAAGAAGGAAAATTAAAACTAGCCAGTAACCACAGGAAGACTCGAACTGTCAGTGTCAAGACATGTGGCTAATCTTTTGTACAGTGGAGCTTCTGTTGTTTCGGCGCCTACAATTTTAGTTTCACATACACTCTTATTTCGTTATGTTATTTGAATATAAAGCTTGGATATTATATATAATATTTTATATTTTTATTTTTTATTTATTTTTTATTTTTTTATATACACATGTTTTAAGAACACATAATAAAAACAAAAAAACACCTCATTGTGTCTGTTTTTTAAGTTCAAAAATCATTTGCCGTCAAAACGTATATCAAGTCTATAAAAAAAACGGCTTTATTTTTTCCGTCCAGAAAAAATAAAGAAAGTGTGCTAAAATATCTTGGCTTAAGAATCAGGAATAAAAATCGTGCGTTGTAAGTAATTTATAAAAAAATAAAAATAAAAATGCGGCTGGAAACTTAAATGTTAAAAAGGTGTGAGAATATCACGTGGATGCCATATGGACCTTTTATTGTTGTCATAATTTGGAGTTGAAGTCTATGGAATAATTATCATTGTATTACTATTAAAATAAAAATAATTATTACATATACAGAAAAAAATAGTTTAATTATTATATATTGATAATATAAAATTTTTTATACTATCAACTAATCATCAATTATGTTATAAACAATTTTTAATATAATTAAAATAAAAATCAACAAAATCTACTAATGTGACAAATTGTGATAGAGTGTCAGTATAAAAAATGCTTATACTGTAAATATATAATAATTAAACTCCAAAAAAATTATATGTTAAGCGATTACATAAGTATTTTTTTTTATCAAAAAGTCGTTACATATATATCAAAAATAATCTAAAAAATGATATTCACGAAGATAAATCTCTGATGCTAGGATAGCTAGAAATGTACCTTATACTTCTTTTCTGTAGGCACCCTTTAAAAATTCGACTCGACCCTAAAACTCATCCCAATCCGTATTGTTCTGGTTGGATCCAACTCTAATCCGTAGAAGAGAACGAATGAACCTGCATTTATTTAGTGATTCGGTGTCAGGTCAAGGACGGGTTCGGGTTGACCTTCGGGTTATCCAACCAGTCTCATATAATAAAATCTACTTTCATTTTTTTCTCTATCTAACTTACGTTTGAAGTTTGATATATTTTGTGGCTGTTTTTGTAATATTAAAAGAATCATGTTTGATTAAAGTAACCTATTTTAAACAATGTACGTTTGGTAACACGAGCATCAACGAAGCATTTAGCAAAAAGATCATCTTTTTTTTTTTGGTATTTTGTAAAATCCTGTTTTGGATCTATTTTATGATACGAGATTAATTGATGACTTTTAGATAACATCTTTTGACGATAATTTGCTTATAAAAAAATATTTTTTCTTACTCACAGAATTTTAGTTTGTAAAGAATTTATTTAACTTCAGGTCGACCCGATCACGTCCCATTTAGACCGGATCTTAAACCAACCCGAATATGATCAAATTCCTTCAAATCTAGAGACGAGTTCTGATTCAAAAAATTGAACCTATCAATATTTAGGGTCAAGTTTAAGAGACAAACAAAACTCGTCACAATCCATCCCACGCTCACCCATTTAAATATAGCAAGTAGATTTATCGTGACACTAACAATCCTTCAATTCCCAGGGATATGCAATATATATATATATATATATATATATATATATATCTTATTACTTATATAGGGTCGGGATACCTATTTGCCATGGCACTGCATTTAACATCGTGCTTTCTTTCCTTCAAACCTCAAACTGTTGCAGCAAAAGCACAACGTTCTGAAAGATTTAACCCTGTCAAATTTGATTCTCTTCCTACTTCTAACAAATGGAACATTGTTCAAGAAAACCAATCTATCGCATGGATAAGCTCTGTAAGTCCAAAGTTTACGTACTTTCTAGTCTTGTTAATCCTCTTTTGTTTAAAACTTGTAAAAGAATGACTTGCTTTGTTGCTCATATATATATATACCCTGGAATAACCCAGTTCCTTTTATTTGCAGGAGGAGCTCAGCATTAATCACGCTGAGAAATTGAAGGTACTTAAGAATGTGCTTAGGAATGGTAGTGAAAGTTCACTGCAAAAAATGTACATGATTGATGCAATGCAACGCCTAAATATTGATTTCCACTTCCAAGAGGAAATTGACGAATTCTTACGGAGGCAATATGTGATTTCCAGCACTAGCGGGGGAGCCTATGGCCATGATCTTCATCAGATTGCACTTTGCTTTCGTCTACTGAGACAACAAGGTCACTATGTGCCTGCAGGTGGGCGTGAGTCATTTATTTTATTAGTTATATTATTTGAACACCACAATCTGGACATCCAAGTGACATCTCATTCACAATTGAATATTATACTATCTTAAAATTTTATACATTTCCATCCCAGTCACACTCATGTCAACAATATCTATACTAATGTCCAAATTCAGATTTTCAAATAACATAACTTTTATTTTATACAATAAAGGTTCAAATTGGGGAAGAAAAAACGCTGGAACATATTTAATCCTTAAAAACTAAAAAAGTCCCCCATTTAATTCCAGAAAATATCAAAATAGGTTAAATTATTCATTTTTAGGATGGCCTTTAAGGATCCTTTAATTTTTATGAGGAACTATTTTGATATAATTGTAGGATAAGGCATGATGATAAGTGGTTCATGGTGGACCATTTTATTATAACCATTAAATATAATAATTTAATATTCAATGATCGAGATTTCGATGCTAGAAAAAAAAAAACTAACCTTCTACTAATAATAAAGTAACCAAAAAAAAAAATTCAACCTTACCCTCATCCCTTCCAACTCAACCGTTCAACGAAGTCACTGTACGGCCACCTATTCCACCATCCACAATCCACAAACCATCAATGGCCTGAAATCACAGCATAGCTACTTCCTCATCTTCCAGATCTAATCTCCAGAAACCAATCTCATCCTTCATATCATGCAACTCATCTCTCGGCCGTTCGATCTCCACCTCTGACATCACCGCTGAGACCTCCGTCTCCTTCGCCCACAACTGCGACCTTCCCTCAGGCGCCATCGCCACCACGCCTCTGGTCCTTCTTCCCCGACATGGCTCTCATGCCGAGGATGGTAATCGCCGCCGATTCCCTCTAAAGGCAAAGCTCATCCGCGGCTTCTGCCACCTCTATGACGGCCTGGAAACCATCGCCGTCGGCATGGAAGGCACGATTTCAAAGAAAGACACCATCATCACGGCGTACCGAGGCCACTGTACTTCCTATGCCGCGGCGGAACCCTAGTCGAGGTGTTCGTCGAGCTCATGGGCCGCCGCGACGAGTGCTCAGAAGGAAAGGGTGTTCTATACATTTTACAGGAAGTCTGGGTTCTATGGCGGCCAGGAGGATGGGGGGTTCAGTTCTCTGGGATCGAGGCGGCGGAAGACTGGAACAGTCGAAGAGAGGCATAGGGTGGGGATGAGGGTAAAATGGGACTTTTAAAATAAAATAATAAAATTCAAAAATTGGGAAACCTACTGTTATGGGCCAATTTATTGGTACATGAGTATACCACGTTACAAGATACGTACTTCAGGGGAGAATTCACCCTATTTTGACTGGTATTTAAGATTTATAAGAATTAAATTGATATATTTTATTTTTTGAAGGATCAAATATGTGTCTCTATTTATTTTTTTTTAAATGATCAATTTGGGTCTTTATTTTTTTGTTAATGGAATTTTCTGCCGAAGTTTCAAAATTAATGAAAACTTACGAGATACATGACATCCACAGAGGTGTTTGGCAAGTTCAGAGACAGGGAAGGAAAATTTAACCAAAAACGATGTGGAAATATCAAGGGAATGGTAGATTTATATGAAGCCTCACAGTTAAGCATAGCAGGAGAAGACATGCTTGATGAAGCTGGAAAATTTAGCGGGCAGTTCTTGAAGGAAAGGTTGGCTTGCCTTGATAATCATGAAGCTAAGTTTGTAAGGAGAACCTTAGAACACCCTTGTCATAAAAGCTTAGCAATGTTAACTGCTAGAGATTTGATCTTTGGAGATTTCCATAGCATGAATGGATGGTTAGGTTCCTTAAAAGAATTGGCAAAAATGGATTTCAGTTTGTTGCAACACTTACACCAGCAGGAAATTCTTCAAATTTCCAGGTAATTAATTATAAGTGTGCTAACTTGATTTGGGAGGTTAGTTTATTTTGTCCTCAATTATGGAGGCTGTTCCTCCTAGTTCATTTTTTTGAACATTTATTGTTGCAGATGGTGGACAGAACTTGGTTTAACTGATGAGTTAAAGTACGCCAGAAATCAACCACTTAAATGGTACATTTGGTCCTTGGCATGCCTCCCTGATCCTACTCTATCAGAAGAAAGGGTTGAGCTCACAAAACCAATCTCTTTCATCTATATAATAGATGACATTTTCGATGTGTATGGGACCCTTGATGAATTAACTCTTTTCACAGAAGTTGTTTCTAGGTACATGCCAAAGACTTTTTACAAAAAATTTAAATCGTGGTTGTGTGATTACATCTTTTGTTATTGCATACTATTATGAAAATTAAAATGAAAAAGTATAGCCAATACGACTGTAATTATAGTTATATTATGATTTTGGAGACTACTAAAATCACAACATCGCAGCCTCATTTAAAAACCTGCTTCTTACGTATATTATTGAGAAAATTTAAAGATGAAATTAAGGGAAATAAATAATCTGCTTTAATTTGTTTAATGCAGATGGGATATTGCAGCCACTGAACAACTACCAGATTACATGAAGATATGTTTCAAGGCCCTCTATAATCTCACTAATGAGATCAGCTCCAAGGTATACCAGAAGCATGGGTGGAACCCCACGAACTCTCTTCGAAAGACGGTAATTAATATTAATTTATTAGTAACAACAATATATGTATGTATGTATGTATGATAGATAGATTGTCCATTTTGTGCAGTGGGAGAATTTATGCAAAGCCTTCCTAGTTGAAGCAGAATGGTTTGCTTCTGGGAAATTTCCCAGTGCTGAAGATTACTTAAAGAATGGGATAATTAGCTCTGGAGTGCATATTGTGCTAGTTCACATTTTTTTTCTTTTGGGTGAAAGACTAACCAAGGAAAATGTTCAGATCATAGATGGATTCCCAGGCATTATTTCTTCCCCAGCAACAATTCTTCGGCTTTGGGATGACTTGGGAAATGCAGAGGTAAAGATTTTAGTAATGACATTTTCACTTACACTATACACTTTTCTTATAATAATAATAATAATAATAATAATAATTGTACATATTTTTAGCGCCAATAAAAAATTGAACATTACTTTTTTATATCTTTTTTTACACCTCTACTTGTTTCAATAAAAAAAAAAGGGTATTTCTCTCATTTATTAATAAAAAATAATAATGAAAGTGTATCGATGGCATATATTTATTTATTTTGTTAAATATATATGGCATATCTGTACGTTGCATCACGTTCTATTGTTTCATGTTTGGCATATATTAACGTCCTCATACATTGCATCATTTAATTGCATGTTAATTAGATGTTTGGCATATCTGACTTTCACATTTGATCATCTAACATCTAATGTATATATGCCAAACATTCAATAGCTAGTATACTATAGAAAAAGCATAATACTAAATCAACATCAGAAATATAATCTTAAATGAAGCATAACATATCGAATAAGAGGGAAAGGCCTGAAGAAAAATATCAGATATCATTCTTATTTCATATGTTTAAAAAAATTACTATTATGACTGAAGGATGAGAATCAAGAAGGCAATGATGGGTCATATGTGAATTGTTTGTTGATGGAACACCAAGATTTATCATTGAAAAGTGCAAGAGAACAGGTTATGAATATGATATCTGATGTATGGAAGAGCCTCAACCAAGAGTGCCTGTTCGGAAGCATATTCCCTATAGCATTCACCAGGGCCTCTCTCAATCTTGCAAGGATGGTACCATTGATGTATAGTTATGACGATACACACTCCCTTCCGAGGCTAGAGAAGCAAATCAAGTCCTTACTTTATGATAATGTTGTTCTTTAATTTGTACTGTGTAAACCTTTATGTATTCAGCTAATAATTAATTCAAATTGGCCTCCACTGGTCAAAGATGATTGAGAAGAAGAACTACCCGAAATTCTTCAAGACTCTGAGAAAAATTTACGGGATTATTGTTTATTTTATTTTTGTTGTTGTTATCATATCACTAGTATAAAATATTTACTATTAATGACTAATCTTCTTTTGAAAACTTGAACACCAGATTTTCTCTATACAAATAACGGGATTATTTGACACCCAAGCAACGGTTATTAAGGTAAATGCTGAAAAAATAATAAAAGTCAAAATATTTTTTATAACATCATGTGTCATCCCCACCAAGAAAGTGGGAAAACACCCGAGCAACGGTTATTAAGGTAAATGCTGAACAAATCACAAAAGTCAAAATATTTTTTATAATATCATGTCTCATCCCCACCAAGGAAGTGGGAAAAGGCTAAAATTATTGGGACAATAATTAGCGCTGGGGTGCAATGGTGGTGACTCTGCTTGTGAACGCATTCTTTCTCGATAATAAGTTTGATGATATATAATTGGTGGGGATACAGAATATAATAAAAAAATAGGACAGAGAATCTTCATCCTATTGATAGATGACATTTGAAGGCTAAAGTATTTTCAAGTTTCAACAACCAAATTAAGGAGTTATAAGGTGATCAAGATATTTGGAGGAGGGACATGGGTTGGAGTGATAAGGAGATCTTGGATTCAACTCCCCCACTAATATAACATACTAATTGTTAACATTTGGCTAAAGTTTCAACAACCACACATTTCTTTGGCTATATGGGGAAAGCTATCTGTGCACGTATAGCTTCATAAATTCATTTCGTTAGTACTTAGGAAGAAGCAATTTAAAGTTTGTTGGGGAAAACTGGAAAAAAAAGATTATGTTGATAATCGATTTTTGTATAATCGATTATTGTGATAATCGATTATAATTAGAATCTGTTGTTGTTTGAGTCTTTTTGCTGAAAAGCGATATTAAAATAATTTATTTAATTTGTATGTAAAAAAAATCACTTTTATGAAGTTATTTATTTATATTAATAATATTTAAGCTTTTTTAATATTGAAACTTGTTAAAATATTTAAATTTTTAACAAAAAAAATAATGTAAATAAATATATAATAATAATTAAATTAATTAATTAATACGTTATAAGCTGCAATTCTTGCTCCTGGTGCCATTCCTCTATACGTGCCATAAGCATAGCCAAGAAGATTAGCACCATTCAAAAAATGATTTGCTTTCCGTTTCTTTCTTGTTCCAGTTTGTACTTTTCTTTCTTTTTGTCTAATACAATGTAGAACACAAAATTACTTACGTTGTGTATCGACTTTTTTTTTTTGATAAGCAAACGTATAATAATCAAGTATAAGAGTATTCAAAACCCATATATAAAATACCTATCAAAATTGAGCCCCAAAAAATAGCAGGTAGATGTTCAACCTAAAGCACGATAGATTCTTCCAACGAAGATTAATCACAACTAACATATAACATATAGTAATAGATACTTCGTATCTATAATAATATAGTTTTTAAAAAATAGATCGGATAGGGTAGGTTTTGGTTAAATTTGTCTAACTCTACCTTTTTAAAGTGTCAGCATAAACTTGATTTATTATACCCATCATAACAGGCTTTTGTTTTAGGCTTGATCTAACTTCGGCTTGAAAACCCATTTAAATGTTTACATTATAAGAATATCTTCGCGTAGGTCAACTAACTTATATTTTATAATTTTAAATTAGATATGACTTTTATCAAAAATATTAATTTTTATATAAAATTAATATACTATATTAATATTTATTTATTAAATTATATAAATTATAGAAATCTATATTTATTTAAACAAACATTGAAATTCTCATCCAATCGTAAGTTGTATCTCTCTTTCAACCTTCCTTTTACTCCTATTTTCTTTCTTCCTCATCCACCGGAAGGGGTGGTTTTGAGCCATTTTTTGGTCTAGAATCATCCCTCTACATCATTTTTTCTCTCATTTTATCTAAATAAGTGGGTTTTTAATATAGATCTGATTTTTCTTTCGTGTTTTTCCGTGTTTTCGTCGTCTGCGTGCGGCGGTGTTTTGTCCGTCGTCTTGTTGCGACGTCATTTGGTTTCAGTTCTTGTTGCGGTGTTCGTTTGGTTCAGATCGGCAGATCAGCTTTGATCCATTGCAGATTCAATCAAGACTCGGGCGTCAACGTTACAGATCCGAAGACATGGGTATTCCAGTCACTTTGATTTTATCATATTTGTAGGTATTTTATCGTATTATGCTATTAACCTATGTGTTATGAATTTATTTGTAGATTCATCATTTTCGATTTTTAATAATATTGAATTTGTGTTGTTTTCGATATATTTATAATTTTGAATAAATGAATATCTTTTTAATAAAAAAAATTTTAAACAACCATTGAATAAATAGTTGATTTGACAGGTTAGATAGACTTTTGTAAGAGCTCATTCTTTATTTCATCATTCTTTATTTCATATCACTAAACACCCCTTTTAAAAAGAAAAGAAAGACGTGAGATATCATTTGATAGCTACTATATGTTAATATTTTCTGAAAAGATATATGAACAAAAGTTTTCCATTTTCGCATAAGGGATAAAAAAACAATTCACATATATTATATCCGATAATAAAATTAGTTAATTAAAATCAAATGTTTTATTATCGTATATCAGAGTGAGAAAGAAATATTTTTGGGAATCATTTAAGGTGGACCTATTTAAGGTGCCAATTAGGGGTATTTGCGGAATGGATTCTATCGGTTTTGAGCTAAAAAATCATCCGATCTAATGATGAAAACAACATACGGTTTGGATTGGATCGGTTTACTTCCTTTAAAAAATCGGATCTGATCCGATCCAATCAAATCAAATGCGGTTTGGATTGGATAGTTCGGTTTTTGTCATATTTTTTTTCTTATGTCGAATGTCCTTTCTACTTATATAATGGTGGACAAAAGATGACCTTCATTTTAATTTGGGAGTTTGAGAAAAAAATAATTATCGATACTTTTAACATGTTCTTTTATGTTAATTCCCTATATTTACGCTCACTGATCATCTTTCTTTTCCTTGAATTGGCTACAAATAAATTGTAGCTAATTATGGTTCAAATTTACTTAAATGATTTCTTATTTTTAAGGTTTACTCAATTAAGTATATATATGTTATGCATCAAATCTTTTAGCAAAATATAACTTCAAGACATTAATATTTATTCTAAATAGTCGCATAAATTTCATTCCAACAAAAATATTAAAGATAATGAGGAATATAAAAGTATTAAAAACAATGTTTATGTATGAGTAATATTATAATTTCAAAAATAATAGTACATGTATATAATATATCGGTTTGGATTGGATTGGATTTCACTAGAGGATCCAAAATCCGATTCAATCCAATAAAAAAAGTGGTCTTTTCGATTATATTTTGGTTTTCGATGTGTTCGGTTTTCAGTTATTCGATTCGGTTTATGCGGTTTGAATCGATTTGGATCAGTTGATGAACATCCCTAGTGTCAATGCTCTCTAACACTTATTTTTTTCATTTACATGACTCAAATTCAAGACATTACTTTAAGGGAAGTAATTAGCTCCTTATCAGTTGGATCAACAGACGTCGGTAGTGTTGGAAATGTTTGATATATTACATAGTTATTCTTTTTGTATGTCTCTATTATTTCCTTACATTTTAATAGTGTGTTTGGAAAAGCTAGAAAAAAAGATTATGCTGATAATCGATTTTTGTGATAATCGATTATAATCAGAATTTATTTTTGTTTGGGTTTGTTTGCTGAAAAATGATTTTAAAATAATCTATTTCATTTGGATGGTAAAATAAAAATCACTTTTACATAATAAATTACAAAAAATGATACGAAGTTATTTGTTTATATTAATAATATTTATATTTTTTTAACATTAAAACTTGTTAAAACATTTACTTTTTTAACAAAATAATAATAATAATAATATAAATAAATAATTAAATATGTTGCACCAACCCGACAGTGATGCTATGTTCCATACGTTATCAATTATTAAATATTATTCTCTTGTTATGCTTCTTAGTTGTGGAATTGATTTTTTATTAATTGGCAGAGGCTAGCTCCCCATGACGTAGGCTTAGCTCTGCCGCAACTCATTTCTTTGTCCAATTGAGTAAACGTGAAGGAGAGGAAGAAAAGTATGTCTGATGATACTTATCCCCTTATTCAAGAAACATTTTCTTCCTTAACCATTTTGTAAGATCCTAATTGAACCACTTCCTAGATATTAGGGAATTTCATTACGTTTGCTTTCTAATTATTTGGACAATAATTCATTAATTCCCAAAATGGTCTTGATTGGTTATACCTTGAGAGCTACATGAGTGAACACCACCAAGTTTCAGCTGAAAACGCACAAGGGAATGTTGCGCACTTGATTTCAAGTAAACATCTCAATCGAGGAATGGTGATGCCTGCCGACCCATTTCCATCATTTAACCATTTCGGGTTCAATGATGCTAGGATGGTACCCCTAATGGCCAATCTACGGGAACATGTCAACGCATGTACTGCTTAATGTTGGTGTTGGGCACCTTCTTCCTTGTTATCTTGTGTTTTTTGGGATAAACACTAAAACAAGTACCTTCCCTTATTTCTTCACATGGTCATGATTTTGCTTCACGAATAATCAGAGTTGCAGGGTCCTCATTTATTTCGTGGTCAAGGATGAAAGTTAGTTGAATTTAATGAAGAGTTATGATATTTGAATACAAATTTTGGATATCGTATATATTTATCTCCATTTCTTACTTATTTTTTATTTTCTTTATATACGTGTTTCTCAAAAATACATCCAAAGAACAAAGATTTGTGTTCCGTCCAAATATCTCAGATGGGAGCCGGAGAAGGTCTAGTGGGAGTGTTTTGGAATTAGCTTGACAGAATTGAGATTCTGCTCCTACGTATCTAAATGGGAATCAAAGCAAATGTAGTTCTAAGTGAGGGGGTTGAACCCCTATTTATAGATATTTTCAGTGCACCCGTTTGAGTAAGACGGTTACTGAGATCCTATTTGTTAGGATCAGATTGTTATTGCAGTTAGACAATGATATGGATAAGGCTCCGAGTTATACGGAGAGATATTTGGACCAGCGAGATATCCGGCCCAACGGCCGATTCTCCCGGATAGCTCGGGGCCGAGATATCTTCATTTGTGGTCTACTGTGAAATAGGCCCGAGTAGTTATCCTCGGGTGTCAAGTGTATTAATAGGTCTTCGGCTTTACGGGAGTTCGGGTCACGGCCCACTTACAAGAATGAGCTCGGTCGTATTGACAATCCTCGACCTTATATCTTCGGCCAGTACACAAGTCCCCCCGAGCTCCGAGCTTAAATATGCGAAAGAGCTGATAAGTATTAAACCGAGCTTATTCTTCGGCCACATAGACTTCCGTATTCCCAGCTGTCATTTCAATCGAACCTTCCCTCCTGTCAGGGAAGGCAATCATTTCCCCTAATCCTTCTGCGGCACGCTATAGGTGAGTAACCCTAGAGCTCCGCGCCCATTTAATGAAGGGAAAATCAAAAGTCGCGCCTTTGGGCTTCCTGAAACGTGGGCCGTTGATTGTATCATCAACTGTAGTAGCTATAAATACCCTCTAACTCCAACTCCCCTCCACTTTGCCTATCCTCCTTCGCCCTTCACTTTCGTCTTTCAAGTTTCTGTCATCACTCTCCTGTCTGTCACTCTTCAGGTACGCCCCGTCTTCTTCCCTCCTTCAAGCTTCTAAGTTTAATTTCTGCTTATCAGATGAGTTCGTCCGAGTCTTCCGAGTCAAACACCTCGCCTCTGATTGAGCGCGAGATTTCCCCCATTGGGGGGTCTCCTTCCACTTGCAGATTCAATTGCTCAATTTCGGTCCCAGATTAATATCTCGGCGTCTGGAGACGAATCCGAGTTTATTTGTTCCCCATGCTCGGGTACCGAGTGTGTCTTTCTCAGGGCTCGTCCTTCCGAGCCCCCTTTCACATATATGTACAAGACACTATTTGCCCATCTGCGCGTCTCTCTTCCTTTCACTGAGTTCGAGTGTGACGTTCTGAGAACCATGAATGTCGCACATACTCAGCTTCATCCCAACAGTTGGGCTTTTATGAAAGCCTTTCAGATTTTGTGTAAATACCTTGGGATGGAGCCCACTACTCCAAAATTTTTGTATTTTTACCAAACAAGGTTTGGTGAGAAAACGGGATGGATTTCCCTTAACGGGCTGAACCGAAGAGGACTGATTAGTTTGTACACATCGTCATATAAAGATTTCAAAGTCGGCTTCTTCCGAGTTCGCCCCTCGGGCTCTCACTCTTCCCACTTCTTTGACGAAAATAGATGCGCCAAGTTTCCTTTATACTGGCAATCATCTCCCACCAAATTCGTCGGTTTCGAATACCAATCCCTTCCCGCCGAGGATAGGCGAGATATAGATATATTAGAAAAACTTCCTCGGCCTCTCCATTGTGGGCGTCTTCTGAAACTCCCCTTCTCATCTACTCCGAGAACCGACTTAAAAAGTAAGTGTTCGGCAATTTAGTTTTTAAATCTTTTCTGGCGTGTTGCTGTACTAACAACTCTTCTTTTTGGCAGTCATTATGGGGAAATTCGACTTCTCCAAGCTTTTGAAGTCTGCCGTGAAAGAGGGTCAGGGTCCCTCCACGGCCGAGAAGAAGAAGAAAAGACTTCCCCCGGCCACTGCTAAGGCCTCTGCCAAGGGGGCTTCATCATCCGCCCCTCACAAAAGAAAGAGGGTAGAGGTAGTGGCTGGCGCCGAAGATTCTTCCCCTCCTCGCTCAAGTCCCCCTCACCTACCACCCACGAGACGGGAACTACGGGGCGAGAAGAACAACCCCCTCCTTCCACCGAGTTGAAGTGGTACAACACTTCTCTAAAAGCAGGGACCTCATCTCTCTGGGGCGAAGACTTCAACCCCTTCCCTTCTTTCGACTCGAACTTCCTAAAGCCCGCTGATCTCCGGCTAATGAGGCAACAAGGGGCTCAGTCTAGCATGGAGGCTCTCTCGACCTACTGCATCCGAGCTGCTGCCCTGGCCCGCTTTTGTAGCCGAGATTTAGTGGAGGCTGAGAGGAAATCCCGGCATCTAGAAGCTGAACTTGCTTCTATTGAGAAGCTGAAGGGGGATTTTACCCGGACCTCCACGGAGCGTGACGAGCTGGCCAAGGCTAATAATCTCCTGAATACTACCATTACCGAGCTGAATGGTCAGAACTCCGAGCTTAACACCAAAACAAAATTTGCTGAGGAGAGTAAAGCTCGGGCTGAAGAAGGTAGAGCTCGCGCTGAAGAAGAGCTCAAGAAGGCTCAAGCTGAAATTGAGCAACTCAAAGCTGCCCTGGAGGCCGAGACCAAGGCCAGGATGGAGCTTCAGGGAGATTTAAAAGAGACCACCGACTGTATTCTTGTCGAGCATCGGAAAGGTTTTGAAAAGGCCATTGCTCAAGTTGAGATTTTTGCCCCGGGGGTTGATCTTTCGGGAGTCGATGTGAATAAAGAGGTGTTGAACGGGGAACTTGTTCCCATAATTCCCGAAGAGGAAGAGGAGGTGGAGGGGGGGGGGGGGAGATTCTCCTGGGGATCATATCGAGGCCGAGGAGAGTCATGGGGACGAGTAGCTGTATTAGTTTTTTGTCGTCTTCATCCCTTGTAATGGGCTTTTGCCCTTGTAATTTTGATTTGACTTAATGAAAACTCTTGCATCATTTTGGTGACCTTTCGTGGCTTTTATTTGGCCGAGATATCCGTCGGAATATTTTTATATTTCGATGTTGTGTTCGACAAGTCCTCGGCTAAGGCCGAGGTATTCTGCCGTCCGTATCAAGAACGGATAGTAGTTGTCACACGTGAAACACATGATTCACGTTTTGCGTATGTGGTCACACATTATATGCTTTGGAAACCGCAATGGGTTCATGCAATTACTGCTTTTTGCTTAGTTTCAAGATTTGTTTTTCCAACAAACCTTTTCCCAGTGCATATTTCTTCCTTTCCAACGCCTCTTGCCCCTTCTAAATAGGGTTGTTTCACTGCTTCACTTGTTCATTCTTCATTCTTTCCCACCAACCAAATTCGTCTTCCTTCAACCCGAGTATTTCTATGATAATGTTAGGGGTTTACGCTCCCCTCTCCCAGTTAACATCCTTTTTTGAGTTTCATAGCTGCCAAAAAGGATGTAAGTGGGAGATGGGATCCAGAATTCCTTTTATGATTCAATCCTCCAAGAAGGATGTTAACTGGGAGAATAGCAGTCTTCGGGCGTCGAGAAAGGGGTAGAGGCCGTCTACTCCCGGAGCGGGCCGAGCACCTCATCGTCCAGCTTTCGCACGGGGAAGTGATTACTTTCCCCCTTGAGGGAAAGTCGTGGTGTCCGATTGGGGGGATTACTGGCCACCTGATCTTGCCCCTACCCTAATTGGGGGGACGACTGGCAAGCCGGGCGGGCCTTATTTTCAATTTCAGCTCTTTATGTAAGTCGTAGTACTTTCTAGTACTCGACTCATATCTTGTTTTTACTTTCGGCATTGTACTCGGTTCTATTAAAAAATTTTAATGGCTCGGACTCGCCCTTTAGATTATAATTTTGTTCTTCTTACTGCTCGTATTCTATTTTACTTAAATAATTTCGAAGGCTGGAACTCGGCCTTAAACAATTTAATTGGCTCGAACTCGGCCCTCAGGCTCAAACTTGGACAATTTCTTTGGCTCGAACTCGGCCTTCAGGCTCAATCTTGGCCTTAAACAATTTCTTTGGCTCGAACTCGGCCTTCAGGCTCAAACTTGACCTTAAAAACTTAATGGCTCGTACTCGACCTTCAGGCTCAAACTTGGCCTTTAACAATTTCATTGGCTCGAACTCGGCCTTTAATGTTCGCGGAAAAAATACATCGGCAAATTAAGAAAATAGAACAATGTTAATAATAAACTCTTTTATTGGATAAAAAGGAAGTCTGCGGTGTGCCTCGTTAAAACCTTCTCGGTGAAAACCCTTTTTGGGACAAAATACCGAGGTAGGAAAAAGAGTACATCACCTGACTATATACATTAACTATAATAAAATTTTAAATGCGAAGCATTCCAAGTCCTCGGGATAGGCTTCCCGGGCAATTCTTCTAACCTATATGCTCCGTTTCCCAAGTTTTCTACCACTCGGAATGGCCCTCCCCAGTTTGATGCCAGCTTGCCTTCCGTGTGATCCTTCCTTGCTTCTCCTTTCATCCTCAGCACCAAGTCCCCACGCAAGAAACTCCTTGGTTTCAGTTTTGAATTATACCTCTGAGTAGCTCTTTGTTTGCAGGCTTCCTCCCTGATTTTAGCCTCCTCCTTGATTTCCTCCACCAAGTCAAGCTCGACCCTTAGGTTGCTTTCATTCTCATTCTGCCCATGTTGCATTCGCCGGAAAGACGGCTCACCAACCTCAACTGGGATCATGGCATCTGTTCCATATGTTAGTCTGAAGGGTGTTTCTTGAGTAGTGGATTGAGGCGTGCAGTGGTAGGCCCAGAGGATACTCGGCAACTTTTCTGCCCAAGCTCCTTTGGATTTTCCTACTCTCTTCTTCAGTTCTCCGAGAATGACCTTGTTGACCGCCTCGGCTTGCCCATTGGTCTGGGGATGTTCTACCGATGTGACATGGTGTTTAACACCGAGATTGACATAAAATTATCGCAATGTCTTATCTACGAACTGCCTTCCGTTATCAGTGACGATGGCAAAGGGAATTCCGTGCCTACAAATGAGGCTTTTCCACACAAACTTTTGTACCTTCTCGGCGGTAATTTTCGCCAAAGGTTCTGCTTCAATCCATTTTGTGAAGTAGTCCACTGCTACCAAGAGAAACTTAACTTGTCCTTTGGCTACCGGGAACGGCCCAAGTATATCCATCCCCCACATAGCAAAGGGCCAAGGCGAGTTTAAAGTGTGAAGTCCTTCGGGTGGGGTACGACTTATATTGGAAAATCTTTGGCACTCATCACATTGCTTCGTCCCACTCAATGCAATCTGCTCGGATGGTAGGCCAATAGTACCCTCTCGGATTACCTTGGAGGCCATTGATCGGCCCCGCAATGAAAACCACAGATCCTCTCGTGAACCTCTTCCATGACATACTTTGATTGTGCCTTTGTCGGACATTTTAACAATGGTATCGAGAATCCCCGTTTATACAATTCTCCGGAACGCGATAGCAAAGTGACTTGCTCGAGCACGATCTTCCCGGCCTCAACGTGATCTCGGAGGCAGAATTTCGAGGATAAATACTCCCATATAGGTGTCATCCATTCTCGGTCAACCGGCTCGTTGGCCATCACCTCCCCAAACGTAATACTCGGTTCATTGAGGGTTTCTTGAATAACTGTTCTATCTTGTGGCCCGGTTTTTTAAATCTGGCCAATTTGGACAAGCAGATCGGCCCAAGTATTTTCTTCTCTAGGAATGTGCTCAATAGCGAATTTCTCAAAGCTGGAAATTAATTGATTGACTTTACATAAATACAGGGTAAGTCGAGGCTCTTTCGCTTGGTACCCCCGGAGATTTGCCCCTGTGACTAGTCGCGAATCACTTCGGCATCTAACAGCCTTTGCCCCCATTTCCTTTGCCAGCATTAACCCTGCTATCAAGGCTTCATATTCGGCTTGGTTGTTTGAGGTTTTGAACTCAAACTTTAGTGACTGCTCCAGGATCAGCTCTCCTGGGCCTTCCAGTATCACCCCAGCTCCACTGCCTCTAACATTCGAGGATCCATCCACATACAAATTCCACCATATACCCTCGGTTATTGGCCTCGGATTGAGCTCGGCTACGAAGTCGGAGAGACATTGAGCTTTCAGAGGACCTCTCAACTCGTATTTCAGGCCGAACTCGGATAACGCCACCGACCAAGCAATCATACGGCCTGCCAACTCGAGCTTTTTGAGAATCTGCTTAATCGGGTGATCAGTTTTGACAATCACCTGGTGACTTTGGAAATACGGACGCAATCGCCGAGCTGCGGTTACCAGGGCCAAAACCAGCTTTTCTATGACTTGATACCGGGTTTCGGCATCATGAAGGACCCTGCTGATGAAGCACACCGGCATTTGAACTTTCTCTATTTCCTGCACAATGACTGCACTGATGGCGTACTCGGTGGGGCGACAGTATAAGTACAACTCTTTCCCTGGGATGGGTCGAGTTAATATCGGTGGTGAAGACAAAAAGGCCTTGAAATCGACGAAGGCCTTCTCGCATTCCTCGGTCCACGTGAAGGTTTGAGGCCTCTTCAATAATCTAAAGAAAGGCCGAGCTTTCTCTGCAGATCTAGGGAGAAACCGAGATAATGATGCCACCATACTGTAAGTCTTTGTACTTCTTTAATATTTTGTGGGCTTCGCATCTCAATCACAGCTCGACATTTATCAGGATTGGCTTCAATTCCCCGGTGTGTCAACATAAAACCGAGGAATTTTCCACCCTGAACACCGAAAACACACTTTTCCTGGATTCAACCTCATATTATACTTTCTCAATTCTGAAAAATTTCCTCCAAATCTTTCGGGTGGTTGTTGGGGTCATCGGATTTTACGACCATGTCATCCACATAAACCTCCATAGTCCTTCCGATTTGTTTTTCGAACACCCCTGTCCATGAGCCTTTGGTATGTAGCTCCAAGCATTTTTCGGTCCAAATGGCATTACCCGTAACAATAATTCGAGCCTTCATTATGAAAGCTGTTTTTCTCCTCATCCGGGGATACATTCGGATCTGATTGTACCCGAGTATGCATCCAAAAACTCAAAATTCTGTACCGGGAGGCACCATCCACCATCTATCAATACTCGGCAAAGGATAGGAATCCTTTGGGCAAGCTTTATTCAAATCTGTGTAATCGGTGCACATGCGCCACTTGCCATTTACTTTTTTGACCAGAACAACATTGGCCAGCCAAGTAGTGTATTCTACTTCTCGAATAAAGTTGGCTTTGACCAACTTCGCTGTTTCTTCTTCCACCACCTTTCTCCTCTCCTCACCAAGTCTCCTTTTCCTTTGGGCTACTGGTTTTGCCTCAGGACAGATTGCCAGTTTATGGCATAACAAATCGAGGTCAATCCCCGGCATATCATATGTGGTCCAGGCGAACAAATCGGGCGTTCTTTGTGGAGCACTTCCTTTATTCTCTTTTTTAAATTCGGCTCGAGCTGCCCGCCGAGCTTGGTGCACTGATCGGGTTGTGATCCGATCTGGAACTTTTCTAACTCCTCAATGGGTTGTGGACGTTGTTCCTGCATGTCCGTTCTCGGATCCAGTTCAACAGAGTTAACAGAATTCACAGACTTGTCTTTTCCCCTGTCTAGTGTTTCTGCAGGTGTAGGTTTAAGTTTGCTTACACGCAAACTATCAGCGTAGCACTGTCTGGCCATTTTCTGATCAGCCCGAACAGCGACTATGTCTCCCGAGTTGGAAGGGAACTTCATTGTTAGGTGGGGAGTAGAGACCACAGCTCCTAACTCGTTCAAAGAGGGTCTTCCGATCAGGATATTGTACGATGTTACTGCATTAACCAACACGTACCTGACCATGATAGTCTTGGACGCCTTGCCATCCCCAAAAGTAGTTAGGAGGTCAATGTATTCTCGGGTATCCACCTGTTCCCCAGCAAAGCCGACGAGCTTACTGTCGTATGGCTGAATAGATTTTTCTGGGATCCCGAGCTTTTGAAATGTTGAATAATATAAAATGTCAGTCGAGCTCCCCTGGTCGACAAGAGTTCTTTTGACCGAGAAATTGGGCAACTGCACTGTGATTACCATAGGGTCGTCCTGATTAGGATCCACCCCCAAGAAGTCTTCGTCAGAAAAGATAATAGGTGGGGAAATCCTCGGGGGTTTGCCGGATACCGAGTTGACAACCCGGATGTCCCGCAGGTGTTTTCTCCGAGCTGAACTTGTCGTGCCTCCCCCTGCAAATCCACCCGAAATAGTGTTTATCACACCTCTGACATTATTATCCTCCTCTCGCCTTTCATTCTGGCCTTCCCTGGTCTCTGTTCTTTCATTATTTTGTCGACCGCCGTCCCTTCTCGAGCTTTGGTCACCTCCTCTTCTTCTACTTCTGCCACGCCCCTCGCCATTGTTGTGATTTCTCCGAACAAAATTATTGAGATGACCAGCTTGCACCAACTCTTCAATCTTATCCCGCAGGACCCAGCACTCCTCGGTGGTATGCCCGTAATTACGATGGTACCGACAATGTTTCTGTCGATCAGCATTCTGGGGCGTGTGGCCACGGTTGGGGAGCTGCAAAAGTTCCGCGTTGTAGGCTTCCTCAAACACCCGAGCTCGGTTAGTGTTGAGGGGAGTATAGTGCTCATACTTCGGTCCCCTATGCAAATGCTCGGATGTGCTTTTGAATTTCGGCTTATCCCCTCCAGCCCTCCTCTTCTCTCTCCCTTCTCTTCTGTCAGAATCATCAGTTCTCTCCCCTTTCTTAGACTCCTCAACCTCCTCCATATTAATGAATCCCGCAGCTTTTCTCCTCAACTCATCCATACTGGTTGGTGGCTTCCGAGCTAAGTGTCTGGCGAAAGGGCCAGTAGTAACCTTGGTCAAGATGGTGTGTAGTGAAACATCGGCACTGAGATTTCGGATGAGGACAGTCTCCTTGCTGAATCTGGCCATGAAATCACGCAGGGACTCATTCTTTTCTTGCCTAAAGTTTACCAACGAGGCCGAGGATTTTTGATGAGCCCGGCTCGTGGCAAACTGAGCATTGAACTTAGTCATGAATGTGTCAAAGGAGTCAACTGACGCTGGCGTAATCGGGTGTACCACTCAACGCAAGCATCCTTCGAGTAGTTGGAAAGACTTTACACATGACAAGATCATCGTCAAGAAAGAGGTACATCTCGAGTAGTGAAAGCATCTAAGTGATGCTCACGGTCCGAGGTGCCATCATACCATCAATGTTTATGGCTTTGTAGTTGGATGGAAGAGGAACCTCTATGATGGCATCGGTGAAGGGATGTCTAGGCCTCACCGCACGCCCCTTTTTCATTAGGCCTATTTGCCTAAGTGAAAGTTCGAGGGCCTGCCTAGGAAATTCCCCGGTGCCTTTCGGTCAATCGATGAGAAACCCGGGGTTGTTGACCTCCTTCTCTGCGTGTGTTTCTGGACCCTTCGTTCTCGGCCGGTCCCCTGGCTTCTCTCATGAGGAGAAGAGGCGGACCTTTCCTCGCTTTGTTCTCATTCCCGACGGTACTGTTACGCGCCAAACTCCTCATTCTCCTTTCTCAGCATTGCCACTTGTGCGAGGAGTTCTTGGATAATGGGGTTGTCGGTCGTCATAGCCGGGTTTATGGACCGTTCCCCATTATCTCCGTTGTTAGCATTCTCTGGCTCCTCTCTCCTGCAGTTCCCGCTCCTTGTTCTCACCATGGCTTGTGGTATGGGAAAGTTTTGCTTCGATTCCCACAGACGGCGCCAAATGTTACGTTCAAATATCTCAGATGGGAGATACTCGACCGGAGAAGGTCTAGTGGGAGTGTTTTGGAATTAGCTTGACAGAATTGAGATTCTGCTCCTACGTATCCAAATGGGAATCAAAGCAAACGTAGTTCTAAGTGAGGGGGTTAAACCCTTATTTATAGATATTTTCAGTGCACCCGTTTGAGTAAGACGGTTACTGAGATCCTATTTGTTAGGATCAGATTGTTATTGCAGTTAGACAATGATATGGATAAGGCTCCGAGTTATACGGAGAGATATTTGGACCAGCGAGATATCCTACACCAATGGCCAGGATTTGGATAGCTCGGGGCTGAGATATCTTCATTTGTGGTCTACTGTGAAATAGGCCCGAGTAGTTATCCTCGAGTATCAAGTGTATTAATAGGTCTTCGACTTTACGGGAGTTCGGATCACGACCCACTTACGATTTGGTATCCCATTTAGACGTCCAGAAATCGTTCATGTTTAATAAACGTGCTTCTATTGGGGAAAAGTAGTTTTATATTATCATTGCTGGCTGCGCAATGATTTCTTATCGCAAAACTTTTGTACCCAAATCCGCATCTTGTTGCGCTAATGTTGTTCAAGTAACATCCAATGCATACATAATCATGGTTCCCTCTAAGTTTTGCTTGTGCAATCTTATTCCACTTTGACTAACCAATAAATTCCTTCCAATTTGACACATCAATACATATGATCAACTAGTGTAATTTTTGTATTCTATATTTGTATTTTAGTCCAATAGTTAGTTATATTTACATGTTTTTTTTAATGTATTTGGACATCGGCGTTTTTTTTTATTATTATCTTTTGCATTTCTCCTTTTTTTGTTACAGAGAAGTGAATGAAATTCAACAAGCTCCACAACTCCACGGTGGTTCGGCGGCTGAACGGAGCTGGAACATCGATGGGCCATGACGTGCACGTGGTGGCTGAGTGGAGCTTGCGTCTAGGACACGTGAAGGACGACTGGCTCGCGGTGGTTCACGGATCTGGGCTGCACGCGGCGGTTTTGGCTATACAGAGGGGCGGACGTGACTGGGCTCGCGGCGGGGTCTGTTCGGGCAAGGAGACGCACTGGCGCAGGCTTCGGTTTGTGTGGATCTAGTGCGGCGAAGATGACGGGATCTGCAGCAGTTCTGTTTACAGATCTGCAGCAGTAAAGACCAAGTGCGAGCGTCCTTCGCCGCCGCTGTGCGCCTCTATTACCATAGTTTTTGTCATCGTTCAGTGACAACTTCTCCAATTTCATTCTCCTTTGAACTTCATTTTCATTTGAACCCTAAATACCAAATTCGAATCTAAGTCCCCAAATTCGAATCTAAGTCCCCAAGGAGTGCGAGCGTCCTTCGCCGCCGCTGTGCGCCTCTATTACCATAGTTTTTGTCATCGTTCAGTGACAACTTCTCCAATTTCATTCTCCTTTGAACTTCATTTTCATTTGAACCCTAAATACCAAATTCGAATCTAAGTCCCCAAATTCGATTCGATTTTCGCAAGGAGCTTGATGTGTTGATCGATCTCTCACATTCTCTCAACTCTTAATTTCACTCTTTCAATCCTACATCATTTCTGCAAGGCTTGTTTTGCTGTTGCAGAGGCATGTATCAACTTCCTGGGCATTTTCTCTGTTCTTCGACGTGCAAGGTTGGGGATGAGAAGGGATGATGTTATAAAAATTATATCATTTTATTTTCAAATATGCAAATAATAAAATACAGATAAGAAGATGCACAAATACGAAAGTTAGAGATGCAAATACGGAACTTACTATGCTTTGACTGGATAGAAAGAAAAAAAAAAAACCAACTTGTTATTTCTATTGGTTCATATTAATTGGTCAAAGTGGTGTAAGGTTGCACAGTTTTTTTTGCCTGTGCAACATAGAAGGCACCACATAATCATGGCCAAATTTATAGCATTCAAGAAGCCCAACTAACAAACTCACAGGCAAGAAGATATTCATGCGAAGGGAAATGATATTGATAACTAATATTAACATTATAATTTGCAAACCATGCTTTGAGTATTTGGAAAAGTAACTACTTTTACTTCAACCCAAACCTTAGTTTGAGGGATGATTCTACGCTCCAACCTTTAAAGTTAGGATGTACCATACATCATATAAATTTATGAGTTTTTGGGTTTGTCCTTGTGACTTTGTGGTAATTGGTACATTGATTAGGTAAAAAAAATATGGTTACATGTTATGGCGATATTTGGAAGAATTTCTTTGAACTTATCGGAATAACTTATTATAAATTTATGTAAACAATTTACGAAAATATTTTATGATTCCTTTTATAATTTTTTAGTTTTTTTTTTTTTGAGAAGCTAATGAAAATAAATTACTTTTAGTTTATTTAGAAAAACGATATTGAATAAACATTTAATTAATGTGTTTATTCATACACATCTTAAATAAATTTAAAAATTGTTTTGGAAATATTTGTTAGTTTTTGGTAGGACTGGGCAAAATACCCATTCCTAGTCGAATCCGAACAACCCGCAAGAGACAACAAGAAAACAGGTGGGTCTTTTCGGATGGGCGAGTCAACTGTTTCATGTTTCAAGGTTCAAATGGATTGCATCGGGTGGGTTCGGTTTGGGTAAAAAAGAGAATCAACCCCGCCAGAACCCGACTGTTCAAGAAAGGGATTTTTTTATGCTATATGACGTCGTTCAGCTGTAAGGTGAGGTGAGACATCATTTTCATTTTCATTTGTTTGATTCCTCTCTCAAATCTCAATCTTATTCCCCTCTCAAACTCTCTCAACCCTAGCAGCCGCTCTCTCTCCTTTACCTCTCTCAGTCTATCTGCATCTCCGGTTATATTCGCATGTGCGGGCAACGGTCACAGACATATGCGAGGGTACCGAGCCTTGCGACGGAGGGTTTCCACGAGATTGGGGAAACTTTGAATCAGTGGCTTCCTTCATAGTCTCCGTCTCTCTGTGTCCGAGCCTTCTCCAACGTGGTCGTGTTGCTCGTCATTGTCGCTTTTGGACGTCATGTTCGCCATACCAGTTCCATTCAGTCGTAAAACCGCCACGCTCAAGCCGTCGCCGTCCAGTCAGATCTGCCTAACGAAGAAGCCTAGATCTACACCAACTGCTACAGGTCCACATCCGTGAATGAAGAAGTGTTTTTTATAGAATGCCTTGGTACTTTTTGTTGGAAAAGTTTGATCTTTTTTTTTTTTTGAAAGTCTGTTACTTTGTCTAGACCTGGACTTATGTTCTTCTTTGTGGGTTTCCGTTGCTTCATCTCGTTGCTTTTTTTCTTTTTCTTATGTTAATGTTGTTGTTTATGGATTATGTTCTTGTACTTGTTGCTTCATCTCTGTCCCCTTTTTTTTACCCAAAATTGTGTGGGACCAACAGTCGACCAACAATCCCGCCTAATCCGATGATACAATCAGACGAGAATGGGTCAGCTTTCTTCCTTATCGGATTTGTTCGGATTGGGCCCTAACCATTAATTGTCCATGTAACACCCTGATTTTTCTGTTTCTTAATGATTTGTGCTTATATGTGTGTGTAATTATTAATTTAAATTAGAGAAAAATATTTTGATAAATAAAAATTTATTCTCATTGCTTATTTTATTTTAGAAAGCTGCGGTTAAATTCCCGATTGAAATTTCAGACGAAAACGGTTTACGTTTTCACTATCAGTAAAACGTTACTAATACAGAAAACAAATTTTGACTCGAAAAATAAAATTTTAGATTTCCTAAAATATTTACAATAATCCCCATGATTTTAAAAAAATTATTTATAAATATTACAAAAATTAAATTTTCCGAGTAAATTTTCGTTTAGAAAATACGACCGATTTTCACCGTTGGGAAATTAATGGAACCGGAAAGAAACAAATTTTGTCCAAATTTCATTGGTACAGATTTTGAAATGACTTGATGAGAAAACCCTTAAAAGATTGATGTAAATAGTGTTTCCATTAAATTTTTTTCATCATTTTAGCCATTTACAAAAGTAATATATTATTTTATGACAAAAAATCAAAATTTAATTTTAAAAAAAATTAAAAATCCCATCTAAAATCCCTCCACTCAACTGCACCGCCCTCCCCATTCTTCTATAAATACTCCTCTTCAACTCCAAACCTCATTTCCTCTGTTTTCTCATTTGCTCCCAAATATATAGTTTTAATTAAAGGAATCGTGTAATGGAGGGAAACGCTGCGCATGCTTATAATTTATAGCGGCGGTGAGTGTGACCAATTGGCCTTAAAAATCTTCAACTGCGTTTGTGTTTATTTTTGTTCCTCCAACCATACATACCAACCGAAAGGAACAAGCAAATAGATAAAGAAAAATGGACTTATATACCTTTACTTTACTACCTACTGACCATCGATCTATTACTTGTTTTTTCCTTTAGCAATCTTTTCCAATCACAACATGTATTGCTTGCTAGATTTAAAGAATGATAGAAGTATATAAGTTTTCATTGCTTTGATTAACCAGTTAGAGATTGTTAATTAGGACGCACAATCACTGAATTTATGAGAAGTGTTTTAATAAATTATGCCACTGCGAGAATACATTTGGATATGTACGAAATTGACATTAATAATTGTTAATTTCTTACAAGGCATTAAATTTCTGCTCCTTATATATACTCTTAATAAAAGAAACTATCATTCTTCATCATTCAGTTGTGGTTCATGTGAAAACTCTTAAAATGTTGATTTTAATTTTTTATGCATGATAACGTATAACAAACCATGTGTTTGCACCAAATGGGAAACAAATTTCTCTTTTTGTTTTCTGTTTGGCCCAAATTCTAAAAATAATAAAACAACATAAATGGGAAACAAACAAATGGGCCATATGCTATAAACCCAAACCCAACCAAATATCAAACCCTAGTGATTTAGCAACAGACATAAAAAGGGGGGCACAAAACAACAGAAAGAAAAGTAGAAGGGAAGCCACAGGGGCTCCCAAGCTTCATTGTTACCAACAATGGAGTTCAAGGGGATGTTGATGGATGCAGCTGGAACCAGTGGCCAAGGCGGACGGCGGCGCGGACGACTGTTCGTGGTGGTTCGGACTGGACGCGGCAGAGGATGGCGTTCGCTTGGTGGAGGGTGGTGTCCGCGTGATGGAGGACGAACTAGAAAACCCGGATCTGCAACTCCCCGGCGGTGGAGGTCGCAGATCTGCAACTCCCCGGTGGCGGAGGTCGTGGTGGTCGTAGCACGGGGAAGGGGACAGCTTCGTGCAGTGACGGCGGTTGGGGCGCCGGAGCCACGTTGTGGTGGCGGGATTGGGGAGGTGGCAGAGCTGTTGGATGTGAGTGAGGGACTGGTTTGTTGAGTGTGAGTGAGGGGCTGGTTTGTTGAGTGTGAGTGAGGGGGTGGCTTGTAGGAGGAGTGAGGGGCTGGCTTGTTGAAGAAGAAGAGAAATGGGAGGAGGAAGATGAAGTTAAGATGAAAGAAGAAGAAAGAAAAAAAGTCTGGAACGTGAGAGAAGAGAGGAAGCAGAAAAGAGAAAGAAAAAGAAAAAGAAAAAGAAAAAGAAAAAAAAAAGTCAGGGGGAGGGGGTCACGCGTACTGCAGGAGGAGGTGTTTTTTTTTATTTTTTGTTGGTTCAGAGAGTATTTTTGTGTTGATTTGTAATTTGGGGGTGATGGTGGCTAGAGGTTGGAGAGGAGAGTATTGAGTATTTTTTTTTTCTGCTGCTGCCCCCCTCCCCCCCCCTTCCCTTGGTCACTGTTCAATATATAGCACCAGAGGGAAGAAGATGACAAACCTTTCTTGTTAGGCCAGCTGGTGGGTACAGGTAGTGGGGAGCAAATCAACCTTTGCTCCACCACCTTGCAGCGGCAGCAATGGGTGAGGATGGCTTGTACCATTGTCCGCCTTTTTCTGAAAAAAGAAGACAAAGAGGGGTACAAGCATGGGAGCTAATTTTTTTTAAATTTTTTTTTACTTTTTTATTATTATTTTTATTTTTAACAAATCAGAATAAAAACAATTTTTTGTTGGGTTTGGGATAATGGGCCCAAAGGATAACTTGGAACAAAAACGAAAATGGGCTCCATTTGATGATGTAATGGACCAAGAATAAAAAACATTTTTTGCAAAGTATTTTTTTTTTGTTATCAGTCTTGTCTTTTTTTTTTTAAAACATTGATTAAAGAAAATCCGGGCAAAATTAGGTGTTCACGGCTGCCCCTGTTTACTTGTTTCTTATTAGATAGTAGGTGTAACCGTAGTTAACCTATTAAGAAACGAGTAAAGACATGAACTCCAATTTTGGCCGGAGTTCACTGACAAGTAAACGGATGCATAATCAAAAGCTTACGGGATGGACTGCCCGTAGAAGCTCGAACAGAAAGATAAAAAGCTTGCGGAGTCGTTTGTATGCTGAAGCTTGAACAAGCAGAGCTTACAGGGTACGGTATCCGTCGAAGCTTGACAGAGAGGTTAAAAGCTTGTGGAGTCGGTTATCCGCTGAAGCTTTAAAGGAAAGGTAAAAAGCTTACGGAGTCAGTTGTCCGCTGAAGCTTGAGAGCAAAAGGATTAAAAGCATGCGGAGTCGGTTATCCGCTGAAGCTTGAAAGCAAAAATGATTAAAAGCTTGCGGAGTCGGTTATCCACGGAAGCTTGACAGCAAAAGGATAAAAAGCTTGTGGAGTTGGTTATCCACTGAAGCTTGACAAGAAAGGTAAAAAGCTTGTGGAGTCGGTTATCCATTGAAGCTTGACAACAAAAGGATTAAAAGCTTGTGGAGTCGGTTATCCACTGAAGCTTGAAAAGAAAAGTTGAAAGCTTGCGGAGTCGGTTATCCGCTGAAGCTTGAAAACAAGAAGAGCTTACGGGGTATGGTACCCGTCGAAGCTTGACAGAAAGGTTAAAAGCTCACGGAGTCGGTTATCCGCTGAAGCTTGAAAGCAAAATACGAAAAGCTTGCGGAGTCGGGTATCCACCGAAGCTTGAAAAGAAATGTAAAAAGCTTACGGAGTCGGTTGTTCGCTGAAGAAAAAATGATTAAAAGCATACGGAGTCGGTTATCCGCTGAAGCTTGAAGGCAAAAGGATTAAAAGCTTACGGAGTTGGTTGTCCACTGAAGCTTGACAAAAAAGGTAAAAAGCTTGCGGAGTCGGTTATCCACCGAAGCTTGAAAACAAGCAGAGCTTACGGGGTATGGTACCCTTTGAAGCTTGACAGAAAGGTTAAAAGCTTGTGGAGTCGGTTATCCGCCGAGGCTTGAAAACAAGCAGAGCTTACGGGGTATGGTACCCGTCGAAGCTTGACAGAAAGGTTAAAAGCTTGCGGAGTCGGTTATCCGCTGAAGCTTTAAAGGAAAGGTAAAAAAGCTTACGGAGTCAGTTGTCCGTTGAAGCTTGAAAGCAAAAGGATTAAAAGCTTGCGGAGTCGGTTATCCGTTGAAGCTTTAAAGGAAAGGTAAAAAAGCTTACGGAGTCGGTTGTCCGCTGAAGCTTGAAGGCAAAAGGATTAAAAGCTTGCGGAGTCGGTTATCCGTCGAAGCTTGAAAACAAGCAGAACTTACGGGGTATGGTACCCGTCGAAGCTTGACAGAAAGGTTAAAAGCTTGCGGAGTCGGTTATCCGCCGAAGCTTGGAAGCAAAAGGATTAAAAGCTTGCGGAGTCGGTTATCCGCTAAAGCTTGAAAAGAAATGTTAAAAGCTTACGGAGTCGGTTGTCCGCTGAAGCAAAAATGATTAAAAGCTTGCGGAGTCAGTTATCCGCTGAAGCTTAAAAAGAAATGTTAAAAGCTTACGGAGTCGGTTGTCCGCTGAAGCTTGAAAAGAAAAGTTGAAAGCTTGCGGAATCGGTTATCCGCTGAAGCTTGAAAGGAAATGTAAAAAACTTGTGGAGTCGGTTATTCACTGAAGCTTAACAGAAAGGTTAAAAGCTTGCGGAGTCGGTTATCCCCTGAAGCTTGGAAAGAAAAGTTGAAAGCTTGTGGAGTCGGTTATCCACTGAAGCTTGAAAACAAAAGGATTAAAAAGCTTGCGGAGTCGGTTATCCGCGGAAGCTTGACATGAAAGGTAAAAACCTACGCTGTTTGTGCAATTTACTGGGTTTTGTCCTCACAAGAAGAGAAACAATTACAATGCATGATGCCAGAAATGTCATATATGCTTGATGAAAACCTCAAATGATTTTAATGCAACACAAGGAAAGCCTGTAATATTACTATTTTTATTTTTTTTCATCTTTTAGGTTGTTTTTATTATCACCCTTGACCCCTTAAAGTGTTGATCACAGACAAGCTCTGAGATGAACTAAAACGTGTCCTGTCTTCATGGAGAATAAAGGCTAATCACTTTTGAAAGGGTACGCTTCCTTTGCAATGATTGTCCCCGTGTCTCTTTTCGGTAGACCACGGTGTCCTTTGTCGGGAGATCATCTTGTTCTTTACGAACTTTTGAGATTTTTCAAGGGAATTCTAAATGCATCTTGAAGACACCAAAACATGTTTCATATTCCAATATATACTTATCATGATGAATGCACACACAATTGACAAAAGTTAAGAGAAAGAGATAAGGGTAAAGGAATTGGGAGTCAATGTCATTATATTTGGACTGAGAAGGTATACAAATCAGATATTATAATGGAGTATGGAATTGCAGAAAGGTTGTGGAGTGGAAACACATCTCCTCAAGTGACATCTCTTTCCATGACTAGTGTTAGTATCTCGCATACCATATCGACTGCTTACTAATCAGCATCTGAGAATGCTATCTGCCCCAGTCCTCATGCATCTAGCCCACTGATTGCCCCAGTTCATCGGCTTGACGACACTTCCCTTGTTTATTTTATTTTTTGAACCCTAACTTTTGCCTAGACCGCCTTTTCAGGTTTTCAGCCTAGCGGGTTGCTCTAACTTTTGCCTAGACTGTCTTTTCAGATTTTCAGCCTAGCGAGCTTTTATTTTTTCATTTTTCACTTTCTAATTTTTGGGATGTGCGTTCAAGCATAGTACTTTTTGACTGCATCTGAGTTTACAGGGAGTGGAAGATCTTCCCCATCCATCCCGGTGAGAATTAAAGCTCCTCCCGAGAAGGCCTTTTTCACAACGTAAGGTCATTCGTAGTTCGGGGTCCATTTCCCACGATGATCCTTTTGGATTGGTAGGATCTTCTTAAGCACTAGATCACCCTCTCGAAACTGCCGGGGGCGTACTTTCTTCTCGTAAGCTCTCATCAACCTTTTCTGGTACAATTGGCCATGACACGGTGCTGCTAATCTTTTCTCTTCAATAAGGTTCAATTGGTCGAGTCGATCTTGGACCCACTCGGTTTCTTCCAATTCTGCCTCTCTCAATACCCTTAATGATGGGATCTCTACTTCAATCGGGAGCACTGCCTCCATCCCATAAACTAAAGAGTACGGAGTTGCCCCCGTCGAAGTGTGAATGGAGGTACGGTAGCCGTGCAAAGCAAAAGGTAACATCTCATACCAATCCTTGTACGTCACCACCATCTTCTGGAGGATCTTCTTGATATTTTTATTGGCGCCCTCAACTGCCCCATTCATCTTTGGGCAATACGGGGAGGAATTGTGATGCTTTATCTTGAAGTTTTTGCACATCTATGTCATCATCTTGTTGTTCAAGTTAGTCGCATTATCAGTGATCATCTCACTTGGCAACCCATAACGACAAATTAATTCTCTTTTTACAAATTTGATCACGACATTCCTGGTCACATTGGCATACGATGCAGCCTCAACCCACTTTGTGAAATAATCAATCGCAACAAGAATGAAGCGATGCCCATTCGAGGCTTTTGGTTCGATTGGCCCGATCACATCCATTCCCCACATTGAGAATGGCCAGGGTGCCGACATGACATTCAAGGGAGCTGGCGGCGCATGAACCCTATCAGCATATATTTGACACTTATGGCTCCTCTTCACATAATTAAAGCAATCTGCTTCCATTGTCAACAAGTATTGGCCAGCCCTCAAGATTTTTCTTGCCATTGCATGACCTCTCGCGTGTGTTCCGAAAGATCCTTCATGGACCTCCTCAATTATCCGTTTAGCTTCTTTCGCGTCAACATATCTTAACAACACCATGTCATGATTTCTTTTTTAGAGAATACCTCCATCTAAATAGGAACCCATTGCAAGTCTTCTTAGGGTTCTTTTGTCATTTTCTGAAGCACCCGGGGGGTACTCCCTTCTTTGGATGAAGCATTTGATGTCATAGTACCACGGTTCTTGATCAGGATCTTCCTCTATCACTTGACAATATGCAGGATGATCACGACTTTCCATTTTGATCAGTGGTAGGTTCCTCTCGTCACTTACTTTGAACATCGAGGACAAGGCAGACAGTGCGTCAGCTAATTGGTTATCTTCTCGGGGAATATGATGGAATGTGACTTCATCAAACTGCTCAATCAAACCTTTGATGTAATCATGGTACGGGGTTAATTTGGCATCTCGGGTTTCCCATTCCCGTCTTAGCTGGTGGATGACTAATGCAGAATCCCTATATACCTCCAGTATCCTTGCCTTTGATTCTATTACTGCCAAGATCCCGAGCGCACAAGCTTCATATTCGGCTATATTGTTTGTACAATCAAAGAAAAGCCTTGCAGTGACAGGGAAATAATCATTTTCCGGTGAGATTAGTATTGCCCCGATTCCATGCCCCAATGCATTAGAAGCTCCATCAAATAACAAAGTCCACTTTTCTTTTTCTGGTGATTGCTCGCGATCAAACAAAGCCATTATATCTTCATCTGGGAAATCACATTGCATCGATCCATAATCTTCTACTGGCTGATTGGCTAGATATTCTGCAAGAGCACTCCCTTTTATTGCTTTTTGGGTGACATACACAATGTCGTATTCTGATAGCATGACTTGCCAGCGAGCAATTCTTCCAGTCAGAGCGGGCTTATCAAAGATATACTTGATCGGATCCATTTTGGACACCAACCAGGTATTGTAACACAACATGTAATGCCTCAAATGGCGAGCCGCCCAAGCCAAGGCACAGCAAGTGCGTTCCAACAGTGAATAGTTGGCTTCACAACTGGTGAACTTCTTAGATAATAGATGGCATGTTCTTTTCTTCCTGACTCATCATGTTGCCCCAATACGCAACCTATCGATTCATCTAGCACGGTCAAATACATGATGAGAGGTATTCCTCTTTGACTAACAATGAACCCCAGAAGCTTGCCTGATTTCACTCCAAAAGTGTATTTGGCTGGATTCAGTCGGAGCTTAAACTTTCTTAACCGCTCAAAAAGTTTCTGCAGATTGTCAACATGGTCATCTTCGTATCTGGACTTGGCAATCATGTCATCTACATAAACTTCTATCTCCTTATGCATCATGTCATGGAATAAAGCCACCATAGCCCGCTGATATGTTGCCCAAGCATTTTTCAAGACAAAGGGCATAACCTCGTAGCAAAAGGTTCCCCATAAAGTGACAAATGTAGTTTTCTCCATATCTTCAGGTGCCATCTTGATCTGGTTATATCCTGAGAATCCATCCATGAAAGAGAATAATGCATGTTGGGCAGTATTATCTACAAGAACATCAATATGAGGCAGAGGAAAATCATCTTTGGGGCTAGTCCTGTTCAGATCTCGATAGTCGACACACATTCGAACCTTTCCATCTTTCTTGGGGACAGGAACGATGTTAGTGACCCATTGAGGGTACTTTACCACTTCTAGGAAACCCGCATCCAGTTGCTTCTTGACCTCATCCTTGATTTTTAAAGACATTTCCGCTTTCATCCTTCGTAGCTTCTGCTTTACTGGAGGACACTCCGGCTTTAATGGCAATTTGTGTTCTGCTACACCGGGGTCTAACCCTAGCATGTCTTGGTACGACCATGCAAAAACATCTTTATAATCCATCAACAACTTGATCAACCTACTTCGCTCATTTTCTTTCAGGGAAAGGCCGATCTTGACCTCTTTTTTATCATCTTCGGTTCCCAAATTGATTAGTTCACTCGGCTCTTCATGGGGTCGAATTTCCCTGGCTTCTTGTTCTACCAACCTCAATAATTCAGGAGGAACTTCCCCGTCATCATCAACATGATCAAATAGGATAGTCAAAATTGTATGCTGAGTTGTTAACACTGTCATTTTCAAGAGAGTCACTTTTAGATCTGCATTTTGGTAGTTACCAGGGAAAGATGAATGAATAACGGTTAAAGATGGGAAACTGCATTTATTGGTGAGGAACGATGAATAAAAACGAAAGTAAAAAAACAAAAGGGATAAGAAAAGATAGTGAATGCATGCATTTATTGATAAGTCATACTGAAACGGAAACAAGTAAGCCCATTACAACAAAAATCCTAAAGCCTTGGGCAGAGCTAAAGGATAAGCATTACAGAATTACTTTGAAAAAAACTCTATGGTCCTGGGGAACTCAATGACCTCCCAATTGTTGAGCTCTGTATCCGGAGGGCATGGATACACCAAATTGACACCATGATCGGCGAGATAATCATCTTCAACAACTGCTGCTTGGTCCAGGAAGGCGAACCCTACACTTCGAAAGCTCTGTCGAATGTCACAGATGGGAACCCTTTCAGCCTCGTATTCATGATTTTCCAACCGAGCCAACCTCTTTTTTTTCTTCTCTTCTACAACCCTCATCCTGTCAGCCTTGGTGGGTTTATATCCCAACCCAAACATGTCCTTGTTCTCGGTGAGCATGAGGATGTCAGTGACACCTTGGCTATTCTTCCCCAAACCGCTTCCAGGTCGGTATCCTCCTTCGAGCATAACCCTAGCCATCATAACAGATGCTTTAGTGAACCGAGGTTTCAAGCGCGGAGCACCATCCCCGACATAAGTGGCATTGGCAATTTCAAGCGATTGGAAAGCGGTCTCAAGAGCTTCTTCGGCAGCTTCAATGTAAAGGGTTGTTGATGGCTTACTCACTAACATATCCTCCTCTCCAGAAACAATTATCAACTTGCTATCGACAATGAACTTCATTTTCTGGTGCAGTGTGGAAGGTACAGCCCCAGACGAATGGATCCATGGTCGTCCCAGGAGACAACTGTAAGTTGGTGTGATGTCCATTACTTGGAAGAGTATTTCAAAAGTGCAAGGGCCAACCTGAATGGGCAATTCAATTTCTCCCATAACTTCCCTTCGGGTGCCATCGAAAGCTCTTACAATCATTGTGCTTGGCTTCATATGAGTTCCATCGAAAGGCAACTTTGTCAGTGTTGACTTTGGCATTACAGTCAAAGAAGAACCATTATCAATGAGAACCCTAGCCATGACATGATCTCGACATTTCACCGAGATGTGTAACGCCTTCTTGTGCCCCATTCCTTCAGCCGGAATTTCATCATCAGTGAAAGTGATATAATTATCAGCAACGATGTTACCCACGATGTTATCAAGCTTATCAATTGAAATGTCATGAGAGACATGAGCTTGATTCAACACCTTCATCAGTACTCTCCTATGTGGCTCAGAATTCATCAACAAAGACAAAAGAGATATCCGAGCTGGAGTTTGATTCAATTGATCCACCACCCTGTATTCGTTTTGCTTGATGAACTTCAAGAATTCGCCGACTTCTTCATCAGATACCTCCTTTTTATTATCACCCTCTTTGGCATCCTTTTCAGCCGGTGTTCCTTCCACCTTCTCTTTCCCCCTGCGATCTTTTTCTTCATTTTCTGTTCCCTCTCTTCGCAATACCTCTGGGGTATAAATGCGACCACTCCTAGTCATTCCACCAATTCCTGAAATGTTGGTAACCACAGTAGTCCCATCGAAAGGATTGGGTTGAACCTGCATCTCATATTTCCATGGTACCGCTTTGGTGTCCTTGTAAGGGAAAGGACCCGGGACTCGGATGACAACTGGTGTTGGCCCACTCGAAACCAGCATAGGCTCCTTCTCAGTATAGTGTATCACCACTGGCTTCGGAGCGACTTGCTCAGGAACCAGTTGAGGATTAATCACAACAGTAAAAGGAGTTATCTTAACTGGAGTTGGGGAAATTGTAGATTCATCGACCATGTTAATGCCACACGCATTCAGTTCACAACCAATTAGGATAATCTTCATATCTATTAACTGTTGCACAACTTGTCTAAATTATGCACAGTCTTCAATTGAATGCCCCATATTTCGGTCGAAGTCGTACCTTATCTCTTCATCAAGAGTCTTCTCTTCAACAATTGAAGTTTGCACCAATCCATGTTTCTGCATATCCCTTAAAATAACTCTCATGGGAGTTCTGACATCAGCCACTTGGCTCTTAAGAGTAGGTTCCATAAAACTATCAATGGCAATGACTCCTGAACCCCCATGATTAGGCATAGGACCTTGTGCCCCATTCGGAGCATCTTTCTGAAAGCTCATCCACTTAGCATCAATAAGATCTTGCACCTTAAATTTGAAAGCCCTGCAGTTCTCAGTGGAATGACCTATTGCCCCCGCATGATACTCACATTTAGCATTTGGGTCAAACCACTTCGGATAAGGAGGCCCCAATGGTTTCATTGGGATAGGAGTCAACACATATTTGCTTATAAGCTGATGCAGCAGCTCAATGTAGGTCATGGGTATCGGGTTGAAATGTATTGGCTTTCTTTCCGAGTTGTACGGTGGTCTTGTTTGGCTGGTGTTTGGGTTCGAACCTAGGGGCTGGACAATTTGAGGTGGCATGGCAGGGTGTGTTTGAGGCTGAGAAGGGTACGATGGTCGGTAAGGAGCTATCTGTTGAGGATTTGGAAATTGTGAGGAGGCAGCGATGTATGGCTGGTTGGCTTGGTGATACGGAGGTGGTTGGTAATATGGGGCGTATTGGGCTTGGAAGGTGGGTGTTTGGTTTGGTCTATATTGGTTTGGTTTCTTTTGTTCAAAGGCTACTGCGTGTGCTTCTCTTTTCTTTTTCACAAACGGGGCTCTCTTCTGGCCGTTCATTACTGAAGTTTCAGTGATCTTGCCATTCCTCATTCCACTTTCAATTCTCACACCGATGATGACCATGTCAGAAAAGTTCGATGACATGCTTCCAATCATGCTATCATAGAAAGGCGGCTGGAGGGTATCAATGAACATTGCCACAATTTCTTTCTCGGCCAATGGAGGCTCTACCTGAGCAGCCAGTTCCCTCCATCGTTGTGCATACTCCTTGAAAGTCTATGTGTCTCTCTTTGCCATATTTTGGAGTTGCATCCTATCAGGAGTCATGTCAATATTGTACTTGTATTGCTTCAGGAATGCATCTGTTAGATATTTGAAGGATCGGACGTGGGCCCGTTCGAGATGCGTGTACCAATTTGAAGCTGCCCCAGTTAAACTATCTTGGAAGAAGTGAATCAAGATCTTATCATCTTGAGCGTATGATGCCATCTTCCTTACATACATGGTCAAATGGTTTTTTGGACAAGTGGTCCCCGATATTTGTCAAAATCGGGTACCTTAAATTTTGGTGGGATTACAACATTTGGCACCAGGCAAAGCTCCGAGGCATCCCGAAGACCATAACTGTTTGCCCCTTCAATAGCCCGCAGTCTCACCTCTAACACTTCCAGCTTTTCTTTAGATTGGGAATTCCCTCCCGACTGATTCATTGGAGTTTCACAATACATATTCTGGGAAAGGGGTATGGCTTGTAGGAGGATCTGAAGTTTGGCATCATTTGAGTCTCCTGAAGTCCATAATGTAGGGTGTATTGTGGATTTTTTGGATTGGCAGAAAGTGTCACTGTCGGGGTGTTACCATCTATAGGGTTGACAGTTTGTGTTTGTGGCACCTCGACAGCATCGATGGGGGATTGTGTCTGAGTAGTATGTTCAGAATTTTGGATGCCATCTTGTGGGCTGGGGGCCGTTGGTGGCACAAATCCGCGAGGCAAACCATATGGGGGATTGTTCAGGTCAAATGAAAAATGAGTTTGGTTCCCTGGGTAAATAGGGAGAGGCATCATGGCCCCTGGTTGGTTGAAGCCTTGAATAGGAATCTGAGCAAAACCCGGGGGAATGAGAGGTGTGGCCGGAGGTCCTTCGTTCGAGGCTAGAGGGTTCTCCTCTGTGTTCTTTTCCTTCTGTATTGCTGGTAGGATCTCCATCATCTTAGTCATCTGATCCTTGATTTGACTGACCTCATCCCTGATCTCTTGGACTTCTTCTAGTTCATCTGCCATGGCTCTTGTCTATGATCGAGTGTGATAAGGGTGTCTTGGAGCAATTGTTCAAAAACCACACTGTTTTATTCAATAAAAGAAAGAATATATGAATAAAATCAAAAGAAAGAGCAGAAACCAATTAAACTCCATGTTTGACAGGAAGACCGTCGCATACACTTATAGCAAGAAGACTCATCCTGGAATCAAATCTAGTGGTATAATTCCCTCTAGCTTGACTGCAATTGATGTCAAGTCCAAGGGAGAATTCACTCCTCGATAGACCACATCTGTACTAGCAATGTTATCATTTGAAGATACCCATACTTTTACGCAGAAAACACATCGTTTTTAGGGTAAAAATATAGTTGATGAAGTATCTAAGGGAGAATTCACTCCTCGACGGATATCACCTAGAAAAAGAGACAACATTCCACAAAAAATTGATGAAAACTTCCATTTCATTAGATGAATATTGCAATACAAACATGAGTCTTTGATCAAATAGAAAAACAATACATCGAGAGTTTTCATATTTCTAAATCCATCTTCGGGGACCGCAAAATACTATGTCAAGAGCTTCATCTTCTTTTTCCTGAATCCCTTTGCAAGCTTCCCAAAATGCTTGAAGAACTCAGTCACCTCTGGTGGTATCTGGAGGAAAGGGTTCTTGTAAACCTGAATTGATACTTCTTCAAATTGCTCCACCAACTGGGAAGTATGATATTGAATTCTACCAATCATGTCTTCATATTTTCTTCTCCATGCTTCCTTTTCATATATCACATCCCTTACAACCAATTTCCATCCCTTTACCCATTCTGCGTGACGTTGAGTTTCTCCTTTTTCATTTTCTTGCATTTTGGTCCTGAGCCAACTTTCCCTTTCATTAGCTTCTGCTAATAATTGACGATATCTGGCAGCTTCGTTCCATCCTCGATCAGAGTAAAGTTTGGTTTGGACCAAGGATTCTTGTAGAGATTCAACTCTCTCCTTTAGTATCTGTGTTGTCTCGACATGAATCCCTACGTCCCACTCAAGCTCTTCTTTCTTCTTCAGAGTTCTGGCTAGTGTGTTTTCTTGACACTCCACCTTTGCTTGCAACTCTTGAATCACTGCTTCTTTTTCCTTTCTTGCCCTTTTTCATGCGACTTGGGGCTTCGTAGGAATCGGCATACACATTTCTCAAATTCTCGATCTGTAAATTCAGTTTTTGCACCTGGCTTTGGAGTTTGACAATAGTTATTTCTGCAACTTGGTTCTTTTCATCCAAAACCTCCATCTGAGCTTTTAAAACTTCAATTTTTTTCAGCATTTGATCTTCTGTTAGAGGATTGTTTTCAGCACTGGGTGGAGGTCCCGGTTTTGAAACTCTCCATGCTTCATATCTTTTTGTTCGAGCTATAATCCGCCTCCCTAACTCATCACGCCCTTTTATGTGAATATTGTCCCATGCTGACCTTATTGCCATTGTCTGACTCTTGATGCTTTCACATTCTTGATACAGGAAATACGCTCCGTCAAGCAGCTTTTTTGGGGTTCATCTTGTGTCCACCTGAGTTGGCACATTACTAGAGTTAGTGAATATGACACACATCCTCTGGGTCCCATCAATGGGACATTCGGGAAACTTCTACAACTGAATATAACTGAATCTCCATTGTACCATGGGCACATCCATCTAAATGAACGTGAGTCGACTTGATCAAACTCTTGTTTCCACTCATATAGCTTGCGTGACTTTAGCGGCATGCGAATGAATCCTTTTAATGGATCGTCTGTTCTATCGATTTTGTTACCAGCATATAAGTGATTTATAATCCAAATGTATAACATTGGTGCACAACATCGCAACTTTCCTTGTCGATTCTGATGACAAACTTGTAGTGAGAGAAAAGTTTCAGCTAAGATAGCAGAGACTAAATTCACCCCATATTCCTCAACTCTGTAGAAGACGTTCATAGCTGATCGATCAATCACATCCGGAATAAAGGGAAAAAGCATCAGTCCGTAGATAAGGAGAGCCAACAACCTATTAAAAAGAACCCATCGTTGTTGTTGAGCCAACTCCCTAAGGTAACCTTCCAAGAATCGCCTCTTCAAGCCCGTAGTGTTTCCTTTTTCCACTTTATCCAATTGTTTCGGTTTAAGTTCCAAAGACTTGCTATCTTCCCATCTGCCACATATTGCCCATAATACAAATAGACGTGTGATTCCTTTTGGATAGGCAATCTCAGCATGTAAGCATACTCCTCTATGGTTTGAGTTATATCTAGGTCAGGCAATTCAAAACAGCTCAAAGTTGAGTTCCAATACTGAGCAAATGCACTCAGCGGGGGCATCCACCGGAATACGTAATAGATCTAGTATCATCCCGTACTTGTTGTTAAAGCTTGAACGTGCCTTTTCTGACATTTGTTGACTAATTTCCCATAAGCTCTGAACATCATTGAGTGTCATGTCGATCTTGATGCTCTTCTTGGAACTGCTTGCATTGCTAGTACTCTTTCCGATGCTAGGTCCTTCCCTTCTTTGCTATAAGATTAATACTAAGGTCTTCCTGTCAAGAAACACAAATAAAGAGAAAAAAAATTAGAAATGGAACACACAAACAAAATGCCCTACATGCTTCATGTTGCATGAGCCCCAGTAGGGTTGGGAACCCTATGTCGGGTATGTTGTCGATGCACTACCTTCACTATGACATGTCGCTTATTAGAAGTGCAATAATATTCGAACATGTCATCCGGGCTTGGAGCGACGATGTGTCGCCCCCTTTTTTCCTTTTTTAGAAAGCTTCATAATAAATATGTATGTGCATTGCAATTTATGTTTATGATGCTAGGAAAAAAAATGGAGAGAGAGAAAGAGTATGCTCCCTTTGTCCTAAATTAGGTAAAACTTAGGGCTGGACAAACCTGAGGTAATGACTCTAAACAGGTTGGCTACTAAGTTTGCTCTATCAATGAAAATTAGGTAGGGTCTAGACTTCTAAAAGACATGGTTCCCAGATTGCCCCTATCCAGAAAGATAAGGATCCGATTCATGAATCTAGTTACAAGTAGGGATAAACCCTCTCAATATGACCATCCGATGATATCGGGTACAACCTAAGTGGTGAATCAACAAATATCAGGGAGGTACGAGACCTCTTCAATGACAATGTCGAGACACCGCCTAATCCTTGAGTTTTGAGCAAGCTCGAGTAAAGAGCCAAAAGTGTGTACAAGTTGTGATAGTGATGTGTGTGATGGGAGCACACAAACCTTTACAAAAACCTACTAAAATAAAACTACCCCAAACCTGCAAAAGGAACAAACAACACAAATACAAAAGTTCTATACCCTAAGGTTGCAAGAATATACAAAAACAGTTATGAAAGCATTAAAAAAAGAAATAAAACAAAAAAGGTAAAACAAATAATTTCAAAGCTGTTTTTTTTTTTAAAAAAATACACAACCAACTATGATAGGCCTGATTCTCAAAAGTCCCCAGTGGAGTCGCCAGCTGTCGCGACCGTTCCGTCCGGGGGGCGCAAAAAGAAGCGATAAAAAACAGAGGAGTCGCCGTTAAAATTTTTATTGGGAAAATTTTAGAAAACCCAATTATTTAAAGGTAAACTGATCTAAAAAAGAGAGAGAGATGAGTCCCGGAGTCGATTACGAGTAGGGAAGGTGTTAGCACCCCACATCGCCCGTTTAAAGAATGGTACCTCAAGTTAATTGTGTAAAAACATTTTAATAACCTTTTAAATATTTATTTCACCCCAAAAATTATTTACAAGAAAGAAATATTTTTATATCTTATATTTTAAATTTTTATTAATTTATATATTTTAAAATTTATTGTTTATAAAAATTAAATGAGGTTGAACATGACACATGAGTCCACAGGGCAACCTCAAATCTAAGGGACCGAACATGACACCGTGTCCATAAAGCATCCCTAAAAATAGAAAAGTTTAATTTTCGGTTAATTATTTTAACATAAAAGGGGATACAAAAAAAGGAAAATAGTTTTGACTTGACAAGATGATTTATCTTGCTCCTACATATTCCCGGGTGCGATAGGAAACTCAAAGTCACATAGTTCTTTTAAAAAAATTGATTGGTTGGTTGATTTTAATTTTGATAAAGATTTGATTTTTTTTACTTTTTGTTAAAGAAAGGGATTTTATTTTAAAAATAAATTCACTTTTGCTTAGAGTCCAAGATAGCAGTATTATACGATAAACCCTTACAATTCACACGACACTTGAGGATGAATAAGTCCATACATCAACGTCGTAGATCGTTGCGTGAATTAAAAAATATTTTATTTAAGTGAGGAGGTGGTTTTTTTTTATTTTTTGTTGGTTTAGAGAGTATTTGGATATTTGTGTTGATTTGTAATTTGGGAGTGATGGTGGCTAGAGGTTGGAGAGGAGAGTATTGAGTATTTTTTTTTCTGCTGCTGGTTCCCCCCCTCTCCCCCTTGGTCACTGTTCAATATATAGCACCAGAGGGAAGAAGACAACAAACCTTTCTTGTTAGGCCAGCTGGTGGGTACAAGTAGTGGGGAGCAAATCAGCCTTTGCTCCACCACCTTGCAGGGGTAGCAATGGGTGAGGATGGCTTGTACCATTGTCCCCTTTTTTCTGAAAAAAGAAGAAGAAGACAAAGAGCGGTACAAGCATGGGAGCTGATTTTTTTTTTTAATTTTTACTTTTTTATTATTTTTTTATTTTTAACAAATCAGATTAAAAACAATTTTTTGTTGGGTTTGGGATAATTGGCCCAAAAGATAACTTGGAACAAAAACGAAAATGAGCTCCATTTGATGATGTAATGGACCAAGAATAAAAAAACATTTTTTGCAAAGTTTTTTTTTTCTTTTTTGTTATCAGTCTTGTCTTTTTTTTTTTTTTTAAAACATTGATTAAAGAAAATCCGGGCAAAATTAGGTGTTCACATCGGGAGGGACCAATGACCTTTGAAGATGAAGCATCCATAGATCCATTAGTGCCAACATCTAAATTGTGACCCCCCAAAATCCGCCTATTCTTCTTAGGACCTGACACCTCTGCCCATACTTCTGAATCAATTATTGGATGCTTTGAAGTGTCTTCTCCGTACTTCTCCAACATTACAGTGTCATATGACTCCGAAAACAACATCAATTACAATATAATAATTATGTGCCTATATCAGTACCTATAGAATCAGTAAAGCATAGGGGCAAAAGAAAGTAGGAACAAGTAGTGTAAGGCCTCAAACAATCAATCCCAGCTGCACTGTTTGTGTAGGCCAACAAAACAAGAGACATATTCAAGGTTCATAAACAAGAGAAGCAAATAACTCTTAACAAAGTCGGGTATAATTTTAAAATAACTTACAATAAAGTTCTTCGAGCGCTGAGAGACATATTCCCCATCTTTCTTCTTATGAATATGATTGTAGACATCTCTATAAGAAACTGGATGCTTCAACTCTGCCTCCTATAATCAACATCAATTAGGATATAGTAAATGTCAATAAAATTGTATGTAAAACTATATATTTACCATTCTCATCTTACGTTCACCCAAGCATATTGAGCCTCCAGTGTGCAACATTGAATCAGGTAAGGCTGCCCTATTACTTCGATTAGCATCAAATATAATATCACGAGTCACACTTTGGGGAACAAACCTCCTCCTACAAGTGGAATTTAACTTCTAAGTAATCAAATTTAACCTCAATTGATATTCATGTGAATTATTGCACAAAATCACTATTACTTGCGGGTTACAGGTGGCATCGACATATATGACTTTTCTCCTATCAGTTTCTACATGAGATCCTCCACAAAATCAACTTCTTGCTGCCTGAGCCACATCTCTTCATCTTCACCATCATCATGGTCATAATATTCATCGTTCTCTTCTTCATTTTCACTACTTGAGACTAATTGACTAGAACGGATTTCATTAGGTTCCCCAGAAGAGTTTGGTCTACTGTTTGATATGATAGGCCTTTTTGAGGCATTGCCATTATGAGAAGAACTGCAAGCCCTGTCAAAATTAGGTTGCTGCAAAGACTGAGTGTTAGAAATTGAATAATGTGAGGATAAAAATTGAACCAAAAAATAACAAAGGAAAAGCTAAACAAAAAGAATAATGTGAGGAGGCACTAACCACATCTTTTGAAGATGGCACATCATCTAGAGACCTATGCCTAGAAAGATCATTATGCAGCCCATGCCCAGAGCTATTCCTTCTTGAAAATGCCTCCATTACACCTGATAATCTATCTAGGATCTCTTTCCCAACTAAGATAAAAAAAAAAGTATACATCAATTTTTTCCTATCATTCAAATAATGACAAATAGTATGGAAAAAAATATCTCAATTGATTAAATTCCTTTACCTCCATCATGGCCACTTCCCCTGCCAAAGCTCTTTGAACCAAACTGCCCTCTTTGTGCCTCTGATTGACAGCTACCTCTACCTTTACCCCTCCCTGTTTAAAATACACAAAATTAGTTATATTTGATGGAGTGTTTGAAAGATCCTATGACAAGATTATTCATTTCACTGTTGGATTAAAGATAAATCACATACGTTGAGACTAGAAGATTCATAAAGATATATGTCCATTTGGTGTATGAGTCACAATACGACCCCAACTACAAGCAGTCTGATTCTTGTTCCTGTTGGTATTCTATTATTTACAAAATAAAGAAATAAAGAAAGCATCCTAACCTGCAATGAAATTTTGATGATTTTTTAATGCATTAAGCCCCTTAACCAGTTCATTCTTTTGCGCTTTGTTCTTGTCATCCTTGACACCTGTAAAACAAGAAAGGCAAGCAGTGAGTAGGCAAAAAGCCAGCAAATACCTGCAAAATCCAACAAATACCTTGGGAAGGCAAAGTATGAGGTGGTGGTGGACTAGTGCATGAGTGAGAAGGATGTGGTTGATCACTGCGACCTCTGCCTTTACCCCTCCCTATTGATAATACAGTTAAAAATAACCATAACAAAACAAAGCACAAACAGTTTAAAATACACAAAGACTTCCATTCAATCTCAGTTTTTACTTACTGGATAGTAAATATTTAAGCCAACCAGCTGCAATGAAATTTAGAAATTTAGAAAATAAAGAAAGCATCCTAACCTGCAATGAAATTTTACTGATTTTTTAATGCATTAAGCCCCTTAACCAGTTCATTCTTTTGCGCTTTGTTCTTGTCATCCTTGACACCTGTAAAACAAGAAAGGCAAGCAGTGAGTAGGCAAAAAGCCAGCAAATACCTGCAAAAGCCAACAAATACCTGGGGAAGGTAAAGTATAAGGTGGTGGTGGTGGACTAGTGCATGAGTAAGAAGGTTGTGGTTGAATTTGTATTGTTTTCGATGTATTTTACCAATTTGAATGAATGAATATATTTTTTAGTAAAAAACAAAAAACACGTCTATCTTGGTCAAACACATAAATACATGCATCCTTTCTTCATTACCAACCTATAATATAATAAAACATAGCACTATTTTGAGGCTCTAAAGATATTAAAAATCACGCTTGTGAACATATTAGCCGATCACTCTACTCAACTTGATATGGCATTGCAACAGCCCCTGGGTAGAGCATAAGAAGAATAGTTTTAACTTTATTATTACAAAAATCTAATAGAATTTAAATCCCTTTGGTATAAAGGCTACAACATATCAGTCAAACCACAAAACTTTACAAGGCAAGAGTACATACCAATTGGTACGGGCCATTATCTTTGATAATGCACATAATTCGGCTGCATGGGTTTTTCATCATAGGGCCCAGACGACCGAGTATACGGGCCCTATTCGCACGATTGATGGCTCAGTTTTAGAAGGACCTAGGCGGAGGACGGATACCTTTAAGGCAAGAGTACATACCAATTGGTAGGCTAAGTACTCCAATGTCAGTGATTTCACCAGAAAAGTAATTGGTAGACAAGTTTCTAAGACAAACAAGATTAGCATTAACATAAAGTTTAGGTTATCAATTTATACCACAGAGCTATAAACCAAATTAACTTACAGAACTTGCAAATGTGAGAGATGGCCAATGGCCAATAGAGGAAGGTATAGCACCTTTCAATAAGTTGCTTGATAAATCCCTATAATTAAACTTTGTATTAAAATCCTAATTGAAAATTAAAATTGCAGTACACTAATTTTTTTGGGATGTGAATGTCTATTTAAACTTCTCAATAAAGTTTAATTAGGAATGTTTATTTAAACTTCTCAATAAAGCCATCAATCATAACTCCACTGCAGCATCAAAATATCTGCTATAAGATTTTCAGTACTCATGTGATAAAATGAGTACAATATGCTTTACAAGAAGTTCTAAAAGGAAACAACATAAAACAAACCATAAAACAAACCATGGTTGTCCGTGAAAAATGTGCAACAAATAAAAAGGGATAACTTGCACAAAAGCATGGGTTCAAGAACAATTACCATACTCCACTGTCTTTATCCCAAAATAAAATAGGGAACATCTGAAACAAGCCATGGAAAGAAAAGCAAACATTTAAGCATTTCCAAAAGAACACATAAGAAGATATATTACCTACACACCCAGCAACTTAATTGAAGCATTTCTAGTAGCGTACTTGACTGCAGCCCAATTTAATTGAACTTTTTCACACCCTTCCCATCCCTTATGTCAATCATTGTTATTCATAAGTTCAACGACTGAACTAATTACCATGAGACAAAAGAATGGATAAAAATTTACAGAATAAGAACGTTAAGTGAGCCTTGGTGCGGGATTATCACTATGCAACTCAAATGTTATATATGAGATGGGTAAAATCAGTTTTTGCAAATACAAGACTGATTATTATGAATCCACAAGTCAATAGTCAATTGAAGCTTTATAACACCATGTTGTTCTTTTATTCATAAGACTGCCATGGTATCCTATAACCATTTTAAAATAAAACTAACCTCTTGACAACTCAAGGTCACCATTCCTTAACCAATTATAAAAACTAGTTCCATAATTTCAGCGGCATTTTTTTCTTTTTTGATTTCTTAGTACTAGTACAAGATGTAGAATTGACGAAAACAGAGCAATCCGAAGTGTTAAAAAGTAATCTCAATTAATAATTAAAATACTTAGATAACATAAGCACGAGTAAAAAAATAAAAGGAGAAGAAAATAATCAAACAAGCACCACAGTGTAAGGGTTCAATGCTTCAAGACTCTCAAACATCGTGTGAACTGTGAGCACAAAACATTCATACAAACTCATAAACAAGACTAAATTGCTTACAGGAATTTTAACAAACAGTTAATGTGCAAGTACCATCACAGCAACATTACTTTTCTTTAAACAGTGGTGATGGATCTTGTAAGTCATCACTTAACACACTAGCATCAGATCAATGAAACCAACAAGAAGTGATAACAAACTGAGCTAATAATCTATTACAGCACAGGTTATGTAACCCAATAGAACTTTGAAGAATAAACTTACAAGGAGAAGAAGAAGGATGGATTGCACTGGCGCCGGAAGGTTACTGCGGTGGGGTGAACGATGGCGGTGGGGTTGTGTCGGAGAAATGAAAGAAAAGAAATGAGAGAATCGGAGCGAGACGACGACGATCGAAGCGGGTGGTGACGATCGGAGCGGGGTGGTGACGATCGGAGTGAGGCGGCGACGATCTGAGCGAGACGACACAGCGACGGAGCGATACGGCCTGAACAACGAGGGAATAGTGGAGAGTGAGAGAGGGAGAGTGAATAAAGAGGGAATGAGAAACAGGAGTTAATAAAATTGACTTGTAAAAATAAACTGATACAAATTAATATAAAAAGATATATTGTAGTTAAATGAGTTAATTAACCCAAAATTAACTAGTGACAAACTTTGTAGCTAAATTTTGCAGCTAAATCAAAAAATTCCTGTAGTGTCTGTTTGTTGTGCATGTGAGCTTGTGGGGGAAGTACATAGGTTTGAATATTGGGAAGGAATGAAAAATCTTAACTATATATGATGTCTAAATACTTGAGTGGAGATTTGTTCATAGAGGGTTCAAAGTAGGGGTGTTCATCAACTGATCCAAACCGATTCAAACCGCAAAAACCGAATCGAAAAACCGAAAACCGAACAAACCGAAAACCAAAAAAACTGAACACCGAAAAAACCGCAATTTTTTATTGGATTGGATCGGATTTTGGATCCTATAGTGAAATTCAATCCAATCCAATCCAAACCGATCTATTATATACATATACTATTATTTTTGAAATTATAGTATTACTCATTCTTAAACATTATTCTTCGTACTTTTATGTCCCTCATTCTCTTTAATATTTTTGTTGGAATGACATATATAAGACTATTTAGAATAAATATTAATGTCTTGAAGTTATATTTTACTAAAAGTTTTGATGCATAGCATATATATATTTGATTGAGTAATCATGAAAAATAGGAAAACAATTAAGTAAATTTGAAAAATAATTAGCTACAATTTATTTGTAGCCGATTCGAGGAAAAAAATAGGATAAGTGGGAGTAGGTATAGAGAATTAATATAGAAGAACGTGTTAAAAAATATCAATAAATTTTTTCTTCACAAACTCCCAAATTAAAACAAAGATTATCTTTTATCCACTATTAAATAAGTAGAAAGGACACTTGACATTAGAAAAAAAAAGTATGACAAAAATCGAATTATCCAATCCAATCCAAACCGCATTTGATTGGATTGGATCGGATCGGTTTTTTTTTAAGGAAGCAAACCGGTCCAATCCAAACCGCACGATGTTTTCATCATTGGATTAGATGGCTTTTTAACTCAAAACCGATCCAATCCAATCCGCGAACACCCCTAGTTCAAAGAATCTAAGCTTGTGAGGTGGGTGAGGTTTAAACCCTCAACCTTCTTAAAACATGTTGTTATATTTGTATGAAGGTCTACCAATATGTAATTGATATAAGTGATAAAAGACTCAAACACCTTAAGAAATAGTCTTCAATTTGAATACTGTCAATGTCTCAATTTTCACGTATCATGACATGAGTTGGATTTTTTTAAGCGCTTATTACTTTTTAATTTTGATTATATGTGGTGGGGATCTTTTCAAGTTGACACATGGGAGGATTGTGAATTTTGAGACCATGAACAAAAATGAGTTTTTATTTTATTTGATTACCTATAACCAAACCTTAATTGTGAAATTTGAAAAGATTTTTGTTTTATTCTTTTAGAAGAACACTTGAGTGAAGTCATGATTTTAATTACATGTGTTTATAAAGTTGAAAAAAATCAAGTTTTTCTAGCCTTTTATTTCCATGAAGGTCGAAACTCTATTGGAAGAGTTGAGGAAGCCTTGTTCAATATTTTTAGAAATATGTTTGCTTAAAACATCATTTTATTTACATGCATATAGCTAGAAAATAAAAAAAATCATATTTTTACACACTTTTATATGTAGGCCGAAAATCACTTTTACATGAGATTAGGAGATTAAAATTTATCTCTAAGTTTTAAACCTTTATTTTATCTCTATGATGCTTGAGGATCATAAATCCAAAAGCTTGTAAAAATTTCAAAAATTTATCATACTTTACTAGTCATGGCCGAAACATGCATAAGAGATTTATGGTGATTTTATAAAATTTTAACTTATGTTAAATACTTGGTTTTGTTTAGATTCGCAATCATGACCGAAAATCGAGTCCGTTTTCTTAAAACCACGAGAGAACTACAATCATTTTATGCTTCACTTTAAGATAAGGGGAGACAGCCTGAGAGATATTTAATTATGATAACTATATGTATTTATGTGTTTGTTTGAATTTTGATGAGATGATTGATCATGTTTTAACTAAAATTTTGATGTGTTGATTTGGTTGATTTTGAATATATTTATATGTTTTATAATTTGATGAATATTCATGAATATGTGTTTGAAGTTGTTAGATCTAAATTAGGTTATGTTTATTTTGATGATGCTTTGGTTACTGCATGCAAAGTCTAACTAACGTTAGAGCTCAATTAAAATTCTCAAGATAAAAGTATTAATAAAATGCTATGAAGAATATTAGAAATAAACATTTCATTTGAAGAAATGTTTTGGTAAAGGAAAACTTTATTTGAATAAAAATATTTTAAATGATTTTACACTAAGAATAATCAATTTTTGAAAATATTTTATGGAAAGAAACCACGAAGAGAAAACAAATTGATTTATAGTTTCAAAAAGATTTGATTTGAAAACTTCAAATGTCCTCAGAATAATAAAATTTTCAAAATAAAAATAGATATTTTTAAAGGGAATGATTTTCTATAACTTAGAAGTTTTTTTTAAAAAAAATGAATTTCAAATAAAAAGTTTTTCTTTAAAGTTTTTATTTAAAAGAAAACATCTGATAACTTGGATAAGTTACGGAAAGCTTTTGTTTTGTATTTGTATTTCACTGAACGAAAAATAACGTTGAAAAGTGAACATAGTAACCAAGACGTCGGGATACTAGAGTTTTTAAGCACGTTGATTTATGATCCGTGTCACGTTGTTGTGGACTATGTGTCCTATATACGTTGTTGTGGCATGTGTGTCCTCCATACGTTGTGTTAAAACGTGGGGAATGTGGTAAAAAGGTGAAAGTTGTTTTCTATGACCACAATGTCCAAGACTGGTGCATCGGTTTAGGACTGTTGTGATTGGACACTCAGACTTTAATGTCTTGTGTTGATCATAAAAGTTAAAACGTTGAAAATTTTTTGGATGGTCGTGAGCCTTGAGCCTCGACAAAGGAAAGAATGAAACACAAAGAAAAACAGCGAAAACAAAATGTTTTTACATGCATTTGGTAGATGTGCCTAAATTGTTTGTGTGAATGCCTTTAAGGGGAAGATATCTCATGCGACGTTGTATCAATTGGTGCCTTGATGGACCATGATTTCCATGAGCCTTGTTCGTTGTGCCATGTGTGGGACAGTGTTCTCTGCAACACACATGAGTTGATTACTGTGCCTTGAGTTGGATAGTGTTGTGGGAAATTAAGTTGTGCCATGTGTTGGCTATTTGAGCCTAATCAGCTCACTGTTTTTAAAAATTGCATGGAGTTGGGACATCCGGAGATTTAGGATAGATTGTTAAATCATAGAAGTGCCATGAGTTTTTCAAAATAACGATGATCCTTGATGTTACAGTTTTATATTGAAAATCGTATGTTGTATATAACTGTTTATTTGTATATGTTGTTTTTGTGTGTGTGGTACATGTAGTTGTCATAAATCATCTATATATTGGTATCTCACCCTTGCATTTTCTTTTCCCTATTTGGCACATATATCTGCTTGAATATAGCTGGATCCGAACATGCCCCTGGCGCACTCGAGGGTACGGGCCATTATCTTTGATAATGCACATGATTTGGCTGCATGGGTTTTTCATCATAGGGCCCAGACGACCGAGTATACGGGCCCTATTCGCACGATTGATGGCTCAGTTTTAGAAGGACCTAGGCGGAGGACGGATACCTTTAAGACTATCCAGATTTCATTACCGCCGTTGGATTCTTATTTGCAGAACTTAGCAGCACAGGGACTCTTGGTACTCCATCATCTTCCGGACGCTCATCAACCATAGTACCATAGTACCACCCGCTTAGTGACGACGATGATGATTCTCCTGATATGGGAGTTGGAGGAGTTGTGTCTTCACCAGCCATGCCTCTAGAGGGTGGGGATGACCATCACGGTCTCCCTAATAGGTTCCATTAGTTTGTCTGACCAGATGTAGGACTTTCGTTTGTTTTTGAGGTGATGATGTTGGGGTAGTTGTTCCTCTTTTATGAAAACATTCGTTTCTTTTCAACTAGGGCTCTTTGAACCTGCTTGACTCTGTTAGTGTACGTTTGACCTTTAATTCTCCCACTGTATAAATCTACTTTTCACTCATGTAAGTTTGTCAAGTGGCCTGTCTCCAAGAAGGCCTTATGTTTAATATATATATATATATATATATATATATATATATATATATATATATATATATATATATATATATATATATATATATATAAGGTATTCTGTATCTCTTTTGTTACTTACGTTTCTTTTATTTATGTTAATTGATGCATGAGGGAAAAAGTTTTATAATTATTACAGATGAGATTAATTTCAACAATTATGTATTTCCGAAAGTAAATCGACAATTTACTAAACGTTTTATTTTTCGTCAAAACAAAGTAATTAATGTGATGCTCGAGTTAAGGGTGTCACAGTCTGGCCCTAGTTTCCAGAACAACGATTGAAACGAAGAGAAAGTGTTGTAGTGAAGCAAGAATAGAGTCAATAATACGGTTGTTGAAATGTTACTTACTCGTATGATACGACGACCGTCCATTGGTGTCATGTGTTTATATTAGGGAGTCCTACATCATGCTAAACGAAACCCCAGCCCACGAGTCCCACGAGACAATGACATGGACGATAGCAATAAAAATCCACATTACAATGGGGGAGTATGGTTCATCATTCCATCTTGATGTAGTACATTTCCAACGCAATATCACTTTCACTTTCAATAATGTTTTGTTTGTTTTAATAGAAAAGGGCAAATAAAGAGAAGAAGGAAAAGGGATTTTTTTATCAATGAAAGTTTAGGTGAGTTGGGTCCCGGGGGCTCACCAGGGTCAGGGCAAGTTTCACGGCTCAAAGAGTGCTTATAGAGGTACTTACAGATTACCCACCAACGACGTCCTCACATCGGCGGTGGGATTCGAACTCACGACCTTGTGGGTTATGAGTCATATCCTTACCAACTGGACCAACCTTCGTTGAAAAAAAAAGGATAAATAGTCATTTTCCCTTGTTTGATTGAAAAAGGAATGAAAGGAAAACAATCGAGTCTCATGTCAAAAATGTTTTCCTCCAAAGTTAAGAATAAATGGGAAGAGAGAGGATAAAAATGTGAAAAGATCTAAGCACCTTTGACCTTATTACAGATCATTTTTACTTGGGGGTGTTTATGTCATTTTATGAATATTTTATTTTTTCCTATCACTTTCTATACAATCAAACAAGGATAAAGAAAAATTTTAATTTTCTTTATTTCATTTTCTTTTCTATTAAACAACTAAATAAGCATATCAGTTTCTCTCCTTCCACTTTCTTTACTCTCGTACTATCAGATTTGTGTGGGCCACAAAGTGGTCTATCATTCCAATCCGAGAATGTGACCCAACTCATGAATGACCCGAGAACAGTCGGTCAGTGAGAAGGAGATAGCATCCGAGAAGCGGTTGAGGAAGGTATGCCCGAGATAATGCGGAGATGTAGAACGTGAGAGTAGGACATGATCCACGAGGCGGGAACGGTTACCTTCAGTAACCGAGAGAAACAGCTCTGGATTGTTTAAATTTGAACTACCATGTATATAAGGGGGAGGGGGACAGAGGGGAAGGGAGGCTATTTTCTTGTAACCGATACTCTGCTATTCCAGATAGAATTTGAATAAACAAGTTCCTTTGGAGTAAGATTGTGTTCTAGAGACAGCAATATTGTTTCATGTTGATTCTGTTCATTAGTGTTAGAATTTACGAGAACATTTGGCACCCACCGTGGGGGCGAGGTAAATATTCCCCAGTCACACTGTACTTTTCACTAGGCGATGGAGGGATCGAAAAGCATGGAGGGAAGGAGGACAGATAATGGTTCAAGGCAAGAGTCAAGAAGGCGATCGAATAATATACAAATAGTGAGGCTCAGGAGAGGGAGGTCGCTGATCTGAGACGTCTGGTGGAACGGTTGAGAAGGAGTCAAGATGATGGAAGGGGGAGTCAAGCCAGAAGCCGGGAAAGGAGCAGTTTCTCTTGCTTGAGTGAACGTAGTCGAACTTGGTGCCAAAGGAGTGATAGTCAAGAGGAGGAATCCAGAACGAAGGTGTCAAGCCGATATAGGCATGGATCCAGGAATCGTGAAAGTCGAAGCCGAAGATGGAGTCATTCTGAAGATAGAACCTATGTTTTGAGAAGCGAGATAGAGGATTCTAGTCAGGAGAGGAGACATCGCCATTCCGGAGGAGGAGAATCTAGTTACCGGAGGAGTAGAGGACACCGAGGACGACGTCCGAGAGGGAGAAGGGATTATCCATTCACTAATGAGGTGATGTCTGAGCCAGTACCACACAATTTCTGTTTCCCGAAGATGAGACACTATGATGGTACCTTAGATCCGCAAGAGCATCTTACGACTTTCAATGTCAAAGTGATGGTCTCACACATCTCGTCGAGGGTTAAATGCCAAGTTTTTCCAACAACTCTCGAGGGACCGGCTCAGATTTGGTTCTCTCAGTTGCCATCGAGATCGGTTTACTCCTGGAATGACTTGACCGAGAAGTTTCTCATACAATTTGCGACCAGCAGGATGTACAGGAAGACCTCGGCATGTTTGGATAACTTTAAGCAGGAGAAGCATGAGTCACTGTCCGAATATGTAGATCGGTTCACTGTGGAGATATTGAAGATCAAAGATCTGGAACCTGGGGTGCCCTGCATTCCATGAGGGCTGGTTTTAGGGAAGGGCCTTTCCTGGATTCGTTATCAAAGAGGCCGGCTATTAATATAGATGATTTCAGACAACGAGTGTCTGAGTACATTAGTATGGACGAGGCGAGAGAGGCAAAAATGAAAGAAAGGGTAGATAATCAAGAAAGAAAGACAAATCAGAATTTCAGAGGAAGGAGATTGACATCAAAAATTGAAATGTTACCCGGATTGTACGAGTCGAGAAGACCGAAGTATACCATGTACACCCCGCTCAATACTACGAGAGCACAGTTCCTAAATGAGGTGTGCCATGCACGTTTTGTGGAATATCCTCCTCCTGTCACTGCACCAGAGTCGACCGATAGAAGAAGATACTATCGTTTTCACAACTTGTATGGTCATACCACAGAAGAATGTGTGGAATGGAAGGATCAGTTTGAGGAACTGGTTCAGATAGGGGAACTTACAGACTACATATAAGAGGTTCTGGTGGAAGAGGTCAGGGAAGAGGAAGAGGCGCGGAAGGAAGAGGAAATTTATTCAGAAGAGAGTATCAGGAGAGAATGGGGAATGATCAGAACAATGAAGATCATCGCGTGGAAAATAATGCTCAGGTGAGAGGTGTTATAAATACCATCTCGGGAGGTTTTGCAGAATGGGGTTTAACCAGTTCGGCGAGAAGGAGACATCTCAGAGCGGCGCAGTCAGTCTACTCGGTCATGCAGAAGCCGATGCAAAATCACCATCCGATAACATTTACGGAAGACGATTTTGTTGGGACTGATCCAAATCAAGATGACCCTATGGTCATTTAAGTAGAGCTGGCAAACTTTGTGGTGAGGAAGACAGATCAGAGAAGTTCGGTAGATATCCTGTATTACAGAACTTTCAAGAAGTTGGGAATACCAAAGACCATGATTAAGGAGTTCGGAAATGCTTTAGTAGGATTTGCCTGGGAATATGTAGAAACTCGGGGGTATACTGAATTACTAACAAAATTTGGTAATGGCACAGCTTCCAGAAATATTGCTGTTAAGTTTATTATTGTGGATGCTCCGAGGGCGGCATACAATCTAATTCTCGGACGACCACGTCTGAATGAACTCGGTGCTATAGTGTCCACCCCGCATCTGACTATGAAGTTTCATTCCATCACAGGTGAAGTGATCTCGGTTAGGCTGATCATAAAGAAGCTCGGCAGTGTTATGTGGATAGTTTGAAGATGAATTTCAAAGAAGAGGAAGTGCTAACCGAAAAGGGAAAAGAAGCATATCAAAATCAGAAAAGTAAGATGTTGTGGCTTCGGTGGGAACAGTAGAGTTAGATCCTCGGATAGATATGAAGGAATTATGTCCACAGCCGGTATATGATTTAAAGAAATTTCGAGTAGGGGAAAAGGAAGGGCATGATACACATATTGGAACACAACTGGAAGCTGATGTAGAAGAGGCAGTAATCCGAGAAGTTTTGGAGAATTCGGATCTCTTTGCTTAGTGTACTACTGATATGCCTGGTGTAGATCCGAAGGTCGTGTGTCACAAACTTTCTCTATGCACAGGAGCCAAACCTGTCTCACAAAAGAAGAGAAATGTGGGAGAAGAGAGAAGGAAGGTAATAGAAGACAAAACAAGAAGATTGGTGGATGCAAACTTTATCCGGGAGGTGAAATATACCACTTGGCTCATGAATGTTGTTTTGGTGAAGAAGTAAAATGGGAAGTGGCGTATGTGCACTGATTATACCGACTTAAATAAAGCTTGCCCTAAGGATTCATATCCTTTGCCCAGTATTGATCAGTTGGTGGATGGAGCGTCATGATATCAACTTCTCGGCCTTATTGATGCATATTCGGGTTACAATCAAATCCGAATGCATGACCCCGATGAAGAGAAGACCGCATTCATGTCGAACAGAGCTAACTATTGTTACAAGGTTATGCCTTTTGGCTTGAAGAATGCAGAAGCCACTTATCAGAGATTGATGGACAAGGTTTCTGAAGGTCAAATCGGGAGTAACATGGACGTTTATGTGGATGACATCGTGGTGAAAATAGAGGAGCCGAGTAAGCATGCCGAAGATCTGAGAGAGATCTTTGGTCAAGTACGAAAGTACAACATGCGACTTAATCCCAAGAAGTGCAATTTCGGAATCAGGAGCGAGAAATTTCTTGGATTCATGTTGATGAATCGAGGGATTGAGGCGAATCCCGACAAATGTCTAACTATCATCGAGATGAGAAGTCCAATTAATGTCAAATAAGTGCAAAGACTTGCAGGTACATTAGCATCTTTATCTAGATTCTTGTCGAGGTCAACCGAGAAGGCTCGGTCCCTGTTTAAGTTGCTCCGAAAGTCACAGCAATTTGAATGGGGTCCCGAGTGTGAATAAGCATTTCAAGATTTCAAGTCTTTCCTGAGTTCTCCACCCATCTTGACTAAACCGCAAGTTGGGAAGGAACTTTTGCTATATTTGTCGGTGACCGAGACGTCAGTGAATGCAGTACTTGTTCAAGATGTGGAGAAGAGGCAACTTCCTGTGTATTATATTAGTCGGGTATTACACGATGCAGAGACAAGATATCAGGTAATCGAGAAGTTGGCATTTGCTCTGGTTATTGCAGCTAGGAGGTTACGATCGTATTTCCAAAGCCATCAGATAGTAGTGAAGACATATCATCCTATCAGGCAAGTTTTACGGAAGCCCGAATTGGCAGGGACGATGATTGCATGGTCTGTGGAGTTGTCCGAGTTCGGGATTGAGTACGAACCTAGAAGGTCGACAAAAGCCCAATGTCTTTCAGAATTTGCTGCCGAATTATTCCCAAAACCAAAGCGGGAATCGGATTGGTGGATCTTATATGTGGATGGGGCGTCCAACATTAGAGGTAGCGAAGCAGGTGTGATTCTTGATGGACCGGGAGACTTAGTGTTGGAGCAGTCGTTGAGGTTCGATTTCAAAGTTTCGAACAATGAAGTCGAGTATGAAGCAATGATAGCAGGGTTGAAGTTAGCGAAAGAAGTGAGAGTCAAAGCAATTAAGTGCATAAGCGATTCACAACTAGTTACCAGACAAGTTAGAGGAACTTTTCAAACCCGAGAACCACGTTTGACCAGGTACTTATGTATAGTCAATTCGTTGGTTTCTGAATTTGAAAAGTTCGAAATTGAGCATATCTCCAGAGATAAAAATAGTCGAGCAGACTTGTTGTCCAAGTTAGCCAGCACAAAAACGCCAGAAGGACATAAAACCGTCATCCAAGAAACACTCTCAAGACCGAGTATTGAAGAGGAGAAGACTGTGTTGGTGATTGAAGAGGCGAGTAGAGAATGGATGGAGCCGATATGGAATTTTTTGACGAAGAATATTATACCTGAAGATGCTCAAGACGCCAGGAAGCTTCGCAAGCAGGCTAGTCAATATACAATTGTGAAGGGAGAATTGTGTCTGCGGCCTTCAATGGCCCAACATTGAAGTGTATTACCAAGGACCAAGCCGAATATGTCATGGCCGAGTTACATGAAGGGATCTGCGAAATGCACAATGGAGGGAGAGTACTTGGAAGAAAGGTTATCCGAGCCAGGTGCTATTGGCCGAAGCTGATGATTGATTGTATTCAGTTTGATCATAATTGTGAGGAATGTCAAAGACATGCGGTGATTCCACACACAAAATCGAAAGAGCTACACAACATCCTTTAAGCATGGCCTTTTAACTTGTAGGGGATTGACATTCTCAGACCTTTCCTAGTAGCAAAAGGGTAAGTCAAATTTGTATTGGTTGCTGTAGACTATTTTACAAAGTGGATAGAAGCGAAGCCATTAGCGAAAATCACTGCTAGTGAGGTGCAGAAGTTTGTGTGGAAAAACATTGTGGGCAGATATGGGATTCCAGCAGTGATTATTTTTGACCATGGGAAGCAGTTCACGGACAAAGTGCTCGTCGAGTTCTGCTGTAATCTCAAGATCAAACGAAGATTTTCGTCGGTGGAGCATCCCTAGACTAATGGTCAGGCGGAGGCAGCTAACAAGGTGATCCTCTGTGAATTGAAGAAACGGTTAGGAAGGGCGAAGGGAAGGTGGACTGATGAGTTGCCAAGCATCTTGTGGGGTTATCACTGCACTCCTCAGTCAACAACAAAGGAGACACCTTTTCGGTTGGTTTATGGGGCTGATGTGATGATACCAGTTGAAGTTGGGGAGACATCTATCAGGAGAGAGCTCTATCAGCCAGAAGTGAATGAAGAGACGAGGAGAGAGGAATTAGACTTGATAGAAGAAGTCAGGGAATAAGTTCGAATAAGAGAAGAACAATGCAAGAGGAGGATTGCTGAGAGACACAATGCATTACTGAAACCAAGAAATTTTGAGGTTGGAGATTTGGTATTGCGATTACAAGGAAGTGCTCGAAATGATAATCTGAAGGGAAGTTAGCAGCGAACTGGGCTGGACCTTTTCGGATAATCGACAACCTGGAGAATGGAGCGTATCGTCTAGAGGAGTTGTCTGGGAAGGCTATTCTGAGAACATGGAATGCCTCCCATCTTAAGTTCTATTTCAGTTGGTTTGTTGTATTAGGTGGTACTTTTTTTCCTACCTCAGTCTTTTTCTCTCGTAAAAAAGAGGTTTTTGGCTGAGGAGGTTTTAATGAGGCCACCATCCTATGTTATTTTCTTATCAATGAATGAAGTGTTGTTTCTTTCTCTTGAATTATATTTTTCCTATTACCTTCAGACATTTTAGTTTTACAAAAAAAAAAATGGGAGTTGGTCCTCAAAGGAAGGTTATGTAGAGATGGTGAATGGAGTGTTCTCGGAGGAAGGTTTTGTAAAGATGGTGAAAACAGTGTTCTCGGAGGAAGGTTATGTAGAGATGGTGAATGTAGTGATCTCGGAGGAAGGTTCTGTAGGGATGGTGAAAGCGGTGTTCTCGGAGGATGGTTCTGTTGAGATGGTGAAAGCAGTGTTCTCGGAGGAAGGTTCTGTAGAGATGGAGAAAGCAGTATTCTCAGAGGAAAGTTCCGTAGAGATGGTGAATGGAGTGTTCACGGAGGAAGGTTTTGGTATGAAAGGAAAGGCTGGAAGAGTTGAATGTAATTCTCGGAGGAAGGTGTTGGAATGAGATGAAAAAGGAGGAGATATAAGGATTCAGAAATATAGAGTGAGAAGAGAAGTTCTAATATTTCTTGGAGGAAGGTTTAGTATAGACGAATAAGGGTGGAAGCAATTCTGGAACACAAGATGAGAAAAAGAGAAGAATCAGGAGTACAAAGAAGAAGCAAAGGAAGGCTGTGTGATAGTAGAAAGATGTGAGTAATTTCAAAGGGAAAGGATATTAATTAATGTGGAAATAAGGGTGTGTAGAGGAAGTGGCAATACAATTCTTGGGAAAGCTGGAGGAAAAGTAAGAACGAGAAATCGATAATTGTTTGAGAGGTTTAAATGCGGATTGCAAGAGAAGTGAGGCTGATCTTTGGATCTGCTTATTAAAGAATTCGTTCAAGAGAAAAGTTAACAAAATTCAACATACAGCAAATTGAAGATTAAATTACTGGGAGTGGTAAGTCCAAAAGGAGTACAAAAGGGGAGAACTCAATGCTCTCCTCGATAGCATTCAAATAAAGTTTTTAAAATTAAACTAAGTTAATGATAGGCATTCAACTCAGTAACAACATCACAAGCGGTAGTAGGAGTTACATCAGCAGCAGATTCAGAAGTTGGGGCGACATACTCAGCTTATTTGTTAGCCTCGTCATAGGGGTGCAAGATCAGCTTCCCGTGAATAATTTCTTTCCAAACATAAGCTTCCAAGAAGTCCACTTCAGGAGCTATCACTTGAGCTTGTCCAATGCCGTGATTGAAGCCTTCTTCAAACTTGTAGGTGGCTTCTTTCTTGATTTCGTCCAGCTCTCGTTCGAAAGTGGTTTTCTGGTAGCTTACGTCTACTTCCAGATGAGAAATCTTTGTGCAAGCAGTCTTTAATTTGGTGGCAACGACGACCTTCGCTTCTTCAACAACTTTGACGTTTTCCTTGATCCGTTGGATCTCAGAGGTGAGGGTGTCAGTGGTCTTCTTCAGTTCGTTGTTTTTCTTGGCTAGTTGTTCTCGAGCCTTGCTGCACTCCAGAAATTCCTTTTTCAACTTGTCAAACTCGGTCAGGTCGGCGGCCATCTTCTCCATTTGTACATGGATCTGGATCCTTTCTTTTTCGGCTATGTGCATGAGCTCGGCTTGCCTCAAGGCATAGGTTTGGGCTGCTTCATACGGGGCCGCGGGCCCATACCTGTTGATCACATCAACGTCAGCGGGAAAGAGCATTTGAGTGTCAATCAGAGTGCGAGGATTGAAGTCTTGGTGCCATAAGGAGTTGGGCTCCACACTGTGTTACATCGAACCATTTGCACTCGCTCATCCTTTTCTAGGATGTTGGTTGAGTAGTTGGCTCTTTCTCGGAGCAGCAGGCAGAGAAGATTGTGGTTCTGGTGCAGTTGTTTTTTGTTTCCTGGTGGGGGAAGGTGAGTAAACAGCATTCGGCTTCTCGACAGCGTTTGATAGTGCATGAGTTGAGCGAGAAGGGATGCTGGAGCTGGTGGGTGGAGGATTCTTAAACTTCGATTTCTCCATTCTCAACCTTCTCATATCGACAAAGGAAAGTTTGGATTCCATGATTCCTGGAAAAGGCAGAACATAAAAGACCATGTCAGTCAAAACCTAAAGTCGGCATTTATTAGGGAAACACAGTAATTCCTTACTTTGCCAATTCTCATCCTTGCATTTCTCGGAGGGAGGGTTGATAAGATTTTGGCAGTTGAAAGGACCAGTTTCAGAAAGGAAATCTACTTCCTCTTTCTCGGTAGTAGAGAGTCGATAATAGGGGTCAGAGATACGGCAGGGAGACCGAGCCCAATAAAGGGAAAACTTGGGTTCGGCCTTGGCGTTAAGAAAGAAAGCCATCTCGGTGGTGGTAGATCTGACCTTAAAGAAATCCTTCTTGAAGTACTTGTAGGAGGATGTAAAGAGAGAAAATAGTTTGTTGTTGTTGCGGCTGTGGAGTGAGACCCAACGGGCCGTTTTGGTCAATCTAATAGAGTAAAAATGGAAGAATTTGGACACTATTGGGAGGATATCAAGCTCGGAGCACAGGATTTCAAAGGCTTTAATGAAAGCCCAACTATTTGGATGTAACTGGGTGGGAGCTACATTGAGGAAAGCAAGCACGTGACTCTGGAAATCAGAAAAAGGGAGAGTAAGAGAGAGCTCATGGAAGAAGGTTTTATAAAGGAAGACGAAGGGGAGTTCCACTTCAGTGGCACTCATGCATACTCGATCGAAACTGGAGCAGGGACAACAGACAAATTGGTGTTCTTTATCCAGAGATGACAAGTGGATTTTCTTCCTAAGTTCGACTATGGAGGCCTCAGACTGATAATCAGAGAACATTTTGATGACATCTGGATGAACCCATTCATATCCAGGGACTGGTAGAATGGGATGAGGTGGAAGGACTACATGATGACGGGAAGTGGGGGATGAAGCTCCGTGGGAAAGGCTATCTTGGTCTAGGATGTTTTGGCTAAGGGTGTCAGAGGAGGAAGTGAAAGATGAGTCATCATCAATCAACAAAACCTCAGGGTTAGCAAATGGAGTTTGAAGATGAGTAGGAGATGAAGAAGCCATAAAGGAAATTAGGAAACGTAGGGAGGGAAACGTACCTGAAATTATGAAGGAGGGAAAATGAAGTAGAAAAGCCTTGAGTATTAGTAGAAGACGAATATGATTGTAGTAGGGGACAATGGGGAGAAACAGAAAGGTATCTAAAGAAGAAGAAATGAAGGAGAATAGGGGGATGATAAGATTGGCAGATGAAAAGGAAGGCTTCATTATTGTTGGCACACGTGTAAGAAGAATGTGGAGGGAGAAGCTGACTAAAGCGAGTAAGATAATGGAAAAGATGAGGCAGGTGGGGTGAGGCTCGAGGCAACATCTTGGGAGGTGTGTAACATAAACAACAGTCATTAAGTGAGTAATCAAGTTGTGCGGTAATTGAAGAAGATCTAGTATCACGCGTGCAGAAAGCCAAAGGGCAGGTAGATAGACAAGTACCGACAAGCGAAATCGAGTTCCCGATACGATTCTCGGGTATCTACTCTTTTTCCTACCTTAGTCTTTTTCCCTCATAAAAAAGGAGGTTTTTGGCTTAGGAGGTTTTAATGAGGAATACAGCGGGAGCCATAGTGCCGAGCTGTTGAGAATTGAGTCTCGTTAAGTACTCGTTAGTCCTCGGCAAAGCATCAAAAATTTGTGCTGGCAAGTGTCAGTGAACTCGCATACAGACATCGGGATGGGTTATCGGTTTAAGTGCAGCAAAGATTTTTCGTCCTTCTAACTCAAAGCTTGGGGGACTAATGTACCGGATGATATTAGCTGGCCTCAATGGGAGCTTGCGGAATTGGTTTTATCTGTCCAAGTGCAATGAAGCTCTTTCGCCCCTTTTTTGTTCAGAGCTTGGGGGGATTAATGTACTATCAAATTTGTGTGGGCCTCAAAGTGGGCTACTGATGAGTGTGATTACACCTCATATTTGTTTATCATTTTGCATGCATTTTCATATAGTTTAGGCATTTTTAATTTGATTTTTGTTAGTTTTTACCTTGGAATGGGTAAGGCGGTTTTTGTGGTGTTGTTTTGCAGGAATTAAGGATAAAATGCTCAGGATTGACCATGATGGAGCTTGGATGAAGATAGAGCTTGAAAAGTGAAGAAAATGAGCCAAACAGAGCCCATCACGACCTTGCCGTGATGACCATCATGACCATGATCGAGCAAAACTGAAAAGAAAGAAGGCAAAAGTCAGAACTGGTCACGGCCTAGCCGTGATGTCCATCACGACCGTGACCTGTCAGCTGAGCCAGACCCCCACAAGTCAGAATCTGTCACGGCCTAGCCGTCATGAGCATCACGGTCGTGACAGACCAAAAATTGAAGAAGCGGCCAAGGCAGAATCCATCACGGCCGTGACGCGCGTTACTTGGATCAGAAGCAACTGATTTGGATCTAATTTGAGTTAGGTTAGGATTCAAACTTCCCAAATCTATAAATATGGCATCAAGTCAGAGGCTTGAGGAGGACTTTTTGGGCTGCTACTCTTAGGCTACAATTTAGGATCTCTCCCTTCTTCTTCTTCTTCTTCTTCTTCGTCTTCTTCTTCTTCTTCTTCTTCTTCTTCTTCTTCTTCTTCTTCTTCTTCTTCCTCCTCCTCCTCCTCCTCCTCCTCCTCCTCCTCCTCCTCCTCCTCCTCCTCCTCCTCCTCCTCCTCTTCTTCCTCCTCTTCTTCCTCCTCCTCTTCTTCCTCCTCTTCTTCCTCCTCTTCTTCCTCCTCTTCTTCTTCCTCCTCTTCTTCCTCCTCTTCTTCTTCCTCTTCTTCTTCTTCCTCTTCTTCTTCCTCCTCTTCTTCTTCCTCCTCTTCTTCTTCCTCCTCTTCTTCTTCCTCTTCTTCTTCTTCCTCTTCTTCTTCTTCTTCTTCTTCTTCTTCTTCTTCTTCCTCTTCTTCTTCCTCTTCTTCTTCTTCCTCTTCTTCTTCTTCCTCTTCTTCCTCTTCCTCTTCCTCTTCTTCTTCCTCTTCTTCTTCTTCCTCTTCTTCCTCTTCCTCTTCTTCCTCTTCCTCTTCTTCCTCTTCCTCTTCTTCCTCTTCCTCTTCTTCCTCTTCTTCTTCTTCCTCTTCTTCTTCTTCCTCTTCTTCTTCTTCCTCTTCCTCTTCTTCCTCTTCCTCTTCTTCCTCTTCCTCTTCTTCCTCTTCCTCTTCTTCTTCTTCTTCTTCTTCTTCTTCTTCTTCTTCTTCTTCTTCTTCTTCTTCTTCTTCTTCTTCTTCTTCTTCTTCTTCTTCTTCTTCTTCTTCTTCTTCTTCTTCTTCTTCTTCTTCTTCTTCTTCTTCTTCCTCCTCTTCTTCCTCTTCCTCCTCTTCCTCCTCTTCCTCCTCTTCTTCTTCTTCTTCCTCTTCTTCTTCTCCTCCTTCTTCCTCTTCTTCTTCTTCTTCTTCTTCTTCTTCTTCTTCTTCTTCTTCTTCTTCTTCTTCTTCTTCTTCTTCTTCTTCTTCTTCTTCTTCTTCTCTTATTTTTATTTTATGTTGTTGCTGACCAAGCTTGTCATCACCATGGCAAGGCTTGAGTAGTTATTTAATTTCTATGGATTGGGGCTATGCCCAAGGTTTGTTTATGGCAGTGAATTGATGTTTTATCTTTGTTAATTGCGATTTTGCTTTAGATCTGATTTCTAGTGTTTTAATTACTTGTAAATCCGGTGCACGCTTATTTGTATGTCGTAGACATTCTAAGGAGGAACCTAGCGGTGAACTTAGATGTCGGATCTATAGAGTCAGACTTAGGACTGAAATCACGAGAGTTAGAAGCCGTCCTTCAAGGATCAACGAATTGTCACAAAACGTAAAGGGTTCAATCTAAATTCGACTACCACGAGAGTAGGGGTTGGTTTGATTGTGCACGGTTTTTGTAACGCGAGAGGGAGCTTAAACTATTTGAGGATAAATTCGCCTTCAAGGCATTTTCGATAATTAACCAGGGTTAATCAATTTAGTAACATAAACGATCTTGTTGGTAACCCAAATTCCTAGGAATCCATTTAGATCTGAAAAACCATAAATAGATTTACTTTCTGTTTTACTTGATTCTGATTGCATTTTATCTCTTATTTCAAAAATCCAAAATCTTTCTTTATAGTCCAGTTTTACCGATTTAACAATTAGTTGCGATTTGAGATCACGGTCTCTGTGGGATCGATATATTTTTATTACTTGGCGACAATCCGGTACACTTGCCGGATCGCACGACGTGCATCGCACGATGTCAAGTTTTTGGCGTCGTTGCCGGGGACTGTGCTTTCTCGAATCTCAATTTAATTTTTAAATTGATTTTTCCGGACCTTTTCTTTTTATTTATTTTTTATATATAAAAAAAATTTCATCAATCTCTTTTTCCTTTCTTTGTATCTATCTCTGTGTTTGTTTCTCTTATATGCAAAGATCCCTGAGTCTTGGAGACCTTACTGAGGTTTACCCCGAAATCGAGAGGACTTTTCATAGGCGTAGGAGACTACAAAGTGAGAGAGAGAGGTTGATTCTCATTCCACTCATGGCGAATCTTCCGGATACAAAGCTATTGAAGGACTACGCAGCCCCAAATGCTAGGGGTTTGCGAACTGGGATTGCTAGGCCAGAGATCGAGGCGGAAAACTACACTATACCGCCAATGCTCATTAACATGATTGGGCAACATCAATTCGGAGGATTTCCCTCGGAGGACCCGACTGATCACGTGGAGACATTCTTGGAGTTCACCGATGCAGTTAGAATTCATGGTGCCCCGGTTGATGCTATTCGCTTGAGGTTATTCCCCTCATCTCTGACTGGAAAAGCAAAAGCTTGGCTGAAACAAGTGCCCGCTAACACCTTGTCGACTTGGGACCAACTAGAGCAGGCGTTCTTGGAGAAATTCTTCCCTCCATCCAAGACGGCGTACATACGAACCCAGATCACCGGCTTCTTCCAAAAGGACGGAGAATGCTTATCCGAAGCTTGGGATCGCTTCAAGGGATTGCTGGAGTCTTGCCCACATCATGGACTCGAGAGGTGGTTATTAGTGCACACCTTCTACAACGGATTGGACTACTCTTCGAAGGTGTCACTCGATTCCGCAGCTGGTGGAGCCTTTATGAATAGGCCTCTAACTGAGGCATTCAACATCATTGAAAACGTGGCCACCAACTACCACCAATGGGGTTCAGAAAGAGGTATTAACCCGAAAAAGATTTCGGGGGGTAAGTTCGAAATGAATAGCACTGATCTTATAATGTCTAAAATAGACTCGCTGAATAAACGGCCTGATCAGCTTGAAAGAGCTAACGTGAGTTCAATAGGTGCTACTAACATTGTTTATGAGATTTGTGGAATGCAGGGACATGACATAATGGAGTGCCCACGTGGAATTTCTCATGGATCCAGCGCTTCGGGGGAACAAGTGAACTCTTGTCACAACTTCTATGACACGAACCCGAAGTTGCCCAATTATGCTCCCCAAATCCTTACAACCAAGGAAGGAAGAACAACCCTTACCGCTCGTACGGGAACTACAACATCACGCTGAACCACGAGTTCCAAGAAGGCTAAGGTAATAGGAAACCCGCAGCGGGGTATCCTCAGGTACATAAGTCTAAACTCGAGTCTTTACTGGAAAGTTTTGTTGAAACTCAAACAAAACAAAACACTACAAGAAATTAAGCTATTTCCCAGGGCTTTTTACCCAGGGAAAAAATACCTAGGAAATTTTTACATTTCCCACGGCCAAGTCCCTCGGAAACGTCTCGCTTGATTTCCCACGGCTTGGTCCCTAGGAAAAAGAGGCGCCAAACATTCCCACTTTATTTCCCACGGACTGGGTCGTGGGTAACAGAAGGCGCTGTTTCCCACGGACCGAGCCCTGGGAAATGGTTCAGTTTTCCCACGGACTTGGCCGTGTCTAGTCAACACGGAGTTTCCCACGGACGGGCCCGTCGCAAAATCCAGCAGTTTCCCACGGCTATGACGGTCGCAAAAATAGGCGGTGTTTCCCACGGCCAAGCCCGTGGGAAAATGATGTTAAACTACTGTGCGCCTTCCTCCTCTTCACTCGGTCCCTTCGCGCCTCCAGCTCCTTTCCGGTCCGCGAACTGGTGCAATATTTTTTTTCTTAAAAAAACCACCTGTGTTTGGAGAAGAAAACAAAACAGCGCAAGTGTTCCCAAGACCCTAACCCTAAAGTCCTTAGCTGCACTCCACTCAACCTCACCCTCCTCGACATCACGGCCTCACCATTCCGGGCTCGCCATTGCAGAGGGTTTCCCGCGCTCAGGTCGCAATCGCAGGCTCTCAAGTTGACGGTTTCCGCCTTGCTCGGGTTGACGGTTTCCACCTTGCTCTGGTCGATGGTTTCCACCTTGCTCGGGTCATCGGTTTCGGCCGCTCAAGTAACACGTCGCAAGTCGCAGATTACCACCGGATTTGCTCTAGTAAGTCCCTGGTCAAATATTTACAAGTCCTAAAGTCATTATAAAGGAACTTTTGTATTTCCTTTTTGAATAAATATTCTCTCCTGCTCTAGCATTAAAAAATAACTTTTGAAGATAGTGTATTCTTTGTTTCCCTAAGACCAGGAATTAGTTAAAAAAATTGTGTTATTTTGGATATGCCTTTGCTGGAAAATTTTAATAGAATTTGAGTTTCTTCTGATGTATACAGGGAAAGAATAGATAATATGTGTATGATGTTTCCTGTTATTTTAGTTTTTGCATGATTTCTTATGAGAATGCAATTTTGTAATATGCTCAAAGTGGATACTAATCGGAAGTGACATTGGAAAATGAAGGATGAAAAGAAAACAACAAGGTGGAAAGTTGAATAGTCCTATACTGTTGAATCATAACTCAATTGGTTGTCATTATTGATAAAGTATTAATTGAACCATGTGGTTTTGCTTTCATCCAGTATGGCACAATAGAGGTAAAATAATTGCATGCTTTAGTTGATATTGTTCTTCAAGCAATCCATGATATTTTTTTTTACATGTCATTATATGATATATATATATATATATATATATATATATATATATGTATAGAGATTGTACAGAACGGAATTGCTGCATTCTTTTTTTTTTTTTTTTTTACAAATCCCTTATGCACTTTGCCTCTATTGTTAATTATGGAAGATATCTTATCTTTCTCCTAGCTATGTTTCCCCTCTTTTTTATGATTTTTTTAATAATATTCAGATGCCACCTATTATCTTATCTTAATCTCTTTTGCAAGTGTCTGCTTCACTGGAATTTTCAAGTTCAGCAAGCCAACAGATATCAGTTTGTGCAGATTATTTGGCCTATTTATTATTGCTTAAACCAAAGCTGGTTATTATAAGCCCTTTTTGTGTTTATTATCTTTATATCCAGTTGTTATACCAATGCGCATTAAGCAATTCTCTCCAATTTGATTTACTAGGAAAGAATTAGAAAATATCCCCAAGTTTGCTAATAGTGGTAGTACATCATGACGTTCCTGCATTTTATATCTTTTGGTCAAGATAATGGTACTAGCAGGTACTGTATTAAACCATCAATCATCTTGTAATTGTTAGTGTTATATGGAACTAGGTTCAAGCATTGACAGCATTAGACACCCTTGCAAATGCAAATTATAGACAGAAAGGAAGTAGTTCCTATCTGCTTGTGTGTGTCAATTGCCTTGTTTCTGCTTTTGCATGAGACATTCATTTATAGACTATGAAGCATTAAATTTTCTTCCACTATTACAATCATTTGCCTCTTATAACTATTTACCCTTCTTGATTTAATGTTTTACTTTTGAATCAGCAAAGTTGTTTAAATCATGGCATCTTAGTGAAGCACATTTATCGTGAATAAAAAATCTGGTATAGTCATTTTAGCTCATTGCTTGTAGTTGTACCTCCCTATTCACGATGCTAATACTATCTCTAAGTGGACATGTTGAAATTTAATGTTAAAATTTATCTGGATTTTTTATTAATATGCAGAAGATGGATTGTTATCCTTCGAATCGTAGTTGGGTGTATGATAGGCTATATCCGAAAAGAAGGGGTTTGAAACCAACTTTCGTAGATGGGGTTGAAGAGTTTGTTACCCAAGCAAAGCGACAAAAGTGTTTCATCTATGATGGAAACCGAATTAGATGTCCGTGTGCTAAATGCCGATGTCGAAATATTAAGAGTGAAGACCTTGTGAAGACTGACTTGTATATGAATGGGTTCCAGGAAAATTACCTGGATTTGGACTCTCCATGGTGAAGAAGTGCCACATGTTGATTTAGGGGTTGACAAGAATTGCACGGGTGCCTCAAGCACTCGTGCAGATATGGGATGTAGGGAACAGTTTGTGTCAATGAAGGAGATGGTGGTTGATGCTCTCGGGGTAAACGAGGCGCATGGGTACGATAACACTGTAGATATTCCGAATGAGGAAGCACAAAGATTTTATAATCTTTTAACTGAGACAGCAAAAAAGCCATTGTTTGAAAGGGCCTCAGACTCTAAATTATCGCTGTGTGTGAGGCTTTTAGCTTGCAAGTCCAATTGGAATATTCCTGAAAAGTGTTTGGATTTTTTTATGAAAATGCTTCAGGACGTGACACCTATAAAAGGAGTTGTACCAAAGAATTATTATGGTGCAAAGATGTTAATGTCGAAGCTGGGATTGGAAGTCAAGAGGATTGATTGTTGCATTAATGGATGCATGTTGTATTACGACAATGAATTCGGCATAAATGATGGAGCTTTGGTCAAATGCAAATTTTGTCAAGCTCCGAGGTATTGCCCTCCCAAGTCTGGGACAAGTAATAACAAACCAATTCCCGTAAAGGCGATGTTCTATTTGTCAATAGTTCCAAGGCTACAGAGAATTTTCGCATCAATGCAAACTGCAGGAAAAATGACATGGCACTTTGAGAATAAAAGAACTTCAGAAGTCTTACGGCATCCATCCGATGGCGAAGCATGGAAGCACTTTGACCGGGTACATACTGATTTTGCTTCGGATCCACGTAATGTACGACGTTTAAGCTCCGATGGTTTTACCCCGTATATCCAAGCGTCGGCTTCACCATATTCTTGTTGGAACGTAATTGTTACTCCATACAATCTTCCTCCTAATATGTTCATGTCGAAACCTTATATGTTTTTGACGTGTCTCATACCGGGACCATCCAATCCGAAGGCTGGTATTGATGTTTATTTACAGCCTTTGATTGATGATTTGAAGGGGTTGTGGAGCGGCGTGTTGACATACGATATCGCAAGGAAGGAAAATTTTATAATGAAGGCAGCTTTGATGTGGACCATTAATGACTTCCCTGCTTATGGTATGTTGTCTGGTTGGGGGACTCATGGTAAATTGGCATGTCCACATTGCATGGAGTATACAAAGGCCTTTACCTTGAAACACAGGGGGAAAAGTTCTTGGTTTGGCTCGCATCGTATGTTCTTGGAAATGGATCATTCATTTAGATGGAATAAGAATGCCTTCAAAAAGGGGGAAGTTGAAAAAGATGCACCGCCGCCTAGGTTCAAACCGGAAGATATTTGGAGTAGAGTAAGAGAACTACCAAAAGTCACTGGCAACGGTCGTGTGTCCAAATTACAAGGATACGGGGAAGGCCATAACTGCACAAAAAGAAGTACTTTTTGGGACCTCCCGTATTGGAAAGATAATTTGCTGAGACACAATCTCGATGTTATGCACATAGAGAAGAACTTTTTTGATAACATAGTAAACACTGTCATGAATGTGAGTGGGAAAACCAAGGACAATGAGAAGGCAAGAATGGACTTAGATTTGTACTGTAGGCGACCGGAGTTGGAGCTAAAGTCGCAGGCTAATGGGAAGATGTTAAAACCGAAAGCTAGTTACACTTTAACTGTCGATGAAGCAAAGACCGTTTGTCGCTGGATAACAGAACTTAGGATGCCAGACGGTTATTCTTCCAACTTAGCAAGATGTGCCGATGTTAACAAAGGAAGGATGCATGGGATGAAAAGCCATGATTGTCATGTATTCATGGAATGTTTACTTCCTATTGCTTTTAGTTCATTGCCCGTGCATGTCTTGAATCTGCTTACTGAATTGAGTCAATTCTTCAAGGATTTGTGCTCTGCAACGTTGAGGGAGAATGACCTGATTAGGATGGAGCAAAATATTCCCATCATTCTATGCAAGTTGGAGAAAATATTCCCCCCTGGTTTCTTTGATTCTATGGAGCATCTCCCAGTACATCTCGCATATGAAGCGAGGCTTGGTGGACCGGTTCAATATAGGTGGATGTATCCATTTGAAAGGTAATATAACCATCATAGAATTTTAATTAGACTTTTTTCCATTCGAAGTGAAAGGATATGACTATGAACTTCTTGTTGTTTTATAGATTCATGGGTGATTCGAAACGATCGGTGAAAAATAAGGCTAAGGTTGAAGGATCAATCTGTGCGTCTTACTTACACCGCGAGACAGCCCATTTTTGTTCCCATTATTTCAAGAACTTCATGTTATCACCAACAAATAATAGGAATGAAATGGAAAGTGAAAGTGAAAGACATCCGTTAACCTTGTCAGTCTTTTGCCAGCCTGGTCATGCTTCCGAGAAGGAGACCTCTCACTGGTTATCGGACAAAGAGAGGAAGTCGGCTCATGTTCATGTGTTGATCAATTGTACCGAAGTTAAACCATACCTTGAGTACACATTTCGTATCATTTTCTTTCGAATACCTAATAGTATATATTTTTCTGCTTATAATATATATTGTCCAACTTTACAGTGCCTTCTTGATATCTGCAAACAGCGAGCAAGAACAATCCACTCGTATACATGCTGAATTTCCAATCTGGTTTAAGCAACAAGTTAGTATCTTAAAAATCTTTGAATTATCCATTGTGATTAAAATGTAGACATGATTTTTTAGAACTGACATATGTTGGTTTACCGTGAGAAACCAACTCCCATAAACAAACACTTAAGGAAATTAGCCGATGGTCCTAATACATAAGTCAAAGAATGGCACACTTACTTCGTGAACGGGTACAAATTTCATACCCAATCATGGACGGAGGGCAAAAAAACCATCTACAGCGGGGTCCATGTAAAGGGTCTCACAAAAGGAATTGAAAATGACTTCTACGGCGTGATCCAACATATATATGAACTGGTGTACCCTTCTTTAGACTATACTAAAAGAATAGTTCTATTTTATTGTAACCGGTTCGATCCGTCCGGTAGAGGCACAAAATTTAACCCGAAATGTAATACTGTGGACATCCGAATGAGTAGAACATATCAAAGGGATGATCCGCTTATCATAGCACAAAATGTGAGACAGGTGTATTATGTACCTTATCCACCAACTCGTAAGGACAAACGAGGTTGGTCCGTCGCCATCAAGACAACACCAAGGGGTAGCATCGAAGTGGATGATTCAGAGGGAGAGGTGCCTTATCAAGTGGATGTAATGTCACATGTAGCTGAAGTCATTGAAGTTGACCCTATTGATGGCTTAGGGGACTTGCAAGTCATTGGTGAAGAAGTGAATATAGCCAATTTGTCATCCATCCAGGAGCATTTGGATGAAGAAGACGATAATTCCACTGAAGAACATGAAGAGACAGGATCTGAAGATGATGAGGAAGAAGATAATGACTCAACAGGAGCTGAAGACAATGACTCAAATTCTGAATAAATCGTAGTTAATTTGTATTAGATCTTCTGAAGACTTTATGATTTGGATGATTAAGTTATTTTTGGCTGTTGGATTATTAGTTAGTTATACTTGTTGACTTTATGACTTAGATAACTTATTTTTGGCTGTTGGATTATTAGTTAGTTATATTTGTTGACTTTATGACTTAGATAACTTATATTATTGCTATATCTAATAACTTTTGTTTTAACATTAAATTGCTCTGTAGACATGTCTGTAGGACGTGACCCACCTCCACCCATCAATAAGGGTAAGGGTATTATGTTTGATATTGACCCCCGTCCAACTCCCCGTCGTCGTCGGAACAGACCTTCCACCAATTTAGTGATTCGTGAGTCTACAGACGGATACTCACGTATGCCTTCAACGTTTACCTCATCAGCGTCAGCACCACACCCACATGTACCTACATCGCGCCCACCACAGCAAGCACCTTCACTGCCTCCATGTGTTGCACCTACATCGCCTCATTTCGATATGATTCCCACCCCGGGGGTCACGACACATGCACACTATAGAGCATCTCCTTCAGCATGTGTGGATGAGGAGCAACAATATAGTCCAGCCTATTCGCGCTCACCTTCAGTTGCAGATGTGCATGAGCAGCCAGAGGAGCCGGTGGAGCCAGTGGAGCTAGAGGAGCTAGATGGGTCAGAGGTAGTTGAGCTCATGCCCGATGGTCGACCTATTATTAGGCCTAGTGGTAACGGGTAAGAATTAATAAAATTTCTATGTGTTTGGTTGATTCATGCATTTTATCATAATTTATTACCATGTGTTTGATTGGTTCATGCGTCTTTACTGTTAAGGTTCCTTCCCTGTAAGAGACCAGCGAGTGCCATCGCGTTTGTTATCCAGCAAAGGTATCATAGGGCAATTACATCATGGGGAAAACCCACTGACAATGAGCGGATTAGTATGTTTGATGCGTTTAGAGTAAGTAGCAAATTTCAATTTACTTAATGTGGTTTTTATTATTTCCGAAACTATTAGTATAACAATTGTTATTTATCTTAAAACAGGGTCAGGCGGCATGGAGGAACGAAGATGAGTCAGAGATCCAGAGGATCTTTCACCATAAAGCCTCCAAACGCCTTTCTGATATGCTTAGGGAGGCTCGTGAGAGTGGCATACAGCGATCCTGGATTGGAGATGGTATTTGGGAGGAGTTGCGTCGTTATTGGGCTTCTGATCAATTTAAAAAAAAAATCTGCTCAGGCAAAGAAAGATAGAGCATCAGAAAAGGGTGGGAGTCTGCACACGGGAGGAAGCATTTCCCAGTCGCAGTGGGCAGATCGTATGGTATGCTCATACTGTCATTCTTTATGCATTAAATGTATTTATTCCAACATCATAGTTCATTAATTGTTATCTTAATCATCTATGCTTGTGTTATAGGCTCGCCGGTATAATCAAGGAGTACAAATTCATGAGGTTCACAAACGCACCCATACTAGGAAGTATACCGGCGAGTACATAGATGAGCGCTCCAAGCGCACTCAGGTAATATGCCCTTTTGATTTTTGAAGAAGCTATTGACTTTAATAGATATTGTAACACTCATACTTTACTGGACTTGAGAGGCGGAGAGCCTCAAATATTATGACTAGTTTGAGCATTGGCTTTTAGAGAGTTTAATAAGAAAGCAAGATTGTATTTCACATATTCTTTACTGAAGTGAGTATCTTTTTCAACTTTCACGTTCTAATTTTAGTGTTGTTAATCAATTTCATTGGACAAAGACAAATGATGTAAGTATGTGGTTGTTGCTTTGGCTCTCAAGCCAGTTTGAATATATTGCTTTGTGTGAATCTTATTAAGCTTTTGATGACTTGCAGTTTTAAATTGTGGTGTTCAATTTGTAAAGTTTGATGTTTAGGGGAAACTCTGCCCAATTTTCTGCATAATTAATCGTGTAACATAATATTTATGTTTTGATTACTGAGTCTGTAGAGTCACTTTATATTTGAACCTATTGATACTGCCTGACATTGGAAATGTTATAACTAGTTTGGACATGATAATTTGTGTGCATCCTATTGAGATTTTGATGATGATTTATGGATTTAAATTGCGGTGTTCTGTTTGTAAACATTGGGATGTTGTAGTTTTAGGGGAAACTCTGTCCATTTTTTTGCATAATTTATCTTGTAACATATTGTTCAAATTTTGATAGTCTGATGTATTGTAACAGGAGGAGTTTCATGAGAGGATGGGTCAACATAGGTCTCAAGCATCAGCCTCTTCACCATCCACCCCAGCTAACCCACAGGAGGACGAGTAGCTTGCGCTGAATGTTTGGGCAGAAGTCGTCGGTGGCAAGTATAAGGGTCGTTTGTACGGTGTTGGAGACCTTGCCGCCAACTATCGGAAAGGGCCCTCATGCAAGTTAGAGATTAGGGTTGGAGCGTCCACCACCTGCAATCGTCACCCTCAGGAGTCTACGGAGATTGCTCAGTTGAGGCAGATGTTGGTCGCTTCCTAGGAGAGGGAGCGGCAGAGGGATGAGGAGCATCGTCGGATGATGGATACGATGCGACAGCTGATGGAGACAAAGTCGGCGATTGCGGCGGCAGCAGCCCCCGCAACAAAGAACGGCCCTAGTCGAGGCGACCCAACGTGCTCAGGAGGACAACGACTCTCTTGACCATTTTGTTGAGGATCCTTATAATGGGGATTCTTAGACTTTTGAATGAATTTATATATTTATTTTACTTATCATGTTAATTATGGTTTGAAATAAATTTTTCGTTGAACAAATATGACTTGAATAACATTTTGTGTAGAACAAATTGTTTGCTTGAATTATGATGTTAATTTCTTTGTTGATGCATTCATATAAAAATAATAATTATTTATTTATCTACATTAACATTAATGTTAAGTTATAAATAAGGTTTTATAATTTAAAAAAAAACATATATTTCCAAGGGTCAAAACACTGGGAAATATTTCCCAGGGTTAGAACCCTGGGAAATTTCCCAAGGCTGTAACCGCGGGGTATTTCCCAGGGCTTACCCGTGGGAAAAGTTTCCAACCCCCTAAAAACTGATGGATATGAATCCGTGGGTCATCCCTGGGAAATGTGTACTTTACTTTCCCACGGATTTTCTTGATTTCCCAGGGCCAAATACCTGGGAAACAGCGAAAATTCTTGTAGTGAAATGAAGAGTTTAAACAACAAGGTAGGGCAGTAAACGAGGCAATAAAAGAGCTAGCATCTAAGGTAGATAACTTAGCCATCCATAACAAGATGCTAGAAACCCAGATTGCCCAACAAGCCAGCACATACACTAGACCAATGGGTACGTTCCCAGACCAACCCGAAGCTAATCCCAACGAACATTGTAATGTCATATACTTGAGGGATGACAAGCTTGGGGTGGTTGAAAAGGATGTGGAATGTGAGGAGGACATGAGCAAGGATGAAGAGCCAAAACCAAAGTATGTCCCTCCACCACCGTACCAACCCCCGATACCTTTCCCACAAAGGTTGGTCAAGAGAAAGCAAGTAGATATAGAAGCTAATATGCCTCCTAAACTGAAAGACCCAGGTAGTTTCTCTATCGCTTGCTCAATTGAAGAAGTGCAAATAGACCAAGCCTTATGTGACTTAGGGGCTAGTGTGAGCTTGATGCCGCTCACTATCTTGGAAAGGTTGGGAACCAAAGAGTTGAGTCCATTCAAATTCTCCTTACAATTTGCGGATTACTCAACTAGAACTCCTCTAGGTATACTAGAGAATGTTCACGTAAAGGTAGGGAAATTTTTCATCCCTACCGATTTCCTGGTATTGGATATGAAAGGGAATTCTGAATTCCCCATCATTTTAGGAAGGCCATTCTTGGTCACCGCTGGAGCAATAATAGACGTAAGGAATGGCAAACTCTCTCTGAATGTAGAGTAAGGTAGGGTAGATTTTAAATCGACTAACTCATACAACAACCCTCCTTTTGTTAGTCATGTGTGCAGAATCGGTATAAAGTCTCCAGATGTAAAGGAAGAGCTCAACATGGAAGCAACTCCGAAGCTTTGCATGGCAAATGATGCACCAAATGATGATGAAGTTGGAGTTGCTCATCATGCGGTAACAAAACTTCCGTCGGGAGGGAGTAAGGCCATGAAGCTTAGAGTGAAAAGAGCGAAGCGGAAGCGCAATTGACCGTATGAGCAGAATCGACTCTTTGAAGGAGTTCCATGGAAGAGAAGTGTTCCTGCACTTCTACGTCCAGCCGACCCCGGTTGACTGAAGGAAGTATGGTCAAGCTTAAGACCGTAAATAAGCGCTTCTTGGGAGGCAACCCAAGTTTTCTTTCCCTTTTCCATTTGTTTTTGAATTGAGCTCTTGAATAATTTGAGAAGATCAAGAGGAAAAAAATCATAAATTAATAGATTTGTCAAGTGTTTTCAGGTTAAGGAGGAAGGAAGACCAAAAAGGGCAGGGACTAATAAAGTCAGAAGTCATCACGCCCAGGCCATGACAGTGGTCACGGCTGTGATGAGCTAACCAAGAAGACCAGAAAAGATCACGGCCCAGTCGTGATAAGCATCACGGGCGTGATGAGTAGGACCCTAAGATCAGAGAGCATCACGGCCCAGCCGTGATGTCCATCACGGCCGTGACAGGCCAGCTCCTGAAGACATAATTGATCACGGCCTAGCCGTGATACACATCACGGCCGTGATACAATTTCCAACAAGTTTTGACTAGCATGTGATGGAGCACCCGCTACCACCTCGGTGAGTTGTTCCATTTTTCTCCTCTCTCCGAATTGATTATTTACATTGGGGACAATGTAAGTTTTTAAGCTTGGGGTAGGGGTATTTGTGTATTTTTGCATTTTTCATGTTGCACTCATATAGGCATAGTTTTGCATGATCACATGATTAAATTGCCCTTTGCTTAGATTATGCATCCAATGGTGAGAACTTGGTGCCAAATAAATTGAGATAGTGAATTTTTGAACCCAATTTTTTTTATTCTTGTGATAAGACTAAAAATAAAAACTCTTGAGATAATCTTTTGATAGTTGATAATTAGCATGTGGCTACTTAGATTTGTGTTTCTCATTGATTTTTGAACTACTAAATGTGAGACTTTGAGCCAAAAAGCGGTACTCACTAAATATACCCCATTCTTTGTGATAGAGTGTTTTATTCCTCTTGGATTGTATTCTCTAGAACTTGACTTTAAACCGTTTTGAAACTTAGAAATTTTTTAAAACATTTTTGAAAATGATTGAGGCACTAGGTATTTTTCCGGTCTTCTGAGCTTTGACTGATTAAATCCTACCCCTTAGTTGCCCACCTTTGAACCTAAAAAGAAAAAAATAAAATACTTTTCTTGGTACCTTGAATTACTTTGATGAATAATGCTTGGTATGACACCTTTTAAAGTATTGCAAAAAGGGTAAAAAGGTAGTTTGAAAAAAGTATGGGATGAGAAAGTTAGAAAATATTTCTCTTAAGCTGAAAATCTCCCATTCTCCAAATAAAACAAAATAATAATAATAATATGGAGAAGGGGATGACAAAAGAAAGTGAGAAATAAAATAAAAAGAAGGAAATAAAGGTGGAAAGATGAATCAAAGCCCAAAAAGGGTATTTTAGAAGGTGTCATGCTTTGCAATGTTTGACATTTTGTTTGACCCTCTTGAATTCCCTTTTCTTGATTTCCCCACCTAACGATTAATCCCATGGACCCATTACAACCAAAGTAAAAGACCTCTTGATTCTTTTGTGTTTTCATTAATAAAGTGGAGATTTGGTTAATAGTCAAGCTTATGGTAGAATACCTTCCTTGAGGAAATTGAGCGAATTGTCATATTCCCTTAAACACTTGAGTGAGGTGAGAAGAGTGCCCGAATCAGTGAGAATATGGATTTAGGAAACCTAAGCTTCTAATTGGACTTGAAATTGATTGTCTCTAGGTTTCTTATTTGAATAAGCCTGTTACTTGGATTAGCTACTCGGGTTCTTGGTTCACTATCCACGCTCTAATTATTGATATGTTCTGGCCTTGGTGATTGCTTGAGGACAAGCAAAATCTTAAGCTTGGGGTGATTTGATGAGTGTGATTGCACCTCATATTTGTTTATCATTTTGCATGCATTTTCATATAGTTTAGGTATTTTTAATTTGATTTTTGTTAGTTTTTACCTTGGAACGGGTAAGGCGGTTTTTGTGGTGTTGTTTTGCAGGAATTAAGGATAAAATGCTCAGGATTGACCATGATGGAGCTTGGATGAAGATAGAGCTTGAAAAGTGAAGAAAATGAGCAAAACAGATCCTATCACGGCCTAGCCGTGATGACCATCACGGCCTAGCCGCCTAGCCGTGATGACCATCACGGCCATGATCGAGCAAAACTGAAAAGAAAGAAGGCAAAAGTCAGAACTGGTCACGGCCTAGCCGTGATGTCCATCACGGTCGTGACCTGTCAGCTGAGCCAGACCCCCACAAGTCAGAATTTGTCACGGCCTAGCCGTCATGAGCATCACGGCCGTGACAGACCAAAAATTGAAGAAGCGCCCAAGGCAGAATCCATCACGGCCGTGACACGCGTTACTTGGATCAGAAGCAACTGATTTGGATCTAATTTGAGTTAGATTGGGATTCAAACTTCCCAAATCTATAAATATGGCATCAAGTCAGAGGCTTGAGGAGGACTTTTTGGGATGCTACTCTTAGGCTACAATTTAGGATCTCTCCCTTCTTCTTCTTCTTCTTCTTCTTCTTCTCTTATTTTTATTTTATGTTGTTGCTGACCAAGCTTGTCATCACCATGGCAAGGCTTGAGTAGTAGTTTAATTTCTAGGGATTGGGGCTATGTCCAAGGTTTGTTTATGGCAGTGAATTGATGTTTTATCTTTGTTAATTGCGATTTTGCTTTAGATCTGATTTATAGTGTTTTAATTACTTGTAAATCTGGTGCACGCTTATTTGCATATCGTAGACATTCTAAAGAGGAACCTAGCGGTGAACTTAGGTGTCGGATCTATAGAGTCAGACTTAGGACTGAAATCACGAGAGTTAGAAGCCATCCTTCGAGGATCAGCGAATTGTCACAAAACGTAAAGGGTTCAATCTAAATTCGACTACCACAAGAGTAGGGGTTGGTTTGATTGGGCACGGTTTTTGTAACCCGAGAGGGAGCTTAAACTATTTGAGAATAAATTCGTCTTCAAGGCATTTTCGATAATTAACAAGGGTTAATCAATTTAGTAACATAAACGATCTGTTGGTAACCCAAATTCCTAGGAATCCATTTAGATCTGAAAAACCATAAATAGATTTACTTTCTGTTTTACTTGATTCTGATTGCATTTTATCTCTTATTTCAAAAATCCAAAATCTTTCTTTATAGTCCAGTTTTACCGATTTAACAATTAGTTGCGATTTGAGATCACGGTCTCTGTGGGATCGATATCTTTTTATTACTTGTCGACAATCCGGTACACTTGCCGGATCGCACGACGTGCATCGCACGACATCAGCTACCAGTCCAATCCGAGAATATGACCCAACCCATGATTGACCTGAGAACAGCCGGTCAGTGAGAAGGAGATAGCATCCGAGAAGCGGTTGAGGAAGGTATGCCCGAGATAATGCGGAGATGGAGAACGTGAGAGTAGGTCACGATCCACGAGGCAGGAATGGTTACCTTCAGTAGCCGAGAGGAACAGCTCTGGATTGTTTAAATTTGAACTACCATGAATATAAGGGGAAGGGGGACGGAGGGGAAGGGAGGCTATTTTCTTGTAACCGATACTCTGCTATTCCAGAGAGAATTTGAATAAACAAGTTCCTTTGGAGTAAGATTGTGTTGTAGAGATATCAATATTGTTTATTGTCGATTCTATTCATTAGTGTTAGAATTTGCAAAAACAACTCTCATTTTCTTTCATTGATCAAACAAAATAGTGAAAGACTAAGCAAACACATTAAAAATTTTAAATTGTGGATGCTTTGTGTATATCATCAATTCATCATGCATTTAGAAAATGGTAAAATCTTTGATCCTCTCTCTTACGCATTATTTGGATCAAGGGAAGTGGGGGAGAGGGAAGTGAGTGAGATAGAAAGAAGAGAGATTTTGATGAGCAACCGGAAAAGAGAGGAGAAAAACATATTAAGTGGGACCCATGAAAAAATAATTTTCTCACTTTTGAAGAGATTTTGATGGGAGAAGAGAAAAGACACTGCAATGACACTTTTACCCTTTTATATTTTCAAAAAATATATAAAATTAATATTATTATTATCATAAGGATAAAAATGCTTTTATACCAAAACTTAACTTTTCTTTCCTTCATATTTCTTTCTTTTTTCTCTCAATTCAAACAACCTAAAAATATATCCATTCTTTAGTTATTTCTCTTCTCTCTTACTTCTTTCTACCCTACATCTTTCTACCCTACTTCTTTCCTCCTTATTTTTTCTCACATCCAAACATAGTGTTAATGTTGGAGGTTGGATAAACAGGGGTGAGATGAATTTGCATCAACTCAATGACATGACCAACAAGCGGGATGGTGGTAGCCTTAGGCCACTTATATTTTTTTTACAAAATTTATTAAAACTTACTTATAATGAATTTAAAAGTTAATTTTTATTATAATATTTTTTAAATATTTTTTTCTTTTGGTTTTTTACATCAAATTAAAAAAAATTATTACCAAAATAATAATTAAGGTCAGTTACTAAATTTATATTTATATAAAAATTATTACTATAATTTTAAAAACCCGTAAAATAAATAAAGAGTTAAATCCGATTACTAAAAAGTATATTTATCTTCACGTGGTCTTACTTGACCTATAACGAATGTTTGTCATGAAAAATTAAAGAAAAGTAAAAAAAAACAACAACATAAATTTCAGGTATTTATATTTTTAAATTGTGTATATTTTTCATTTTTTATTGGTTTTTCGCCAAGGAAATATGTCATGAGTCATGCAGAACGACTAACGGAACAAGAATGATGGTTAATGGGACACGTATGCAAGCAAATAGACGTCAGAACTAAATCTAGGGACTAACGTGTCCTACTTTAAAAATTTGAGGGACTAAATGATTAATTTATTTTTTTCAGGAACTAAAAGTGAATCTCCGAAATCTTTCAAGGACGAATTTGAACCTTCACTCTAAATTCATTTGATTTAGTTTTTGATTTATTGGTTCAATTGGATAAAACCCAATTAAATCTCACCTCCATTGTTTCGAGTTTTGATTTTAATGTTTCCGAACTCGATGACGCGGACCAAACACCTAATTAAATTTTTTTAATAGTTTTTCATATAACATGGTTGTGTGTTTTGTACTTCCGGGGACCTCACAGACGATTCAAGACATTTTACCCTTCCTTCTCTTATCTCTTCGTCCTCCTTCACACTAGAACACTCTCATTGTTCTTTTTTTTTTTTTTTTTGTGTGCTACTCATTGTTCTTTCTTGATTGCTAGCAACATCAATCTCTTTTTTGTGTTAACTAGATGAAACTGAACAATTACTTTGATTGTATATTTGTATTTATCCTTATATTTGCAGTTGAGACCGATCTCTATTTCATGATTGTTATATATCAATTTTAATATTGAGATTGATGCAACTTGAGTGTCAAATCAAGCATGATACTTTTTATTGTGTAATTATTTATATTTTTTGGGATAGAACTTGCTTATGTTAATGATTGAAATTTCAATTGCGTTTTAAGAAAAAGGAAAATCATTGGTCAACCTAATGACTCCTCCAAACCGACCAAGCCCGTTCGGTTAGGATTGTTCCTGATACAAACGGCATTTTTTTCCGTCTCAGAGAATTGAGAATTGAAACGTCATCCAAGTACTGTTTATAGATTTGAATACGAAACACAGTTATAAATAATTGATTTTTGGTGGATTTAAATTGAGTTTTGTGAAAGCAAAAATTTCTACTTTTTTTATTGAAAATAATTGATTTTAGATGTAGGACCTACAAAATTCTACATATTGATACCAAAAAGTGATTTTACTTTATCATCCAAATAAAATCAATTCTTTTAAACTCACTTTTAAAATATTATTACCAAACACAAATCAATTTTTTCAAACTCATTTTTTAAAATCAATATTTTCAAAATCAATTATATCAAAGTCAAAACCAAACGTTGACCAGTGGGTTGATTTGATTTAACATTGAAATACAAATAGAATTTAAAGATATAAAGACAAATATGAATAAGTTCTAACAAATTAAAATCATAAATAAGATTAAGTTTCTTTATTTCTCCAAGATGATTTTTCTCCTTAATTGATTAATTTCTAATCTTTATTAATGGTCTTTCATTAGGGCTCTCTGATCATTTTCTTCTTTTAACCACAAGCTCTCCTTATATGACAACTTTACGTCAACATTACTCTCTTTTCTTTTTGGTCTTTTCTCTTATTTAGATATTAGCTCTCTGATTTTATGATTTTCTAATAAGGATGACAACACAATTAAAATTTGTTGAGTCTTCGGCCAATAAACTAGGCTTTGGGTAACATTTAAGTTTGAATAATCACTTTTAAAATGCTCTATTATACATCTTTCAATTTTTTTTTTTGTTTGGTCTTTTCTCTTATTTAGATATTAGCTCTCTGATTTTATGATTTTCTAATAAGGATGACAACACAATTAAAATTTGTTGAGTCTTCGGCCAACAAATTAGGCTTTGGGTAAGATTTAAGTTTGAATAATCACTTTTAAAATGCTCTATGAACTATGATACATCTTTCAATTTTTTTTTCGGTGCAAACATCTTTCAAATTTTAAAGATTGGTTAGACATTTACCATATTTATTAAAATAAGTGTAATTTAATATTTATAAATTATTTTTAATATTAAGTTTTTTTTATAGGCAAATGTTTGATCGTTAGTATTTGTTATGTTAATGGGGGAGTTGAATCCATAACCTCCACCTTATCACTCCAAACCCTGTCTCCCTCCCCCAATCCACCAAACTACCTTATAACTCTCATTAATATTAAGTTAGTATTTACGAAGGTGAATTTTAAAAATATTTTGTACCAATTTTAAAATTCCAAAATAAAAATTTATGATATATCTATTTAATATTACAAAATGCTCTGGAAACCCGGCGTAGAGGTAGGGATGGCAATGAGTATGGTTTGGGTAGGGTACTATAGTACTCGTCTCCATTCCCTCGTTTGAAAAATATTACCCGGACCCGTATCCTCGTGGGTAGCAACTTTAGTACCCTTACCCGTACCCTCTGAATACCTAAGTACCCATACCCGTAACCTCACTTGTTACTCGCACTTTAACATTGAAAAAGCAATAAATAACAAAAGAAAGTTATAACAATTAAAAAGTGATTCAAATGTATTTTAAATCTACTAATAAATATTACCAATCAAAATATTTAAATAAATAAAAAATCCAAATATGAATTATAGGTACAACTAGGTTTATAAAGTTAAGAATCTCTAGATTAATTTTGGTTTTAAATTTGTATTATAGTTTTTTTTTGGCTGAAAATTTGCATTATAGTTAAAATTATATATATTAGTAATATAAATAAATAAATAATTATATATGCATATACATATGTGCATGTATGAGACGGGGTGAGTATCATATTACCCGTACCCGCATCCGTATCCATTCAAATTTGTGGGTAGTTACTCGTATTCAGACCCTTATCCATTGTATGGATAATTACCCGACCCATTATGAGTAATTTTTGCAGATATCCAATGGGTTGGATAGAGGTAATGTTTCTTAGGATGTAGCGTGTTGTAGTTTTGTTCCTTCTGTTTTTTTTTTCTCACTTCAACCAAAAAAAAATTGCTATTTACGCCTAGGAATAATCGAAAGATGCTAACAGCACCTCGCTGCCGCAATGTTGTCCATTGTCCACCATTGCCAAATGCATACTTGTGCCGTTTTTTCTGTGCTGCGGGAAATTGGTCAAAGGTTGTTAGAGAAATGTGTGTTTGGGAGAATTCTACAATACTCCAACCTTAATGTTGAGTTTTCATCCTCCACTCTTTGCCACATGTTACAATCGGTCACCCGATTATCACTTTTTTAAATTAAAAATTAAACCAATAATCAGTTAATCACAGAAGAGGTTCATCGTTCTTGTTCCTGTGACCGCCCTATCTGACTCATTCTCGGTGCGACCCAACCGGCAACCCATTCACCGTCCCATTCTCAACATCGATGTAGGTGAAGATGTCGTCCTCGAACTCGATCTCCTCCAAGCTAGCCGTGATTTCACCGGCGTGTGAAGAAACACCGTGGATGAACACGGATGTGGTGGCGGGAGGTGTCGCCGCCGTGGCCAAAGATGTGGAAGGCTGATGCGTCCTCCATCCTGCCTCACTCTTCTTCTATGATTTTTTTTTTTATCACAAAAGGTGTTCTTTTTAATTGATCCAACTTTTTAAAAAAAATGACTTTGGCTTGTGATTTATGTTCTGGATTTGAAATTTTTTATCAGTTATAGATGTTGATCTCCTTATCACAGTCATCCTCACTGTAGTCGATGTAGACCCAGGACTAAAGGGTGATGTCATTTTTTTTATACTGCAATTTTTTATTTGCCCAAATTCATATTTTAGAATGTGTAAATCTTCTTCTAGACGATGATTCTCATCATGGTCTTTCATTTTATCAAGATTTTGGTTTTAGCGGTGTGGTAGTGGAACAAGAAAAGAGGTGAATCTAATTGAGGAAGTGAGAGAAGTGGGAGTGGTGGTGGAAGGCCAAGGCTTGTTTTCTCAGGTTTTGCCAGAGAAATGACACCCAAAAGATTGATGACAACTTGAGAGCATGAAGGCTTGGCGACGTGGCGATGGACACTAGCACTGGTGAATTTAACCCTTTTGTGGAAAAGTTTCCATTTTCATTGAGGAAGACAATGTCTTTCCTTCATCCTTTCGTTTTTCTATGTCTGATGATGGTGGAAACCAGTAGCAATCAGGTGGCCGGCGATGGTTGGGGTGGTGGCCAGGGGTAGTGGTCGATAGCATGTGATGGTGGGGAGAAAAGGGAAAGGGTCAAGACAAAATTCAAAAAATAAAAAAAAAAGCCTAAAACAGTATCAGGTAAAATATATGAATGAATCTGAACCATTTCATTTTTAAATTAATAAATCTACGATCCAGAACAATGGAGGATCGGTCCTCCAAATCCTCAAGGGAGGATTGAAGACAATGCCGTTTGTTTGACACACAATTCCAACAAGGAGAATGCTAACGAGTGTCCTTAAGGCACATTTTAAGGAATCAAGAAAAGAAACGTTTTATGGAGAATTGGTGTATTTAATATTTGAACATATAAAACTTACTTTTCTTGGTTTCTTAAAGAGTGCCATAAGAACACTCATTGGCATGACCCTTCCGACAATAATGCTGCAACAGCAACACCGTATCTATGAATGTAAGAGATACCGGCCCGATTAAATAAAGAGAAATGATAAGTTGACAACTCAAACTAACAACTGACAACCGTATAAATACCATTAAGGATATAGAAAAGATAAAAACAATAATATAATAATATAATAACATAAAACATCATAGTTTATAGAAAGTTGTCCCAGTATAGTTGTCTTTACTTGGTTGTTAGAATATCATAGCTCTTAAATAAAGGAAAATGATTTTTGAACACACAAAATGGACACAAATATGTGTCCCTTTGTTTTTATTGTGTATTTTTGAAATGCGTGTATACAAGAAGATAAAAAATAAGTAAGAGGTGGAGATAAATATATACGGTATTACATACGATGTCAAAATTTTGTGTTCAAATATCATAGCTATAAATAAAAGTATGAAACCTATAAATATACGGTGTTTGATACCATAAATGTATTCAATAACACATCCGGATTGTTACATAAATGTTATTTTGACAACTGAAATGGACAACTCTATATGGACAATTTTGTATGGACCATATACATTTGGAGGACCGGTGGCGTTTTTGTAAATTGCTAAAACTTTGTCATCGTATAAATACGGTTGTCCAATACAAGTTGTCAATTTGGGTTGTTAGAATAACGCAACTCGGATTATTATAGTCGGTACTCAGTAGTCACTAGTCAGTTGCACTATTGTTTCACCGGATGGTTCTATGGTGCACCTTATCAAAACACTACAACAGATTAGACTTTTAATAACGCACCTTTTATAGCATTTCCGTGTGGAAATGCTATTAAAAGTGATGGGGGGACTTTTAATAGCGTTTCCTTTAGGAAACGCTATCTTAGGTATCACCTAAGATAATGTTTCCGTGTGGAACCGCTATTAAAAGTGCCACTTAGGAAAAGATAGCGGTTCCACAAGGAAACGCTATCTTAGGTGATACCTAAGATAGAGTTTCCTAAAGGAAACGCTATCTTAGGTTCACCTTTTGTTTAGCACAGCAAATTAAACGCGGGACCTTGGTTTTCTTCCCTTCTCTTTTTTCTTGCTCTCTTCATTCCAGTACTCGACACACACAGCCCCAACCACTGGTGTTGTTGACCATCCCAACCAAGAAGGAACCACCGCTTGAACGCCATTTGAAACCGCGACCCATTCCTTCGAACGCCTCTCTCTTCCTCCTCCACCGACTCCTCTCCTCTCACCGTCGCAACGCCATTACCACTTCACGGTTTCTGATTCCCCCCATCACTGTTCTCATACATTACCTAGTGCTTGCGTGCAGTACCAGGTAATACCTCCTTTCTTCTCTTTGTTATCATCTTCTTCGCGTTTGGGTCATGTTTCTTCTTCACTCCTTTTTATGTTTGCTTCTTTAGTTAATTGTGCATCTCTCTGATTCCGTCATCACTCTTCTTTTTGTTGTAGCTATCTTCATCTATTTCCTCCCATCAACCTTAGCAATCAACATGCTCAAACTGATTCTAATGGTAAGGGTTTTTCTTCTTTTATTTTGATTTTATGTTGGTGGAATTGGGTAGAAGATTTTGTGTTTGCCCATTCTAATTTTTGCATTCTAAGTGTTTGATATAATGTTTTAGTGGTCTTCATAGAAATATGTATGACATGTAGAAGAGTCATACTCAAACACATAGTTAGTACTGAAATATAGCATTCTAAAGGTACTCAATTGATTCAGGAAGAATTCTTATATCCTATAGTTACTACTGAGCTTTCCATTTGTATCGTTAAAGAATTAAAGTAAAAAACAGGGGAAAAGCTGATATGGGTTTTCCTTATTGTTATATTTGGTTGCTTAGAGATTACTCATTACTCTGTTGCTTGCAGCTGTCTTATGTTTTGATTGTTCAGATTAGTTAGCACATTAATATCTGTTTCGATGTTTTAATCTATATTATTATTTGAATAATTTTCTTTTTAAATGGTTATCATGTGAATGGATTAGACACTTGGTTTATAGAAACTGAAAGTCTTTTGTGGATGTAAGGCAGCAGACGTTGGTTTGAGACATTGATATATTTGAATTTGAATCAAACCAATCAACCATTACTCATGTTGCATTTGGTTAAATGATATATTGATTATTTGAATATCAGTGTGATGGTTTAAGTTTATGGTAGCCTTGTATGTTTGAATCAAAGTAAGCAATGAATGATATTAATATGACTCGGGTTAGATAATTCTTATGCATTTTATTTTGTTATTATATTTTGTACCTATATATTCACTTGTTTTTTCTTACTTAAAAATGCAGGAAAACAACTTCCCTCATGTAATTCCTAAATGCTACTATGTGTTTGTGGAGGGTGGCTTTTGGTAAATAGTGGTTTGATATCACTTAATTAATATGCAGAATTAGCATTAAGTTGCTTTTCATCTACTATTATGTATTTATTTTTTGGTGAAATGCTACTATGTGTTTTACCTTCCTGTAGAATAGTTCTAACTTCTAAATGGCTTTGGATAGTACGATTGCAAATTCTTAAGCTAAGAGTCTACTGTTCTGGTTTTGTAACAATTGTGCTTTAGTTAGTGTAACGGGTTAATGCAATTATGTTGCTTTTCACTTTCAATCAATCAATTTCTTTTATCATTCTTTCAAGAAAGCATTTAGTCGCAAAATAATGGATTCTTGTAATCTTGTCACTTAATTTTATAATTTTTTTTTACAGGTAGCAAGGAATCAATCAACATTAATTTGGACAGGTCAACAATTCTTTTGTTAGATTCTCTTTATCGGTCAATAAGTTTGAAGGACGTGCAGGTATAAAACCATTGTTCCTGTATGCATGAATCAACCTTTATTAAAAGTTTTTCTTGCTGCAGAATTCTTTAGATAAATGTTCAATTTGTAAAATTATTTGTTTAGATTTTTCTGAATATGCATTCTTTTTGGTCTTGCTTTTGGGGTGTCTCCTGACTTGATGATATTTAGACTAATATTCCATATTTGTATGTTTGCATTGACTTGAGTAGAAACCTAATCAAGTTGATTAATATGCCATAGTCAGTATGAGTAAATCATGAATTCATGATTCTTATGTGGACTTCTTTTTTGAGAACTACTGGTTTGTATATTAAACATAAAGACTAGCATTTTCAGGTCAAGAAGAGCCAATATATAGTTGAATAGAACCCAAATCTAGTTCAGATTTTGAATTATGTTGTCAATTTGCTGAAGTTTTTATCACGAGAGTCTGTTACACGCTTCCAAAACTTGTGTTTTCTGAATTTAGGTTTGTGATTGCATCTTCCGGTAATGCTAGTGTTGATTTTGTTATTCATAGTTGTTTTATATTTTGCATCAATTAATGTTATATTAATGTCCATTGATGTTTTACTTGTATCTAATATTTTTGTAGGTAAATGGCATCTTCAAGTAATTCTAGTGATGCCAAAGCAACGAGACATGGGTCAACAGTTATGAAGGCGGTCATCCGCGCTAGGAGTAAAGGACAAAAATTTGATGTAATTTACTTACTAATCTAAGGATTTCATAATGTTGTTTGATATCTAGATTTAATTACTTTATTATTTTTATTAGGTTGAATGGAATTCTTTGGACCAACCTATTCGTGCTAATGGTAAAATATTGAAGAGTTACATTGGGGCCGTTGTTTGGCAAACGGTCCCAATTATTTGTTCTAATTGGAAGGATGAAGCTTTGGATGGTTTCAAAGAGAGCATATGGGCTGATGTACAGGTAATTGTTAAAATTTATGAATTATATTGTAAACTATGTAAACATACTTACTTTGACACGTTGTTTATATTGTTTTGCAAATGTCTTTTAATGTTGATGAATCTCGGAAAAAAATTGTACTTCAGGAAGCTGGTAACCTACATAGGGCATTCAGAACTAGATTGACCAAAAAATTTCTAAGAGATGCCAACGGGAGTATCATAGAGGAACCTCCATCACAATATCCACACATATCAAGGGATGAGTGGACAGATTTTATAGCAATACGCACAGGAGATGCTCAATTCCTAATATGTTTAATATCACGTTAGTCCTTATAATTTTATAGCAATACGTACATATGACATTAACCATCTATTAATATTACTTATATGTGTCTGAATAGAAATTAAGCAATGAAAATCGCAACAGGGCGTTAGATCCTGCATGCCCTTACAAAGCATCACGTAAGGGGTATGCTGACATTGAGGATGAATTGGTATGTATGTATGTATATATATATATATATATATATATATATATATATATTTAACTGCATGTGTGGTAAACATGACTTTTAAACTGTTTGGTTAATATATATTATCTCAATATACAGATGCAGGAGGCGGGGCCAGAAGTTAAGAAAATTAAACGCCATATTGTGTGGAGGAAAGCCCGCGAGAACAAGGCGGGTGTAATTGACAACAAAAATACGCAGACTGTGTGGAATAAATGTGTTAGTAGACTAACGTTTACATTTTCATTTGTTATTTTCTTATGATAATATATAATAATTTTAACATTTGCATTTCACCAATAACTATGTGTCAGGAGGAACTGCATCACGATCTGCGAGAGAGGGAGAGATACAAGATTTTTGTCGCCAGGATATTCTTGCTAAAGCCCTAGGTGTGCCAGAGAACCCTGGTCGTGTTAGGGGTGTGGGTTTTGGTGTCTCTCAAAAAGACTACTTCCCACCTGAAGGTCATGCAAAAAATAACTCGGAAACGAAAAGGTGGGAGACATTGGTGTCTCAACTCTCTGAAAGATTGAACATTTTGGAAGAAAAGCTGAAACAAAAGGAGGATGAGGAGAGGCAGGCTAATTTCACAGCCCAAGTAAGCGTCAAAGATAGTTGCACTCTACCATCTGCCATCAGGCTTCCAGAGGTAATGCATGCCTTTTTTTTTACTAGTATTGCATTCGCAGTTAAATACATTCAATTGGATGCCTTAATTCACAACTTATTCATCTATCATTGGATTAGGGTGTCAACTCATGTCAGCTATATTTATCGACCCCAAACTATCGTATGGTTGCTATGGGTAAAGTATACAATGAGCCGGGTGTTACACTGCACACTGGACCAGTACCCCTTAACCATATGAAAGTTGGAGTTGATGTTGCAACTGAGGGGGATGCGCCATTGCCGGTACCTATCGATCGTGCAGATGTAATGACAGTAAGAGATGCAATAGGTACTTATGTGGCATGGCCAATTGATCTCGTGGTTGTAATTAATATGGTATGTAATTGCATTTTTCCACCTTTTCATATACGGCATATATGCATTACATTAGTTGATCACTAACTAGCATATTGAAATGCAAAATTTCCAGGCACCTGCAAAAGCTAAAGGCAAGGGCAGAGTGTCTGGATGTACAAAGGAGTCAATTACAACCCCAGAAAATAAAGGAGGCAACTCTGAGGCCAACCCTCCTACAGCTGGTTCAACTACAATTTCTCTAGAATATTTGAATTTTCTTAAAATACATGAACAAAAGAATATGAAAAATGATGACCAATTGGACATTGAGATGGAACAAAATATTTTTGGTCAGCATTTCATTGAGATGATCAATACTGAAAATATCAGAGAAGTTGTAAATCATGAATGGGTATCTGCCTCCGTTATGTCCGTATATATCAGGTACTAAATCAGGCTTAAAGTGTACAATATTTTTTTAGTCTTTCCATTTAAATATTGATGTCATTGGTGTAATCCATTTTTATATTTTAATTGAAGATATTTGTATGAAGAATTGTTGCTTCCAAAGGAAAGGACGAGGAGGTTTCTGTTCTTGTCCCCACACCAAACAAATACATACGGCTACTTCGGGAGGGATTCACAGACAACGTATCTAGCTGACCGGTTTGCAACTAAAGAAAGAGAATATCAGCCCTTGTTTCTAGCGCCGTGCAATGTTGGGTGAGTCGCTTATCCTATAGGACTTAATTCACAATAATGAATTACATAAAAGTTGAGGTGCTTAGGATTTGTTATCTCAACATTTTTGTATGAATCATTGGGTGCTGTGCGCGATAAATATTGTTGAAGAGATTATTTACTATCTGGATCCCTTGAATGTTGATCCTAGGGGTCGCCCAGAATTAAAGAATCTGTTCGATAAGTAAGCATGCTTTTATATTTCTGATTTTCTATGATTTTGTCGAATGGCTTCCATGGTAGATACATGTTGCAAGTTGTCATGGTCCTAATGTGCTTTTGATTTTTGACATTAGAACATGTGTTGAATTGACATATACTGGGTTGTGGCTGTTGTGGTTCAAAATAAAAAAAAGCATGCGTGTGTTTGTGATGATTGAAAATATGTTTCTTAATGAACTATGTTTGATTTTGTGATTAGTGCTTTGCAAGTTTATCGTGCAAATATCGGAGCTAAGGTGCCCCGTTTAAAGGCAACCAACATTAAATGGATTCAGATAGAGGTACATTTGCAAAAACTTAATGCGCAATTAGATAAAAAAAACCTATATTGATTTACTATTTTATTTTTTATAGTGCCCAAGATAACCCAACAGTACAGATTGTGGGTACTATGTGATGCGTTTCATGAAGGAAACTATCTTGCAGAACCAAATTAAAATACCAATGGTGATATGTTGTTTACTTAGCTTTTAACTGCGACTGTTCAAATGTTTTAGCAATTGTAACTTAATTTATTTAATTTTTATGTCGCAGTACTTCCCTGACTTCAAATGCTCCGCATACTCCACTGCTCAACTATCTGAAGTCAAGGAAGATTGGTGTCGCTATATTGTTGAGAAGTTCGTTTGATTATGTCAAATTGATCACAGTAGTTGCAGCAATACTCATTGGTATGCGAATAATGCTTTTGATCACAAAGTAATGCATGTTACAAGTGTATGTTTTGGCTTCGTAGGATGCAGAAAGTGAATGGCAATTTATAAATATTACATGAAATTGTATATAGCACTTGCTTTCTTTGGTGATTGGGTTATTGATGCTAAATTTCAAAATCTTGTTCATAAAATGTTCATTATGGGAGTTTTCTATAACAACCAACAGGACATATGGTTATACTTTTCTATTGGCAATCTTTAATTTATTTTATGCCTAATGAATCTGGAAATGGTGGTTGATATACATCTTTTTCAGCATATACATGCCTTCTCTTTAGCTCGGTGGATGTGTACTATCTTCTCTTGGTCCTGGTACACTTAGTTCAAACCATATTGATTTGGTGCTTGTGTTTGCTTACAGACCCGACAAGCTTTTACACCAAAACAAATAAATGAAGCATGCTATGTTGACATGAAGGCTAACAAAGATGTTTTCCAGAGGGCATTGCTTTTATTGACCTTAAGGATGCTTACCCAACTGTGATGGAGGACTTTTATTAGTTTCTTGTTATTTGTTGAACATTTCTGACATTGATGGTTCAGTAACATTGTTCATTAGGGCAGGTACAATGACTTGTATTAGTTTCTTGTTATTTGTTGAACATTTCACATTTCTGACATTGATGGTTAATTCAGTAACATTGGTAGATTTGTTCATTGATATATGTTTGTTCTTATTTCTCACAGATTTCCATCCTCTTTGCATAAATGAATTTTGGTGTAGTTCAATATGCAGGAATGGATTTAGTTAAGAAATATGTAAAAAAAAAAAAAAAAAAAGGGGGAATAGATAGCGTTTGTTATTAACAAACGCTATCTAAAGTGACTTTAGATAGTGTTTCCATGTACAAACGCTATCTAAAGTCTCATTTTAATAGCGCTTCCTAAATGCTATCTTTGCTAACGAGTTTTAATAGCGGTAACATAGATAGCGGTTACAAACGCTATTAAAAGGCATACGGAAACGCTCTCTAAAGTCTAATCTGTTGTAGTGAATGAGGCACACCATGCATCTTGTAATAATAAACAATCTGGACCATTCATTTAGCATGTCATCATATTTTTATAATACACTCACATACACATGCACTTTATTTATATTTATTTATTATTTATAATTATTATTTATTATTATATATAAATATTAAAAAAAATTCATAACTTCTCTTTTCATTGTGTATTTGTGCGTGAGCCGTGAGGCATATTCCTGTTACGTATTATTGCCTATAAGAAGTTGGAGTTTTAGTTTTTGCAAGAAAAAAAAACAAAAAAAATGTCTATTTTAGTTTGATATCTACGAAAAGTGGAAAGAACTTGTCCTTGAAACCAATGTTATTAAAATTGGACCGATCATTCACTCGATCATGACATAACTAATTTGGGAACGATAAATGCTAACTTGGTAGGAGGGGATTTTCAGTGTGGCGTCGAAGGGCTTGGACAGGGCCGGCCCAAGGCCCAAGCAAGTAAGGCCCCTGTTTTAGGTCTCTCAAAAATATATTTTTTTCTTTTTAAAAAATGACCTAATTTGTATATTTTTATATTAGTATCTTTTTTTATATGTTTGGTATTACAACAAACATAAGTTAGCCCACTTGATAAGAAAGAATACTATTAGCTGCATGGTCCAAGGATCAACTCCTCATTGTGTAAAAATGAGAAAATTGTTGGGTCAAATTTTTTATTTTTTTAAAAAATACCTCGTTATAGAGTTTGTTTTAGGCCTCAATATATGTTGGGCCGACCCGGAGCTTGAATTTGGGTTTCGTAACATCACTGGCTGCTTTATGGATTGACGACTATCCCCACAAACCAACACAGGTCTTTTCAGCGTGCTTTGTGATGTGACACCCGGGGCCGACGAGGGCGAGGAGTGGTCGTCGGTGCAAGAAAGCATTGTCAAGGAGCGGCTCCTGGCAGGCTTCTAGGCGGAGGGACACGTGAATGAACTGATTACACACCGGAATGAGAGGGGTCCTGAGATTATGTAGGTATGGGACTATACAGTTGATGGTGACTTATATGAATTGATTGGTACTATCTATACCAACAAGATACATATTCTTTTCGGTAGTCCATCACTTAGGAACTCCATAGTTAAGCGTGCTTGACTTGGAGCAATTTTGGGATGAGTGACCTCCTGGGAAGTTTTCCTAGGAGAGGACAAAGCACGCTGAAAAGACCTGTGTTGGTCTGTGGGGATAGTTGTAAATCCGTAGAGCAGCCAGAGATGTTACCGGTTTGCAGAAGTAGTAAGGACTAAGGTATGCATGAAGGTTTCGTGGTGGTGATTGTGAACACCCCATTTTGACCGGGTCTCTTAGTCTTCACTAAAAAAAAATTCAAAAAAAATAATAAAATAAAAATATGAAAAGAAAATAAAAACTCCATTTAATCCTCCTCCAACAAACCCTAGCAACCACTTTATTTTGAATTTGAATTTAATTTTGTAGATGAAGCTCGGTAGATTTTGATTTCAAATCAGAGATAGAAATCTTAATCTTGGCATGTTTTTAGGATCAGCATCAGATAGCAATTTTAATCCCTAGCAGACCTTTAGGATCCAAACCATAACAATTTAGCTTATAAAATCACAATAAAGGGCAGAACAATAGGACGAACAACAACGAGAGGAAAAGTAAAAAAAAGCGAAAAAAAATCAGAGGGAAAAAGAAGAAGTTGGTTCTTTTTCTTCCTGGTTAAAAAAACCACGTTCTACCCCATTTTCCATTCTCTCTTGTTTTTCTGGCCATCATTTTTTTTTATCAGACAAACATCATTCCTCTCATCCCTCTCCTTCCTCTCATCTCTCTCAAAACTCCATTCCCTTCTGAAAAGTGAAAACCCTAAGTGACTTACCTGTCCCCTCTCACTTGCGCCGCTCTCTCTTCCACTCTCCACCCAAATCCCAAAATCTCCTCCTTTGCCTGTTGATTTATCGCTGTTCTCCACCACCGCGTGCCTCCTCCATTCTCCGCCGCTGTGCGCGGCCTTCTCCGCCTTCGCGGCCTCCCTTTCACGCGCCTCACTCTGGGCCTTCTCCCTCTCGCGCGGCTCACCTCTGCCACTCGCCTCCATTTCTCCGCCAAGGCACAACTGGTAAGCCCCACCACTGTCTCAGTCACGAACTCCACTGGTGCGCCGCCTCCCTCGCAGCCGCGTCATCTTTCGCGCAAACTCGCCATCGCCATCGCTGTTGTTCCTACCGCTGGTCTCGTGTGTACAGGTGAAGAAGTAGGGTTTTAGTTTTTGCTCACCACTCCATTGTATCTTCGTTTCCTTTCTGATGTTGTAGCTGTTTAGGACTTGTTCTACTTTACTCTTTTCTTTACCTGCTTTATTGTTGTTTTATTTTATTCATTTAGGTACGTTTAAAGTGGATTGCTAATGGGTATCATATGTTGGCCCAAACTAAATAAGGTTTTACCAAATGGGTTTGGGCTGATAAATAAATAGAAAAAGCATTTATGTTTTTATTTTTAAAAAATCTAAAGTAAATAAATAAAATGATGTGGAAAAGGGAATTAATGAAAAATAATTTTGGGATTGCTTTGTGAGACGTTTCACACTCAATTCTTATATTCGGGATAGCTCTGTGGACGCATGTGCCATGTTCTATCTTGATTAGTTTTCGATATATAAAAAAAAAATAATAATAATAAAAGAAACCTTTTTTCAAAAAAAATAACAACAAAAACATTTTCATAAAAATCAAAATCAAACAACAAACAAAATATTTTCTACAAGAACTACGTGGCTTTGAGTTTCCCATCGAAGCAGGGAATACGTAGGAGCGAGATCAATCATCTCGTCAAGCCAAAATTAAATTTTCCATTATTTTTGTGTTCTTTTTAATTTGTTTAATGTAGATAATTAATTAATAATTTATTTAACGTTTTTGGGATGTTCTGTGACAAGTGTCATGCTCAATCCCCTAGTTTTGAGGTTGCCCTATGGACTTATGTACCATGTTCAACCTCATTTAAGAGTTATCAATATTTTTTAAAAAAAAATTAAAATGCAAAAAAAATAATAAAGAAACATAAAATAAAAAAAATAAAATATTAATAAATAATTAAATGCTTTCTTGTAATTATTTTTGGGGTAAAAATAAATTATTTTAAAGTAATTAATTTTGCACAATTAATTCAAGGTATCATTCGTATAATGGGCGTTGTAGGGTGCTTAATACCTTCCCTACTCGTAACCGACTCCCGATCTCAACTTGATTTCAAAGACTATTTTTGAAGGTTTTCCAATTTTTCCTAAATTAAATAAAATTGGTGGAGACTCTAACATTTTAAAATTTCTTTTTATCGCCGTCCTCGTCGTATTCTTTGGTTGCGACAGATGGCGACTCCACTGTGGAATTTTTCAGAGAGTCAAGCCTAGTATAATTGATTGTGCAAATTTTTAGTAAATTTTAATTTGTTTGTTTTACCCCTTTCTTTTATTTAAGAAAAACCCAAAAGAAAAAAAAATTATATTTTTGTTTGCTTTATCTAGATTTGATATTCCTTAGTATTCATATTCTCCTTTATTTATTTCGTATACTTCATTGATGATAATTTGGCTTGTTACCTCGACCCAAGGGTAGTTGTTCTCTATTTGATGTATATATGTGTGGCTTAGTTTTGTAAGGTTTGTTGTAGTTTTTAGGGCTGTACAAGTTTGGATGCTCTCTCCACACACACTGCACTGTCACTTGCTGCACACACTTTTTAGCTCTATACCTGAGCTTGTGGATAACTTAGGACTAAGCAGTATCTCGGCATTGTCATTGATCGGCCTGGTGCCCCTCTGATATTTGTTGAGTCATCACTCAGATTGTTACCGGTATCATGGACTAGTCATCCTGTGAGGGTTTATCCCGACTTGTCGCTAGGGTCATGAGCCGGGTCCTTACCTTTCGAGACAGGGGCAATCTGGGGATCACTACCTTTAGAATTCTAGATCTACCCTGAAATTTTCACTAATAGTTCAACTTAGTGGTCAATCCCCTTTGAGTCATGACCTTCTACTGCAAAGTGGACCATTTTAGGACACATAGAGCACTTTTTCCCTCTATCCTACATGTTCTTGCACCTATAAGAAAAAATGTACGGTCAACTTTTAAAAAAAAAAAATTTGATTTCATGTTTCTCTTTTTTTCCCCCTTAAATTTCCCTTCATAAAAAAACTTGTTTCATGTATCTCATGCATTTTTAAACTTGAAATAAAAAAAAAACTCACCACATGCACAAAGTTGCATTTTTCTTTCCAAGCATGCCATGCATTATTTTTATTCTTGTTATTTCTTAAAAAAAATCCAAAAAAAAAGAAGCTTAATTGAAAATATTTTGAGAAAAAAGGATTCATTTCAAGCAATATATATATATATGCGTCTCACCTCAACATAAGTTTTGCATCTAAGGAAAAGTAGGGACGATGATTTTATCTATTTTAATCCCAAGAATGACTTTCTCACAAAAGAAAAGTTGAATCATTGCGCGTCCCAGAAAAGAAGTCACTAATCAAACTCACCACCATATGAACCTAATTCTTACTTTCTATACCAGACACCTACATTCATATACCCACCTCACCAGATCTTCCATCCCACAAATGTTTTCCAAGCACCATCATCACCTTGTCCATACACACAACCACACTCATCATATCCCACTATTTCCCCACCAAATCACCCTAGCCAATTCCAACCCAAAGTGAACCCACAAATGAGAAGAACCTTTCGCCCTCCATCAACCCTACCACCTTTCCCAAGGCTATCCATTTCCAAGGATGAGTTATTCCAACGATTATTTTATGTCCATATGATTTCGGAGAAGCCTGTGCGCCCAAGGGAACCCCCATTTCCGGCATGGTATGACCCAAATGTCACTTGTAAGTTTCACTTGGGGGTAGGTGGTCACTCTATTGATAATTGTGAAGATTTCAAGACCACTGTGAGAAGGCTGTTAGCATCTGGACTACTCAGTGTTCAAGGGGAAGAGCTTATCATTACAAATGATTCTTTTGAGAATGGTTGAGGAAATACAATATTTGACATTTTGTTTTGTTCATCAATAGATTGTCATGATGATGGTTTAACTATTTGTTGTGTTTAGTGATTAGAATCTGTTGACATCTAAGTTTTTGTCATCCTTCTTGAAGCATTAATATAATAAATTTGCATGGATTCCATCATAGTTTAGCTTCTTCATTTACCTCTATCTTTCTTGTTGGTTTCTTCTTTGACATTGGAACTATGTGGGTATCCAGCCCTTGGTTTTTTTTTCTTTCTTGATGAAACCCTTTGCGCATGTCCTATTTGCCCCAGGGAAAGAAAAAAAAAAGGAAAAGAAAAAAGAAAAAAAAGAGTAAATGAATGAAGGTGCGTTACCATGTCTCAAGTTTAATTCTTTATGAAAAATGAGTAATCCTAATTTGAAATGAAGATTGGCCATCTTTCTCTATACTTCATTAAAAAAAAATCATTATCCTTTGTTACCCCTGTTGAGCCTTATAAATTCTTTCAAAATAACCTTGGACAAGGATCACCCATGCAAAAGGGGGCTCGTATAAAAGGTCGATTGCAACCACAATAAGTGAAGGAAAAAGGAAGAAGAATCTGAAGGAGATGTTAGAAGAAAGAAGAAAAGGAAGCAAAAGAAACAGAAAAAGAAAAAGAAAGAAAATGTGATGCTGAAAGCAAAAAGAGATGGCAATGTAATTGAATTGAAAAAAAAAAGATGAGAAGGAGAAAAATGGAATGAAAAAATAAAAAAGTTGTGTGCGCGAGTTAAAGCAAGCAATTCTCTTGATGATGTAAGATCATTTGTCTCATTCACCCTTAAACACTGGTTCGAGCCTTTTATACCTTTTGTTTCTTAACCCTTAAACCATGGCCACGTTACAAGCTTTAAAAGTCCATTATGATCAATGAGGAATTACTCTTATTTTCATAAAATATTAATCGTGAGACAAGGTATCCACACTTTCTTTTCCAAGCACTTTGATCTTAAAAAAAAAAAAGAAAAAAAAAAGCCCGTTAGACTGAAAACTCGAAAGGGCGGTCTAAGCAAAAGTTAGGGTGAGATTTGACTTGATTGAGGATAACTTTATCCTCAGAACCATAAACTGGGGCAATTTTTTTGGGGGCAATTTCGTTCTTAAAAGGTGTATCCTTGGTTGTGTTTATTCTAGAACGCCTTATACTGGGGCAATTTTGTTCTTGAAGGTTTACCCATGTTTGAGTTTTTGTTTTGGAATACCTTACACTGGAGCAAATTTCGATCGTGATATCCACTTGTTGAGAAAAGGTCAATCTTATTAAGATCATAACAATCAAGATTAAGAAAACAACCCCTTTAAAATCCCTACCATCCTTTGTGTCCCTTTCCTTGTTGTCCGTATCTCGTGAAGTCAAATGCATAAGTCAAAATTATCGAGTCAATCAAATCCTTTTTCATCACACTTCTGAATCAATGCATATCTGTTATATTATGTTTCAAGAAAGATGAACCTAGACATAATAGTATAATTTAACCATCTAATGGTAATCTTTTGATGAACAGTCCGGACCAAAAGAACTTTGAAGTTTGATGGATCAAGGAAATGACATCCTTATGGACAATAAAGATTGAGAGGTAGAAAGGGATATTCTGGAAGTAGCAAGCCTAAGGAGGCATTATCAAGTGAAAAGGGATATAGGCAAGACCAATTTTGCAAAAGGTTCCATTTGAATATGAGTTTGATTAGTGAAAGCTTTTCTGAGAAGCATTTGGTTACACATTTTCTAAAAAGGCAGTTTTCAATAAATTTCTCGGGTCATGGCCCAATCATAAATTTTTTTTTGACTCAATGGTCCATTTATTTTTTATTTTTTTTATTATTATTTTTTTAAAGGCTCATGGCTACATGTTTTGATTTAAGGTCCACTGCGTGAAATTCTCGGGTCATGGCCCAATCATAAAAAAAATTCTGACTCAATGGTCTATTTTTTTAAGGCTCACGACTCACAAATTTTTGACTCAAGGTCCACTTCATGAAATTCTCGGGTTATGGCCCAATCATAAAACTTTTCGGACTCAATGGTCTACTTTTTAAGGCTCACGACTCACAAATTTTTGACTCAAGGTCCACTGTATGAAATTCTCGGGTCATGACCCAATCATAAAACTTTTCGGACTCAATGGTCTACTTTTTAAGGCTCATGGCTCACCTGTTTTGACTCAAGGTCCACTGCATGAAGTTCTCGGGTCATGGTCCAATCATAAAATTTTTCTGACTCAATGGTCTATTTTTAAGGCTTATGGCTCACTTGTCCACTGCATGAAATTCTCGGGTCATGGCCCAATCATAATTTTTTTTTTTGACTCAATGGTCTATTTTTTTAAGGCTCACGGCTCACAAATTTTTTACTCAAGGTCCACTGCATAAAATTCTCGGGTCATGGCCCAATCATAAAACTTTTCGGACTCAATGGTCTACTTTTTAAGGCTCATGGCTCACCTGTTTTGACTCAAGGTCCACTGCATGAAGTTCTCAGGTCATGGCCCAATCATAATTTTTTTTGACTCAATGGTCTATTTTTAAGGCTCATGGCTCACTTGTCCATTGCATTCTCGGGTCATGGCCCAACCATAAATTTTTTTGACTCAATGGTCTATTTTTAATTCTCATGGCTCACTTGTCCACTGCATGAAATTCTCGGGTCATGGCCCAATCAAAAAAAAAAATCTGACTCAATGGTCTATTTTTAAGGCTCATGGCTTACTTGTTTTGGCTCTAGGCCCACATATTTTGACTCAAGGTGCATTGCATTTTATTTTTGGATCTCTGAGGCTCACTGTGTTTTTATTTCTGGGATCTGAGTCCCACTGCAATTTATTTTTCGAGCTCTGAGGCTCACTGCGTTTTTATTTCTGAGATCTGAGGCCCACCGCAATTTATTTTTCGAGCTCTGAGGCTCACTGCAAATTTACTTTTGGGATCTGAGGCCCGCTGCAAATTTATTTTTCAAGCTTTGAGGCTCACTACTAGTTTTATATTTGGGATCCGAGGCCCGCTGTAATTTATTTTTCGAGCTCTGAGTCTCACTGCAAATTTATTTTTGGGATCTGAGGCCCGCTGCAAATTTATTTTTTCGAGCTCTGAGGCTCACTGCTAATTTTATATTCGGGATTTGAGTCTCGCTGCAATTTATTTTTCGAGCTCTGAGGCTCACTGTATTTTATTTTTGGGATCTGAGGCCCACTGCAATTTATTTTTCGAGCTCTGAGGCTCACTGCATTTTATTTTTGGAATCTGAGGTCCGCTGTAATTTATTTTTCGAGCTCTGAGGCTCACTACTAATTTTATATTTGGGATCTGAGGCCCACTGCAATTTATTTTTCGAGCTCTAAGGCTCACTGCAAATTTATTTTTGGGATCTGAGGCCCACTGCAATTTATTTTTCGAGCTCTGAGGCTCACTGCAAATTTATTTTTGGGATCCGAGGTCCATTGCAATTTATTTTTCGAGCTCTGAGGCTCACTGCAAATTTTATATTTGGGATCTGAGGCCCGCTGCAAATTAATTTTTCGAGCTCTAAGGCTCACTGCTAATTTTATACTTGGGATTTGAGGCCCACTGTCACTTTTATTTTCCCAGCTCTAAAGCTTAATTTTCTCCAGCCTGTTTCACATCCCGACTAAAATGTGAGTTCATTTTCTTTACTAGTTCCTTACTATTACCACATGAAAAATCGTTCTTTCTTCATGTATTCTAGTAATGAACAAGTAAAGAGGGGCAACTGTGAACACCCCATTTTGACCGGGTCTCTTAGTCTTCACTAAAAAAAAATTCAAAAAAATTAATAAAATAAAAATCTGAAAAGAAAATAAAAACTCCATTTAATCCTCCTCCAACAAACCCTAGCAACCACTTTATATTGAATTTGAATTTAATTTTGTATATGAAGCTCGGTAGATTTTGATTTCAAATCAGAGATGGAAATCTTAATCTTGGCGTGTTTTTAGGATCAGCATCAGATATCAATTTTAATCCCTAGCAGACCTTTAGGATCAAAACCATAACAATTTAGCTTATAAAATCACAACAGAGAGCAGAACAACAGGACGAACAACAGCGAGAGGAAAAGGAAAAAAAAGCAAAAAAAATCAGAGGGAAAAAGAAGAAGTTGGTTCTTTTTCTTCCTGGTTAAAAAAACCACGTTCTACCCCATTTTTCATTCTCTCTTGTTTTTCTGGCCATCATTTTTTTTTATCAGACAGACATCATTCATCTCATCCCTCTCCTTCCTCTCATCTCTCTCAAAACTCCATTCTCTTCTGAAAAGTGAAAACCCTAAGTGACTTACCTGTCCCCTCTCACTTGCGCCGCTCTCTCTTCCACTCTCCACCCAAATCCCAAAAGCTCCTCCTCTTCCTGTTGATTGATCGCTGTTCTCCGCCACCGCGTGCCTCCTCCGTTCTCCGCAGTCGCGTGCGGCCTCCCTTTCGCGCGCCTCACTCTGGGCCTTCTCCCTCTCGCGCGGCTTACCTCTGCCACTCGCCTCCATTTCTCTGCCAAGGCGCAACTGGTAAGCCCCGCTGCTGTCTCAGTCACGAACTCCACTGGTGCGCCGCCTCCCTCGCAGCCGCGTCATCTTTCGTGCAAACTCGCCATCGTCGTCGCTGTTGTTCCTACCACTGGTCTCGTGTGTACAGGTGAAGAAGAAGGGTTTTAGTTTTTGCTCACCACTCCATTGTATCTTCGTTTCCTTTCTGATGTTGTAGTTGTTTAGGACTTGTTCTACTTTACTCTTTTCTTTACCTGCTTTATTGTTGTTTTATTTTATTCATTTAGGTACGTTTAAAGTGGATTGCTAATGGGTATCATATGTTGGCACAAACTAAATAAGGTTTTACCAAATGAGTTTGGGCAGATAAATAAATAGAAAAGGCATTTATGTTTTTATTTTTAAAAAATCTAAAGTAAATAAATAAAATGATGTGGAAAAGGGAATTAATGAAAAATAATTTTGGGATTGCTTTGTGAGACGTTTCACACTCAATTCTTATATTCGGGATAGCTCTGTGGACGCATGTGCCATGTTCTATCTTGATTAGTTTTCGATATATAAAAATAATAATAATAATAAATAAATAATAATAAAAAAACTTTTTTCAAAAAAAAAATAACAACAAAAACATTTTCATAAAAATCAAAATCAAACAACAAACAAAATATTTTCTACAAGAACTACGTGGCTTTGAGTTTCCCATCGAAGCAGGGAATACGTAGGAGCGAGATCAATCATCTCGTAAAGCCAAAATTAATTTTTCTATTATTTTTGTGTTCTTTTTAATTTGTTTAATGTAGATAATTAATTAATAATTTATTTAACGTTTTTGGGATGTTTTGTGACAAGTGTCATGCTCAATCCCCTACCTTTGAGGTTGCCCTATTGACTTATGTACCATGTTCAACCTCATTTAAGATTTATCAATATTTTTTTAAAAAAAATTAAAATGCAAAAAAAACAATAAAGAAACATAAAATAAAAAAATAAAATATTAATAAATAATTAAATGCTTTCTTGTAATTATTTTTGGGGTAAAAATAAATAATTTTAAAGTAATTAATTTTGCACAATTAATTCAAGGTACCATTCGTATAATGGGCGTTGTAGGGTGCTTAATACCTTCCCTACTTGTAACCGACTCCCGAACTCAACTTGGTTTCAAAGACTATTTTTGAAGGTTTTCCAATTTTTCCTAAATTAAATAAAATTGGTGTCGACTCTACCTTTTTAAAATTTCTTTTTATCGCCGTCCTCATCGTAATCTTTGGTTGCGACAGTGATCTTGGGCAACCCGAAATTCAGTGAAAGCCACGGAGAGGTTGCAAATGGATTCTTTGAGTTGGAGAAGGTTAGGATGGGGAGGCTTGATTCAAGAATGAAAGGACCAATTGATAGGGTATGAATAGGGGAATGAGGATTCCTTGATATGGAGGACAATGATGACCTCCTTAGAAGAATTAGAAAGTGAAACTTTGGGTAATTTTATATTTGCTTCATTCACGAATTTACTACTCCTTTTATACTCATTTCTTACATCCATATTCTGTTTCACAGTTCAGAGAGTTGAAGGACACCTAGCATAGCTTAATGCCAAAGGGGAATATAAATAACAAATAAAAGATAATAAATGGCTAGATCTAGAATATTCATAGTTGTCATTTGTCATTTTTGATACTGTTTGGTCTTTGTTTAGCTACGATTGGGCCTATGATTTGTTGTGAGCCCGATTGCTTTTGTTAGGTCATTTTTTGGTGCCAGATATCATATCACAATCATCACAAATGCAACCACCTAAACCCTGTCTTTCCTATTTGATCCTTCTTTATCTGATAGTTTATTCAGTATTCAGCTTTTTTGGATTAGTTTTGAATTGTAAAATAAATGTTGGAATGTGAATTGACTATAGTAGACACTAATTTTGGCTTCAGATAAATAAAGCAACCTTATTGATAATCATTACTGAGAAGAAGAAAGGAATGTTCAAGAAATTGATGGAGGGTCATGAATAATCTTGGGTTTGAGCTCATAGACACTAATCTTTTTTTTTTTTTTGACGGCATAGACACTAATCTTACAACCACAAAAGGAGCATTGTTTATTACAGGATGCATACATGTGACATTAGGAAGAGTAAGAATGAAGCTAAACTTGAGAAGAGACCACAGTATCATTAGTATACTTTGTAGGGGTGTCCATGGGTCTGAGTAGACCCACGAAACCGGTCAATCCGACCCAAACCAACCTAAATTTTGTGGGTTGGTTCTGGTGATTGGGTTGGATTGGGCAAAAAGATATAGGATCCATAAAGTATGGTTTGGGCAATGGGTTTCATAATTTCAAACCCACTGAACCCAACCCAACCCATATTACTTAGTTTTGTGTTGATGGTTGTTGAATGTTGATGACTTTTACTTTTTCATTGTAATAATTTAGACTTTTAGTTGGCGGTTGTTGATGATTTTAGACTTTTAATTCATAGTTGTTGGTGTTATTTAAAGTTTTAAACATGTTTATTCATCATTTTTTAGATTTTTCCCATGTTTTCTACCCTGACAGACCCACAAACCCGACCCAAAATTGAACATTTGTGTGTTTCTTATCAGACCCAACGACCCATCCAACCCAACCCATAGATGATCGGGTTGGGTTGGGTTGGGTTGAGTTTGGGTTTCAAAATTTATTTTGACAAGTCCAACCCAACCCGACCCAACCCACTCCACTCACCTTTGATTGGATTGGGTGTCAAAACTCACTAAACCCAACCTGACCCGACCCATGGACACCCCTAATACTATGTATGTTATCAAACCCAAAAGAAGAGACCCAAAGATGAACTTTGATTCATATTTGTCCTATAATATATACTTATGTGCTACCTTGAGAAACTTAACCCTCTGCTATATATATTATTTTTAAGCATGAGTTTTGCAGGAGCTGGTTTTATTTTATTATTCAGGGCATGGATGGTGAAAGACTTGCACTTCATGTCTTCAACAAATCAAGAAGTTGTTGCAAGATATTATCTGTGGCATAGAGCAAATTGGTATGGACTTTTAGTTATTTTATAGTAGAGATATCTTCCATGATTCCAATACTACTGGTATTTGAGAGGGTTAATTCTATGATTTTAAAAATGAAAAAAAACTATATGCATGCCTGCTAAAATAAGCTCACCTTTTTGCATCTCTGATCTCTTCAACCCCATCGTCTATCCTTCCCGAAACTGGAGATATATATTAAAAAAAACTAAAACTGGATATTAATATAGGTTGGATTCTAATGTGGAGCTGTTAGTTTTTGTCTATACGGGTATAGACAATAAGTTTAATTTAAAAACCCTATTTTACCCTCTTCATCAACATTCTCCTTAACCGTCACTACCACCCACCAACCACCACCACCACCCCTATCAAGATCCCATCACCACCTCAACAGTGAAGAAACGATTGTCCCCACCGACCACCCCACCACCACCACCACCCCAGGGTGATCTCAAACCAACAGCTTAATTTTAAAACAACCATGTCCCTTCCACCATCTTCAACCACATGACCATCAGTCAACCAAGCTGCATCCCAGCCAAGCATAGTTTCTATCCACCACCCATCACGCACCTTCTGTTGCCCCTCCGCGCGTCGCAGCAAATCTGCTCCACCCAGAGGGTGTGCCGTCATCGCCGCTGCAGATCCGCTCCACCTAGGGAGTGTGCGTCGTCGCAGTCGAGGATCCGCTCCACCTAGAGGGTACACGCCGCCGCCGCCGCCGCCGCCGTAGATCCAAGCCAAAAGTAGCTGATGAACGATTCTCTGCCTCGCCGCACCAGATCTGGGGTGCTTGTCCAGGAAAAGCATCGTTGCCGCCAAGAGGCCGACCGAAACCCACAACCAATGGCGACGGTTGGGGAAAGCGGCGGATAACGGTTGGAAGGTGGCGGAGAATGGTTGAACGGTAGAGTGGGAGGGGAAGGGCAGAGGGATGGGGCGGAGGGGAGTGGGGGCAAAATTGTATTTTTCAACTTTTTTTTTTTAAAAATTTTCTTGGACATTCAATCTCAGCCTTTCCTTACAATCCAATGGTTGAAAATTTCTGATTCATAAATTAACAAATGTCTATACCGGTAGAGACATGAAAAACATGCTTCACCCCTAGAAATCACCACCCTAATATAGTACCTGAAATATGTTAACTGGATAAGAAAAATGCTTCCTTTTTTAATTATTCAAAAAGATGATACAAAACTAGATCAGCTTTAGTTTAGAGAAAATAAGGTAATTAAAATAAAATGAGTAAACTTTCATGTAGGAGTGGTGTCACGCTCATGATATTTTTGCAATGGAAATGAAAACCAGTCACGTAATAGATTATATTTTTGGCGTGCAATAACTTCCTACTTTATATTTTACCTTCCATCTGTCTAAAGAGTCGACAAAATTAAGTATAATTGATATTGAAGTGCTTATGCTCTTATTACACAACCAACAAAAGTGAGAAATAAGTTAAAGCAATGTTGTCTGCTTACGGCTCAAGTACAGAAGTCTGCACTTTACTTCAACGAGATTGAAGCTATGCACATAAGAATATGATTCCAGAATGAGTTCAACATGGTTGTCCAAAATCAAAGAAAAAGAGTTGTCTTTTATCAAGGAGTAGTACCAACTAAACTTGTAATGGAGATAGATTCCCACTAATGTTGATGATGGGGAGAGAGGAACTTTATACTGAATATTTGAATCTGACAAAACAAGTTGATACCTTATTTCTTTCTCAGCCTTTAGAAAAGACAACCAAAAAAGAGTACATTAATCAAATTAGAACTATTTCTTAAACCTTCTTTATCATTTTGATTTATTATCCTTAGATCCTTCTGAAATGGCCATATGAACATCCTGTTACTCTTCAATTTGAGCTAAAACAACTAAAAAATTTTCAATTCAAAATTTGAGAGGTAAATTTGATTTCAACAATCTGTTAAGTAACAGCCAATGTAAGCAGATTCTCTGAATATTTTCATTATAGGATCAAGTATATAGCCTTTTCTTCAATTAAAAGAATAGCTTCCTTCTTAGTATCTTCTCCAAAAAAAAAAAAAAGCTTCCTTCTTAGTAAAATAAAAAGAAACTGAAAATGATATGATATGAAATGACTTTCCTTGAACATTAATAGAAAAGAGCGGCACACAAAATTGCAGAAATTTATTTTACAGTACTAAACACCGCCATGAGTAAGAAATTCGGCCTTTTCATTTTCCCCCCTCTACCAACTTCTAATTTAATCACAACCCTTACAGGATCTATGCACATTACACCATATAATTCTTTCTTAAGGAAAATAAAAACAAAACAAAATTGGTAAGAGAAAAGAACAAACCATCTTTTCAGACAAACAAACAATGTCTCATCTCTGATCTTGAAATCCAATACTCTTCCTTCCTGATATCTTGAGTGAAAAACCTGCACCACATTCAATTTCAAAATTAAAACACAACATATATATACTTGTTATGAATGCAGAGCAAGAACTAATCGAATTTGGATGAAATGAAAATTGGTTGCTTGTTCTTTTCCATTGTGATTTCTATTCAAAACATATATATATATATATATATATATATATATATATATATATATATATATAATTGAAAGATTCAAAGGCGCATTTCAGGACGTAAATAACAGAGACACAGAGAGGGAGAGAGAGAGAGAGAGAGGGAGAGAGAGAGAGAGATGTACAAACTGGGGGATCTTCAAAGAGAGAGAGAGAGAGCTGTTTATAGGCAAGACCGATATCAATGAGAATGAGACCAGAAGATGGATCATTGACAATGATATCTTTCACGGGTAGCCATAGGAAAAGCTCTTCCTGAGACAGACCCTCCAACCCCTTTAGCTGACCAAAACTGAGGTTAGCTCTTACCACAGTTTCAAACAACACTCTAGTTTCGTACTTAGCCATGCAAGGACGATCCAGCTTCACCTCCAGACGACCCTTTTGGTCCAAATTGTATGATTTTACACTCTCAGGGAAGAGCCCCGCTGGTAGGCCATGGCTACGGAGGAGCTCATAAATAGAAGAATATGTTGCTGCCACTGTGACAGGAACAACAACACAAACGATAATAACAAGTAAGAGTGTTTCAAAAGATCTGGGTGCCATGGAGATGTTGAGTGAGAACACAGACACAGATGGTGTTTGAGGTTTTAACAGGGTTTTTTTTTTTTAAGGTTGGACAGTTTTTGAACACTATGATTGAAAGTGGGAGCCAGCTTAGGACATTAGATGGCATTACATGGATGGTGTATGTGAAATGAACAAACTACCCTTGCGTTACATTCTAAGACTGAACAAATGTGACGAGGAAGCATAGCAAAATTGGAAATGGAATAAAGTTTAAAGCTCCATTCTAATAAATTATATTTGATGAAATTTAGTCGGAGGTGATACTGATGATGGATATAAAACTATATAATAAAGAATAAATAATGATTATGATTGTAAACAATTTTGCCTTTACGATTTCTTATGCTTTCTTTCTGTAGACAGAACTTTGTACGTAAATCGTAAAATAACATGGATTTGAATATCTTGCACTCGTCTTTGGCGCTTTGTCCTTAATCTGCGCATGCGGGGGCCAATACATAGTACATACCCCACCTCTCTCTTTCTCTCTAAATTGTTCTGTTTTCTTCTTCAGCCTCTTTTCACTATAGTACTATCGAGTATCAACTATGAAGCCCAAGCCATGCTTTGTCGAATGTTATAGACAACCTTCTTTTCCCTGATAATATCCACATTAATTTCCCAAGTCTAGGCAGAGATTGTCAAATTGTTCTAATCGTGTTTTTTTCACACCCAAAAATATAAATCTTAGAATTTGGGGTTGGGTCTAACTCAATTGGATCTAGGATAGATTCTGTTACTATCTTAGAATTTGGGTTTGGACCTAACTCAACCCACAAATTAAACAGTAAGGTGAGGTTACCCCTTATTTATAAACACTCATCAGGTCATATCTCTATCCAATGTGGAACTTCAACAATAAATACTAAATCAACAGATTGATTGACAACAATTGTTTTGTTCCCATTTTTTTTCCTATTATTAATTCGGTTGTGCTAAGTGCTAACTATTAAAATACTAGATACAATAATTTTTAATTTATGAAATAGGCCACCTTTTAATAAAATATTTTTTCTTAATCATTAGGCTTAAGTTTTTTTTTTTTTTTGAAGCATCATTAGCCTTAGGTTAATGGCTAACAAAACCATTATTAGTTTAGCCAAGGATTAGGACTTTAAAGCTAAGAATTAGACAAGTGGGGAACGTAGATCTTTTGGAATTTAGAATCAGGTACATGATACCTAAATGAAAAATGAGTGCAGGAATGCGCGCACGCATTAATTAAAAATTTAGAAGAGGGATTGGTCATGGATCAAATCGTGTTCAAAGTGAGAGTATAATTAATAAAGAGATTTGTTAATATGCATCTATCCATTTTTTAGGTGTACATTGTCAAATCCCATTAATAGAAATACAATTACACTTTTCTTTATTTTATTTTTTTTACAAAATAATTATACTTTTCTAAAATTTAGATTATTTTTTAATGAAAAACAGGCCTAAGCCCAAAGAAAAGAATTTACACAGAAATAACACACGGGGAGCAGCAACTCCCGTGACATTAGCTAGCAGAAACCTACGAAACCCCCACAGACCACAGAAGGACAACCATAAGTAATAAGCCCATAGGGATGCTGAGGACTCAAATTGGCCAAGACTAGTATCTGACTATACTAATGATGGGTGGCAGTATAAAAATACATAAATATTAAGAATTATTCATAATTTAAGAATTAATAAAGAAACATTCGATAATCTAACTTTAAATATAAACATCAGTTGTATAAAATTCATACAAAATAAAATAAAAGTAAATTTTGGCAATGTAAATAAAGTATAAAAATGTCCATAAATTCAAAAAAAAAATGGTTGCATTTAAAGAAATAAAAAGGAAAGATCAATACTCTGATTTTTAAATATAAATATCATATAAAAATTAGAACATGATAAAAAAATAGTAATAATGATTGTTTACTACCAGTATTTTTAGGTAGATACTTCAATCCCATTTTATATTAATATAAAAAAGATAAATACTACATATCATACCATATAAATGACAATTATATTTGTTTGCATATAAAGATAAAGAAAACTATTGAAATATTACATAATTCTACTCCTTTCCTATGTAAGTTAACCCTTTTGAAGCATGGAGGTATTGTGAATATAAACAAATTTTCATGGATAAACCACTTTTGCCTTCTTAATTGTAACATATGTTTTCAAGGAAGATTTAAAAGCCTTCTTCATGCTCAGTTCAGTAAAATTAGAAGTTAATTCACATGCTAGAAAGGAGACATAATAAATTTAACAAATCATTATTTGACAGAATATAAGCATATTCATATGTAAAATTTTTGACCCAGTATAAGAATATTTGAAAGAATATATTATATACAAAATCAATAGGATATATAAGCTTATAAGATTATGACCAAATGGTTAAATAGAAATCAACTAAATTGGTGTAAAGTGTTAAAAAAAATTGAAAAATATTATTGTATTTGTAAGACATTATTTTAGAAATATGTGCAATAAATAAAATGCATCATAATAATAATAATAAAATATGTATCATTTTAAATGAGATAGGTGGGTTTCAAATTTTTTTGAGAGGAAAAAGTTGTAAAAAAAATAAAAAAAATAAATAATTTTTCATTTATAGAGATGCATTGGAAATAGCCTATTTATTTATTGCATACATTTTCTTTATCAGACCCATTTGAAATACTTATTAAGTTAGACATAGGAGAAATGTTTGTATTATGTAACAATCACCTGTTTGTTTGTTTGTTTTTTTTGCCGAGCAAAGAATATCTGTATATATATAACATTCAGCACCAGTAGTGCCCATTTTGTACAACCTTAGCCTAGATTACTAAAAATACACCAGTCCTCTGTGATGAAGTTCAAAGATAATCACCTCCTAGTGCAAAACATCAAACATATTAAGCCCCAAACCCATAACAGCTAACATTTAACAACCTGCGCTGCCCACACCAAGGACACTAAAAAGAGGAGACATCAAAAGTATGCAAGTAACCAACAGAACAACATACAGCCCCAACCTATACTGCAGTCACAATTTAACAGCACCTTTGATGTTACACTCCAAGGGGCAAATACAACATTCAAAGAAAAGCACACCAAGCCATCTAAAAAAGAGCTAAACCAACTCCAAGATCAGGTTTTAACTAAATCTAACAGTCTAATAACATCTGATTTTTTTACTCTTAAAAACCTCTTCATATCTCTCAAACCAAAGGGACCAAATGACAGCCAACCATATAAATAACCCTTTTGCTTTGCTTTCTTTGTCTTTAAACCACCCCCTGTGATACAAAAAATGCATATGAGAAGCGGAATGTTGAGCCACAGATAGAACTGCAGCTATAGTATAATAAATAAAATAAAAGTGAAACCAAGATGATTCATAAAAATAAGACATTTAACAAATTTAACAAAGCAACAGTCAAACATCATAATTACAAAATATGCTACCAACCATTGTTTAGAAGGTTACAAAATTTATTCATCAAAAGACTGAAAACTATATAAACCCAACATAAAATATTTCTTTCCACTTTCCAGCCACTTCCAATTTTTGGCATGCTTTATTTTTGTCTGGACAGATATTTGAAAGGACCTTCAACTCCAATTAGTACCCTGAGTAACTACCCTGAAAGAAGTGAACACTTAAGTAAGGTTTCATTAGGATTGTATATGAAACAATTGTACCAAGTTGATTACATTTGGTTGGTAAAAAGGCACTTTAAAAGGCTCCAATGAGATGTCAAGGCTGTCGTCAAACAAACAAACATCTTGATTTAAAATCCAAATAATTCCCTTCTATTTCATTGATTTTAGATTCCTAATAATCAAACAAACATGAGTTGCAATCCAGCTAGAAAATTAATATAGCAACACCCTCGCATTCCAAAAGATCGGCATTTCAAGTTTGCTAAATAGAATATAATGGTGATATTCCAATTGCATAATGCATATGATAGAAATTTCAGCGTCATTAAGAAAATAGGCAATTCAAAAACATGTACAAATGGATGAACAAATTAAAATAGCATAGTAATGTACCAACTTATGCTTTGCAAAGTCATGACCAAGGTTCTCACCAATTAAAGTGCTGCAGAGAACCCAACAACCACCAACACATGAATATCAAACCCCTTCTTCACCATCATGCAATCTACAAAATTTCTTCTACCAGGAGTCAAATTTTGCTATGTTTCCTTCTTTTTCCTTGCAAGAATGGAGCATTTTACTTCAATGCCAAATGGTCCTAGTGGCTGACTGGTGCATTACCTAACTTCAGTACATGATGAGCATTCAAGTGCTTAATACATTGCAACTAACTGCAGCTAATCCAATTCAAAGGGTAATCCAAATGCAGCATTCCTCCAGTTTGGCAGCTAAAATATAATTTCTCTAAAAGCATGGATGAGAAAAGGCAAAGTTATATTGACAGAAAATCAGATTGGTACATGATGTTCATATAAAAGATGGAACTTGTACAATTGAACAAAGAAGGGGTTTAAATGGAAGCTAAAAGTTATAATTCTTAACTTCTACATGCAAGGTTACCATATTGGCAAACAACATCAATAATAGCGGAAGAAAACACTTAAATACACAACATTTTCCAGATACAGAGGCTTTAAGGTTATAGAGTAATGAGAAATAGTCTAAAGATGTCATAAGTTTCTTCCTTTCAATCATCCCTCAGCAATGAAAAGTTTCTCCTAATGTAATATTGTAGATGAAACAAACACCAAAAAAACAGTTGATGTTTGAACACTCCTATTTTTGCAGAACATTGATACATTTATAAAGAACAAATGTGAGTGAAAAAAATTCTGAACCAATAATGTAAGAGATTGAATACTATGAAGGACCATTAGAGCTAGAGGTATCAGTGAATTCTAAAACCAATGAAATGCTTACATTTTTTAGTCCTAAGTCCTAACAGTTGGGGTCAGGTATTGAACTTCAATATAGAATAATACAAAGAAGTAAAGCAAACAAATAGGAAATAAAGGTAGATAAACAGAGGGGGAAAATTTTAAGATTATTCATTGATAAAAAGGTTGATTCCTTGTTTATGACTGTCAGATTGAAAGAAATCTGTTGCAATCCGAGAGAGAAAAACTGAAGACATTTACCCATAAGCCTTCTGGAAGGCTGTGAGGTCAAGCAACATGATTGTTGAAGAAACCCTAGAAACTGCAAACAAATCAGTGAGATTAGCAGAAAATAAAAATTCCATGAAATTTAAATTTCAGCTACAATGAACACAAGTATGGTTGAACGAAGAAAGTAAGAAAGGGGAAGTAGTTACTTAAGCTTTCCGGTGAGAGAAACCTGATAAAGAATCTGAAACCTCCGGTGATGCTGGAACTCAAGCCTAGCAGGATATACATCTTCAACAAATCTGTAGAGAGATAATTGTAGGTCTACATAAAATCCCAAAAAAAAGTGTAACAAAGAGGAAGGAGAAAAATGATTCATAGATCTGCAAGGGTAGTAGAGAAATGGTGAACGAAGAGAGAGAGAGAGAGAGTAGGCAAGGGAGAGGAAGAAGGTTTGTGGGTGTCGACAGGTGAGATCTTCTTCATTGTTCGTGAGAATACCGAAGGGAGAGGAAGAGGGGAGAAATGGGAAAACGAAGATAAAATGCGTTTGTTGAACGGTGAGAAAAATTATGTACTGTCTCGTAAAGTGGGTTGAAATTATTCAACTGCTTGCATTGGAAATCGTTTTGAATTCAATTTTTGAATTTTAAAAGTGGTGTGGGCCTGCGTTGAGAGGGAACAGTGCATTTTTCAATCTGCTGAGATCTTCGTGAATGGGAAGTAATAACCAGGTTTATTTGGGCCTTAATCATTGGGCCAAAAAATTTCGTTTCAAATATGTTGATACAGCCCATTTCCCTTGACTGCAAATTTTCAGAATGCTTTTTTTATAATGGACTTATCTATGATTGCCACGTGTTAAAAAAAAAACCCAAATAGTGACTCAAACAGATATATTATAGATGTCCGCAAATTTGTTTGAATCACAGTAAATATGATGCACATGATTGTTCCAATTGCACGGAAGAAGATGAAAGATTTCATTAACCAGGCTTCTCCCCGTATGAGGACTAACGCCTGTTTCTGAATCAGACTGGTCAATAGATGTGCAAGGTAAACTAGCACCTTCCATGTCAGCATGGAAAAAATTGTCACATGGCAAAAATCACCTCAAACTCATAAATACTAAATAGTTTTAAAAAAAATACTCAAACAGGTAAATAGTTTCCGAAAGGCTAAATTAGACTTTGGTAGATTTTATTGGCTCCACTTTCTTTAAAAAAAATTGTTTTGATCCCTTAAGTTTTAAGTTACCCTTTCCGTCACCTCTATTAATAACGTCGTTAATTTTAGCATAAGTACCAAAATGAATCCAAATAAAAAGATAACATATCAAATCGAATTTTTTGCCCTCCTTCCCTGATGTATCTTCTTTGTCGATGGTTGTAGCAATCATGAATGATCCTTCTCCAATCCAGTACAAAGTTGCAGGAAAAAACTTCATCCGAAACTCATTTTCTCCATCAACCAGCAAGTGAATTTCACTCGAAAAATAACCATCAAGTCCTTTGTTGTTGAATTTCTAGGCAGAGAATTAGGGAAGAGTTTTCCTTAGTAGAAACCATACTTTGCTTCCATTACCATTTCTCCCTTCATCCTCACCATCTATCTTCTCTTCAATCTTTCAATTTTCTCTCATTCATGTTTCAAATCCATTTTGTCCAAAGTCACCACACTCTTGCGTGTTTCACTCAGTAGCTGTTGCACAGTCAACCATGTCCGGACTCCTTTCTGCTGCACCAATCACTATGTTAGAGAACGGTCAATCATGGATGCGTGAAACCCTTGGGGAAGAAGACTCGTTAGGAGAGAAGACATAATGGGGAAGAATGACTACCAATTCTATTTGATCCTTTATCTTTTTATTTGGATTCATTTTGGTTCACTCACGTGGCTCCGACACATACTGCCACACGAAGGGCGTGACAACTCAACTATCTAGATCACTATTTAACTTAGCTCATACACTAAAATTAACAGTGTTGTTAACAAAGGTGACAGAAGGGGTCTTTTTGCCCAACATTTCATAGTTAGAGGACTAAAATGAATCTTACTAAAAATAAGGGACCAAAATGAATCTAAAAAATAATGTATAAGACAAAAAGTATCGTTTAACCTATAAAATAATATGATTGGGAGCAAAGTGAAAAAATCATTTTGTTTAAAAAAAAAATATTCAATTTTACCCGGCACTTGCTCACAGACATACACAGATCAATGTTGCCTAAATTTTACATTTACTGCAAGTTTACAACTGAAACAAGCTATACAACTTTAACTTTATTCATTACATACTTCAACAAATGATTTTGTTGTGTTGTGTCACCATGATTGATCACTATAATCAATCTGCTTGTACTGTGCTTGAGTTGGATCATGCCTTTCATAGTCATAGATAAGGTGTCCTCCATAGCTACTACTGCCATCTTCCCCACTCCCACCATATGGATATGGATTGCCAAAGAGATAATCTGCAGTCCCTTTCCACATGTTCTCCTGGTGGCAATAGTTTCCTCTATCAGTCACTTCTTCACAGCAATGTTCCCTCTTCTTCATACGTGACAAACAAGGCCAATATCCAAACAAGCTTTCACAAATATCCATAGCTTCCAACCCATACCCACTAGGATACTGAGGGGGCACTTGCTTCTCATACTCATCACGCCGTCCTCCACTGTACCCATTGCCAAACCCACTTTCATAATCATCTTCATGGTGATTTTCCTCACTGTCTTCAACTTCCCCTGGCTGTTCTCTGCTGCTATCTTGTGTCTGGGGCTTTTCTTCAGCAACTTGGCTTGCAGTTTCATTCTGGGGTATGATTGCTTTCTCATCATTTCCCTCTTCCACAGTAGGCAATGGTAGTACTATGGCCCCAGCAGGAACAGCATCAAAAGGGGGGCTAATTGAACTTGATCCAGAACGAGGATAGCAAATATCATCTGAAGGTGGTAGAGGTTTGCCATAGGTCTCAGAAATGTCATAACCACCACCATAAGGTGTTGGATCGTACTCATCAAATGCAGGCTCATTGAATTCTAAGGTATTGTAAGAGATCACAAGCTGAGTCATGCCATAATTGAGATCATACTCAATTGATTTTGGGTCACTAAAAGTGGTGGCAGAGTATGATACGGTTTGGTAATTTTGGGCAGGGTAATTAGGAGCAAAATACCAACTTGGATCATACCCATAATATGGTTGATTGTACTCATGGCCATTGTATGCCATAAAGGGTTGAATTTGAGCATAATCATAATTGACAGCATAAGAGTTGAAATTGTACTCACCATAATCAGATCCAGAATAGGTTGACCTGTAGTAGGCCATGGTTCATCAGGGATTGAAGTTGGGACCTTCAAAAGATGCTACTTCAACACTCAACAGCAACTTAGGATAGGGGTTCAGGCTCAAGTTTCTAGGGAAAAGGGAAGGGGAAATGACTTCTACCTATAATATGCGTTATGTGGTGAATGAGATGAGAATGCTTTTTCCCTCACTATAAGTCTCCCATCAACCGCAGAAGTCTTATCTATGCTAAAATGTCCACATGTAACTATGCAAGGAAAGAGTAAAACTTACTTTATGGAGATATTAATAATTAGACATGTTATTAGGTGGGGCAGTGCCACGATGCAGAGGGAGAACCCATTTTCTACCATGTGTCAAGTGTCAACACTCACCAACCTCAAAACAGGAAGCTGGCGACTCTAAACAAGAGAAGTAAAGCCTAAAATAGTGGTAATAGAGTAAATACCAAGCAATGAAGTCACTGAAAAGCTATCCATGGTTCTCGTGAGGATTTAGCCCCAATTTTTCCTAGCTACTGATACATTTTTTTCTGTAATCATAAACTACTTGCATTCCATACAAGCTAGTTAAGGTGAAAGTGAAACCACTAAAAATAATTGTCAGCCCACAACATTTGTAATAATAATATAAAAAAAAGATCAAATAGCATTACAAAAAGTTTTTTTTTTTTTTAAATGACTGTAGGAGTAAGGTGTCAAACAATTCAATCCAGCAAAGCCGTGGACCCTGGCCCTTGCTTTTGTTTTTGGTTGGTATTGAGGACAAGCGTTTCAAAGGTGTATGATTGGAGACGTCAACCTTTCAAGATCAAGTATGGCTAGTGGATAGCCAAATTATCCACATAGTGGTGTGACTGTGACATGCAAAGAATCATTACTGATTTAGCAAAGTTGATGCTGCTTATGCAGATATGTCTTTTGTTCCAGACTCTACTATGGCTAGGATGAGGTTCCATCACTGGAATAAGGCGTAGCAGGTGGAGCATGAGGAAGAAAAGAAAAAGTCAGTATGATCATACAATCAAAAGCACAGCATAATTAGCTTAAGAGTCAGAGCCACCTAATTGCAGCACCTGGGAGCATACATACAATCAAAAGCAGCAAATCAAAATGCATGACATAAAATATCCTGAATAATGGAACCAGAGTATGATCTTGTTGCAGCCTAGTTCCCACACAAACTTCAGTCCTTCTCTAGCTGCTAAGAGCTCACCAACGCTCTTTCAAACAGTTGTTTCTTCTCTTTTGTTAATAACATCACAAAGAGTTAGGGGTGTATATTGGGACATTAAATCTCCATGACAAGCCAAACATCATATTAATCCTTGATTTTTTGTAACTTCATTTTTCTTCTTCCTCACATAAGGTCTTCCATGGAAGAACCTTGGATCCCTGCCTGCACATTATTTATTCTCTACGTAGAATCTCATTTAGATCCTCCCTCAATTGTTTAATCTTCTGTTCATCCTGCGGTTTCATTAACCACTCTTGGAGAGTGGATTGCAAACCATCAATTTGTTTGTTAATTAATGTCTCCAAAAGTAGACCAGTTCCAAGGAGTCTTGCGCAAATCTGAGATTTGATGTGACGAGAACATGAGCATTTTGACCAGGGTAAGATCTCCAGCCATCACCATAATCCAAGAGTTTCTTTCAAGTTTCTGTGTCTGCGTGGTCCAAGATTCCATGAAATCTACCTTCCATCCACCATGATTTGACAAATCAACCTCCTCTTTCCAAAGTAATCCAACCATCCACCCCAAATCCATTGGAGAATCCTAGCTTCCATTTTATATTAACTATATTGTGACCCGCACGTTGCGCGGTTGGATTCTTATCTCAATTATTGCAAGCATATCCCGAAATCCCTAATTCGCAAAGTAGGACCTCCTTTGATATCAATCTATCTTTCTATGGAACTTATGCATGAGAAGTATGCTACTCAAATCTGCCAGCTTGATGCATTCTACAGTTTAGCACATATCAAAGTCAACCCTTAATTAGCTTTATAATTATTCTAAGTTTGAGAGTAAAATTTATAGCTCACATAAATAATATTAGCCAATATACTGAATTAAGGAGCAAAGAAGTTCAGTTTAAGAGAATGTCAGAGTAGGAAGGTGCAGGATGATAACATTGAGAAACAAAAAGTAAAACATATTTATAAGAATGGATTTGCAACTGATCCTGCCTAAATAGTTATAGTAATGTTACATGAAAATTATACAGGTTGTACATATAATTATTAGTTGCACTTGCAATTACCCAAGGCGAATGAAATTATCAAGGAGACGGGGTGTATATAGAGGTAAAATATATGATGAAATTAATTCAAGTACAAATCACAACCAAAAAGTAAACATCACACTCCCAACACAATGCCACACCCCAAAACCACACCATTGCAAGCTTGTCTTGAAATACATGAGGAACATAAGTAGATGCAGCTTCAACAGCACCTTGATTCAAAGCTTTCTTTAGCCTTGTCTCAAATGGGGTTGAGTGCCAATTCACTCTCTTATCCTACACAAGCAGTTCAATCCAAATCAGAATTTACCCTCACATAATAATGCTTAATTTCTCTTAAAATCTGACTTCATCTTTACCTCTCTATACTTGCTAGTTGTGTTAGGGATTCCTTTAAAGGAAGAGACTGAGCTAGAATCCTCAGCAGAGCTTGTGAAATTCCAGTAGGTCCCAACAATGCCTACAATGGGAATCTTCTCTGGTGACTTCGTTGGCCACAAAGTAGCTAAAAATTGCTTGATCTCTTCCACTGTTAATGAACCTTAAATGGACCTATCTCCATGCCTTATCACACAAATTGAACCTTGTGAAGTGGTCCTGTCAGGGTACCTGCATAAGAAGGCACAGAGTCAACTTTGTTAACAGGTGTAGTTTTTGGTGAAACCAACCGATTTGAGAGGCTAGCATCAACTGGGATCTCATAACACAACAGTTATACCTAACACATCTCCCTGAGTTTTAGCATCCATTTCTTTGCTAGGTGGATACTCTGGCAGGCTTGATGAATTGCATGCATATGGCTTAATGTTGAAATACTATAAAGGTGTATACCACGAAATATCAAATTAGAGTTCAAACTTAATTATACGCAATTGGATAACATTGAGCAAACGTCACAATAACTTAAATCTTCAGAATAACAGTTGAAGTTTACAATTGGTACATTGAGTGCAATGTTAACTGTTAAAACCCACCCATATTCTTTATCATAAATCGTAATATAACCATAAAGATATAATCCTTCTAAAAAGGAAGCATACACAATATAATAAACAAAATTTAATGGAACTTACCTCAGACATTAAGGCAGATGAGGTAGTCACGCACTTGTAGTGGTCAATGGAAAGCAAAGGCTCAAGTAGGTCTACTGTGGTTTCAGGAAAATTTGGGCAATTCCCCTTGAGAGAGCTTTCTAAATTAGTCCGAAGTTTAAACATTGTTACATGAGGAAGTTTTCCACAACTTTTCAGGTGGAGAAAAGCATAGCTTAACAATTTTCTGTGATTGTTCAACTTGTAGACTCAAGAAGAACATACATCACATGAAAGTAAAAAAAGTAATTAAATCTCACAGATAGTGTGAGGCATGAACTGGTTTCAAGTCCTTAGTTATCTTAACTTCAATACATGCTTTTCTAGTTAATTATTAACTCCACCTTCAAGCTAACCACAAGGATTTCTTTCTTTCTTTCTTTTATTGCCCACAAATAATTTCAAATTTTATAAAATATTAGTGCATGTTCACATTTGTAAGCAGAAGTACAGAACATAGATACACAATCAAGCAGGATCAGTAGAGTCTGAACTTCTATATTTTTGTTCTACTGAGATGAATAGGCAGAATGTTCTAAATCAAGAACAAAGTCACTTAACCTGGAATGAACAGTGCTTAACTTGAATAAGCAAGGATATTTTAGGAAAAAAAAAAGAAGGCTAAAATATATTTTTTATCGCCTGATTTAGCACTTTGGCGAAAATCGCCTTACAACTTTTTAATATTATAGTAAATATGTTATAATAATATACTAATATTGTAATTAAAATAATATTTTTATTATATATTAACAATTTTTTTAAAAAAATCAAATAAATTTGGAAGTTAAGCTGAAGTGGGCATGTGAATAGCACCTGAAGATCCATTTGGTGGAGAACGCCCGCCAAATTCCAAATCCGTTTTGGGTCGTTCGTACAACTCCGGCCGTCGCAAACGGGGGTATGCATTTGGGCTTCAACCTGCGTGATGCCGGCGCAGTAGGATTTTTGTCGTCACCGACGTTTCTGTTGCGTTAAATCCGAAATGGATTGTTGTTATTAGTGCGTTTTGTATCAGTTGGGACGCATTCTCGAGAGTGTAAGAAAATGCAAGAAGATAGAGCCAGTAAGCTTCACTGCATGTGTGGAAGAAATTGACATAGGTGGGATTAGAAAAGCTGATGTGTCTTAAAGATTATGTTTAGGGTGAATTTTAATATATTATAAATAGATGAACTCGATGCTATTCAGCTTTGTCTCAGCCACATCAGAAACCACCCTGGCTTCTAACCGTTATCCATGGTTTCTTCTGTCAGCAATTGCTTCCCATATCTTACCACCACATAATCTGCCATTACGAGAACCACCCAAAACCCTGGATCTCTGAGTATGACTCTGAAATTTACTCGTTATGCAGGGATTTGAAACTCAACACAAAAAAATTAATCTCACTTAAAAAGATATGGAGTCCCTCATTATGCTGTCTAGTGAGAACACGAGGGTTAAGTGGCGTTTAAGGAATGCATAATCAATTGGAGAGGAGAGGCTGGACAGGATATTGATTGTAATTGTGTTGGATTAATCTTTAGAAATGCCAGAAAATCCTTTCAAAAAGGCATGTAACATCCCAACCAGCCAATTCAAATCTTTTTGACAAACAGAAAATAAATCATTGTTTGTTCCACGCCCAAAAGGTTGCCTTGTGATAATCTCCGACTATAAAACATATATACATACATATGCATATCATAGTCGGTGGTTATGGATGGGGATGGCACCTGTATCTTATCACAAATCACTAACTAAGCATCCCTTCCATGTATTAATCAGCTCAACTTTCCCTCGTTACTCCTGTTACAATGATTACCATCCACAAAACACCTGCGATTTATTTGGGAAACGTGGTTTATGAATCTCTGAATGAAAAATGAAAATATACCCATTTCCAACAAAATTCCTTCCCCAACTACATACCATGATGAATAAATTTTACGGCTGTAAGCAAACATGTGATTGAGGCAGCATGGCCAACTTGAAGCTTCATTAATTGGCCACTTGAAATAATGTCAAAAAGCTAAATATGCACATCATCTAAACACAAATGGTACAGTTCCGATCAGTCAATTTAAGACTTATCACAACACAAACTGGTTGAGTGATAAGTAACTCCAAGTTACACACACCAAAAAACCTAATACCTTCAATGCAATGTCATACTAGTAGCCCAAAAGCAGTTATTCCTCAAGATGAATCGTGAAAATACCCATTTGAGCTTGAGAAATAAACATTGCATGCATCTGATGAGCTTAATCTTTTAATTTGTTAAATGAGCTTGCACATGATATAGCTGTGACAGGGAGCAGCTTTCGTTTGGCATCTCTCTCAGCAAAACTGAAAATCATCTGCAATAGTAATAACAACAACTAAATGCAGAGCCTGATAGGATATCATGAATAACATGCATATTTATTAAAAAAGAAACTTCATGCAACATTCGGTATAAGTTAAAGATGAAGTAAGCTGTGAACCTGGGATACTTGATTTAAGTATACCTTAGGTAAGGGGAGACCAATAACATGCAAAGGGAAGGATAGAGAATGGAATCTACTACCTCATGTAGAGGCTGAATCTGAGGCAGCCGTCTCTTGTCTTGGCTTTCTGCGCTCAGGAGGAGGGCCATCTCTCCGTCTCTCATACCTTCTACTCTCATTCTTTGATCCGCTACGTTTTGGTTGATAAGTAGGGTACTTGCAAGGAATGATCTCCCCATTTATATATTTGTCACCTAGAATTGCAGACAATAATATTTAGTGATAAGATTATCAAGAGGTATATTAAGCATACAATTAATTAATGTAAAAATTAGAAAAAGTAACCTCCATAATCTTTGTTTTTGACATCTATGTATGAGTCTGGCAGTACCCAAAGAACCCCAGGCAAACCTACAAGCAGGACAAGCACACATAAGACATGAAGAACCAAAGAAAAGGGTTATAAAGACAAGTGCAGAATAGAAACATTACCCTTGAATTTCTCAGACGTTGCCTCATCAACGGTGCACTGGAATCCAGTGTAAGTGGTGGTACTAAAGGCATACATGTTCTTCTTGGCTTCTTCCATGCTGATACACACGCCAACAACACAGAATGAAAATTCATAGAAGCTGTACAATGACAAGAACATAGTCCTCCACAAAATAAAATATTATCAATGCATGCCATCCACCAATCATAGGTTTTATTCATCATGAAACATGAGTTCTTTAATAGGCAAGTCACATAAACACACAAAGCCATGATCACTTTTCTGCTGTCGTGTTAATGAATGAGATTCATATGATGAATGTTCAATACACATCATACATTTAACGACCTCAACCTCCCCAAAAGATACTCCAAGTATCAGGATCTGTACCCACGATTTCTATATTAGGATCTAAATAGTATATATGAAGCAGAAACATAGTAATTAAATTTAAAGCAACGAGAAAAACGGCATTTAACAAATAAATAAATCATTTCCCAGTCCAACAGAAACACGGCAACACAAACCTGATTCCATTTTTCTACAAATAAGCTAGAAAACATTGATTTAACAGAAAGGCACACAATTTATATATAAATAAAAAAACAGCAGAAGCAAAAGTAAGAAATAGGAGAAGAAAGAAATAAAGAACCTTCCAAGGACAGTGGCAAGGGTATTGAGGTAAGTGTCGATCATTTGGTCGCGGGTGGGAGCAGGGTCTTTAGGGAACTCCATCACTATCAGCCAATGGTTGTAATCGCAACCAGGTAGCATAATTGTCTCCCTCTGCTCACTGCTGCTGCTCCTCTTCGACGAGTATTCTCCATCCACTGCCGCCCGAATCAGGGTCCGGGTCCGAGTCCAAGTCCGGGTCCGGATGGAATGGGACCCATATCGAACATGATTCCGAACAATAACAGAGTTAAAGGTTGGGGTTTTTCGGTGATTTGGTAGGGTTAGGGTTTTAGGGGATAACGAAAATGTAAGCGTAGCCATTTGAAAATCAGTACTCAGTCGAGACACGGAAGAAGAACCTGAAACCGAGAGACACACTGAAAATGGAGATAAGGCTTTGAGGAGAATGATATTTTAATTTTAACCCATACGCCGCCGTTTCGCTCTTTAGGGTGGATGGACCGGGTATATGGACCATAGGCCCAGACAATTACTAACATTAGGTCAACCTTTATATCAAGATTGGGCTGCACCAATAATGGGCCAATTCTTGGACTTTTTAGTTTACCTTCGATATATTAGGATTGGAAATGAAGTATTCCAGCATGTTCTCCTTATCTTGATTACATCAGCCCTCACAAAAACGAAATACATAAACGATGGTACAAAGGTATGAGATGACCCAATTTGGGTATCTTCAATTTATTTTTATGTATATTTTTTTGGGAAACTACATCGATCCCTCTTGAAGTTTAACTATTTTGGATACTAATATAAAATATTTTTTTACTAACAATGTATAAAAATTAAACTCATATTATATATGTATATTATATTTGCATTCTTTTGTTCTATAAGCTATTCGACAGAACTGTTTAGGGACATTTCGAGAGTACGGAAGAAGAAACGGTAGCAAACAAAGAAAACAAACCAAATCCTTATTTATTTTATTTTGAAGAAACCAAACACTGTTTTGTTACCATGGAAGGCAGTTTATTAAATTTTTTGGGGCAGCATGTGCACAAAGTCACAAAATATAATAGCATTAAACGTAACCGACGATTCTGTATCATTAGAAAAGACTTTAGTTGTTATAATGTAAGGCAACAATCCGGGCACATCAATTATTGTTTATTTTTATTTATATTCATTACAACCCTGATTTTTTTAGAATTAGGATTCTCTCCATCCACTTTCTCTTCATCCCCTCACCATCCTCTATATCTCTCTCTCCTCCTTTCTCACTTTTTTCCATCATTATCTGATTATCTCTTCACTCTATATTTTCTTTTTTAATTTAAGTATTAAACTTATACAAACTACCGTATCTTATGTAAATGTCTAAATGAATAGTCAGGAGCAGATTAACTTCTTTTTGTGGGGCAATTGCAAATTGCAATGTAGTACTAGGAAGAAGGAGCAGATGGTTTTGTAAGTGAAATGAGTTGCAAACAGAAGGGATAGGAGTCAGAAGAAGATGCGTCTAGTTTTGTACGTAAGCAGGAAGCAAATTCTTTGTTTTTGCAATAATGACTAACAAGAAAGAAGTAGAATGCGTAGGTTCAACACATTGCTCAAATCCAATTTACCACCATGCCTTTAAGGTCCTTTGATCCATTAGAGAATTATTGACCCTATACTGAAGGATTTTGTTTTTTAAATATCATTGTTATTTTTTTTTATTTACATCAAAACCACCCTTTTTAGATTATATACCAAACTACCATGGTTTTAAAAACATATTGAGAAGTCGTTTTGGGCTAACACAACAAAAAAAAGGTCATTTGGCAACCGAAAATAGCGACCAGAATTATTGGTTGGTGTTTGCGACCGAAATGATGACCGATTAAAGGATCTACAAGTAACACTGGTTATAATTGATCCTGCGACTGAAATAGCAACCGACATGGAGGGTAGCAGAGATGTCGGTCGCTGTTTCGGTCACTAAATAAAGGAAGTTAAAAGTCAAAATTTGTTGGCTTTTCAGCGATCGAAATGGCGACCAATTTTTATCCAACGGTAAAATTTTATGTATATTTGCGACCGATGTTAATTCGGTCGCTAACCGGCGTGTAAAAAAATTTAAAATAGAGTGTGTTAGCGACCGATTTTAAATCGGTCGCTAACTTTAAGAATTCAAATTTCAAAATAACCTAGTTAGCGACCGTTGTTGAGACCGAATTAAAAATTTAACGTTTACGACCGATATAGTGACCAAATAATTCGGTTGCTAAAAATAAAATCCCTAAATCAAACAGAACCCCCTTTCTTCCTCACTTTTACCCGAAACTCTCTTTCTCTCTCACCGTTTTTCACTTCTTCGTGCGAGCTCCGGCCACTACAGGACGGCTCGAGCCACCACCGTCTTCCCCTCTCCTCCAGCAAGCTCTCATCTTCTTCGTCTCTCCATCCCTCTCTCTCTGTCTCACTCTGTTTATCTCTCTCTATGTTTCTCAGGTTCTCTTTCATCCTCCTCCGGCCACCACCACCTCTCACGGACCCTGTAGTCCCGTCTTCCATAGGTAAGCTTTCTTCTTCTCTCATCTCCCTCTCTCTCTGTTTCGTGCTCTCTCTCTTGCTCAGTTCTCTCTCTATGTCTCTCTCAGGTGCTGCCACCTCCTCCTCCGACCACCACCACCATCACAAGGGGCTTTGTTCGCACAGCCACCACCCCCACAGTCTCCTCTGATCAATTCTGTTTCAGGTTAGGGTTTAGGGAATGATTAATGATTTTTTTTTTGTTCTTCTTTCTATTAGCTTTGCATAATAATTTTAAGTTTTAGTATACTAGCAAATAGCAAATAATAATATGCAGATTTAAACCGTTTGTTTGCAAATATTGGTTCGGCAATGCAACATTTTATACATGTATTTTATTAGTTAAAGTCCAATATCTGAAAAATGGACTTGTACATTATCAATGCTTCAAGCCCGGGGCTCTTGAGAGGGTATGTTAAAAACATAATGCAGTTACTCATATGCCTTCACCTACATAGTTTAAGTTTTGAAAGAGTTTATTTATAATTTTGAAAAACATGGCAAACAAAGCCCATAATTAAGAGAGAAAAATAAATTGAGGGAAAATCTGAAATATGGAACTATGACAAGCTAGCTAATCCTAACCAACTTGCAACTACTTCTAACAATCTCCAAATATCTAACACATAACATATTGGATAAATTGTTCATGATCTAACAATACAAACCGGAGTCCATTTCATAATTTGGAAAAATCTGTTTCATTACATCATATTACCACATTCTTCCTATGTGTTTTGAAAAAGGCTTTAATTTCTTTGCCAATGCATATAATTCAACACAACTTACAAGGAATCACTCTAAGAAGGCCTATATATAGACATACATTGTTTCCAGATACTATATCAATCTCATTCCACAATTTTCACTCCTATCTATCAAGCATTTAAAAGTGAGTTGTCTCGAGTGGACTATTTAAAATATATGGCTAATCCAAATATAAGGTTCAATAAGTTATTTGGTATGCAAATAATTTTAAGATGTGTAACATTAAAAGTGAGTTGAGTGGTTCAAGATTCATGAGTACATCGAATTAGTTACAAAGTGACAATATATGAGAGCCTTAAATATTAGTTTCTTAAATGTTAATATTTGATAGGATTAATTTTATTTATGCATTATAGGTCATTGCTCTATTACTCGTGAGTTGAAATCGAGTCCCTTCATCCCCTCTCCATCTCCACAGGTAATCAACTGATCGTAATGGCAATTTGTTGAACTTTTATATTACTAACTTGAATACAATTATTAAGTTGGCACTAAGGACATTAATTTGCTTTCATATTGTCTTATTATATTTATCAGTTCCTGATCTTCTTGTCTGCGGCTCCTCCCCTTATCCTTACTTGTTTTTTGCATTTTGTCGCATTGGTAAGTTCTCCCAATACAATCTTTTAAGGTTTTGCTTTGTCTAATAGGTTCTGATTGTGTGGTGCTTGTAATGTGTTATGTGAATTATCTTGTTGTTTGTTAGTGGAGAGCTGAGCTAAATAGGATGGTATACTGTCTGAAAGGTAAGATGCTGATTGTGTGCTGATAATTTAATATTTATGCATGTATTTACAATTATGTGTTGTTTGTTAGTGGAGAGCAGAGCTCAATAGGATGTAATCCTGTCCAAAAGGCGGGATGCTTGTTGTGTGCTGCTAATTTCAAAGTTATGCATGTGTTTGACAATAATGTGTTACTTGTTAGTGAAGAGCGGAGCTCAATAGGATGTTTGCTACTATATTTTATATAAGTTTGTATTGAATTATGCAGCAATCCTTACAAGTCAATGGTTTTATTTTCTGCTAGAGTTAATTATTAAGTTACGAAAGCCTTGGTTTCCTGTTTGAGATTCAATATTAATGAGCATGCGTACCTTCTCAGGATTCGCATGCTCATTGTATTGAATCTTGAATTGTCCAAGTGGGACAGTTTGGGAAAAAACCTTTTTCATACTCGTACAATAGTCACTTTCATGTTCAAATGCCTTATATACTTGTTGAAATCTCGGTCTGATGCATTTCCTTTTGTTCTCCGGGTGCATACTTGATCGCGGTGATTCTCACCGTGCTCGAGTCGTGTACTTCGAGACTGATGGGAAATGTTGCCGAAATTTTGTTAAGTATAAGGTATTTGAATAAGGGAATAACTATTATTAACCGAGTGTGGTAAATGTTTCTTCTCGAATGGGATAGGTTCATACATTGTCATAAGAACGAGAATGATTGAGTTATTGGAATGCACCGTAATATATAAGTGTTATTGTAGGGTTGGTCAGGATATTTAATTGGTAGGAATGGATATCCCGGAGAATCGAAAATGGATGTATCGTAGATTGGATCGGAATAAACGTCTTACGGAAGAGTATAGAGTTGGAGTGGGTGAGTTTATAGAGTTTGTTGTTGCCTAGAAGAGATTTATAAGGCGGGGTGGTGATCATTTGACGTGTCCTTGCAAAAGATGTAAGTGTCAATCTTTCAAAAGTGTGGATGGAGTTGTGGCCGATCTTTATGAGAAGGGCTTCATGCCTAATTACTATTGGTGGAGTAACCATGGTGGGACGTTGCCTGATTTAAACCCGGTTGTGTTTGAAGGTTCGTACTAAGGAAGTGGTGACCGGAGGGAAGAATTGAATCCATACGAGCGGATGATAATGGATCATGATGGACCCTCGGTTGGTGTTGCACTAGAAGAAGATGGGGGAGAAGATGGTGGAATGGGTTCCCAATACATAGAGGAGAATCCGAATCCCGAAGCTCAAAGATTCTATGAGAGATGAGTGTTGTACAATCTCCGTTGTGGGAAGGATGTCAGTAGTACACGGAGTTGTCGATGTGTATGGAATGGTTGAGTATCAAATCTGACTACAATATGCAAGAAGGATGTTTTAATCGCCTCGCCATGTGAGTGTCCAAGGCGTTACCGGAAGACAATCAGATGCCTACTAGTTTTTATCATGCTAAGAAGTCTGTAGAGAATTTGGGTTTGGGGTGTTTGAAAATTGATTGTTGCCCGAATGGATGTATGTTGTTCTATAAGAATGATTCAGCGAATAACATGTTGTCGATTTTGTGGTGCAAATCGGTATAAGACAACTACTAAGAAGGGAATTGAAAAGAAAACCGCTCTAAAAAAGATGTGGTACTTTCCGCTCGTGCTAAGACTTACAAGATTGTACTCTTCGATGGCCACTACAGCTCACATGAGGTGGCTTAGTGCGCATGAGAGGGAGCAAGATGGCTTGTGTCATCCATCGGATGGAGAAGCTTGGAAGCATTTTGATAAGGTTCATATGGCATTTATGTTAGACCCTTGGAACGTTCGATTGGGGTTATATATGGATGGATTTAATCCTTTCGGGCAGTGTGGAAAAGCATACTCTTGTTGACCGGTTATCCTGACTCCGTACAATCTTCCCCCAGGGATGTGCATAAAGCGGGAGTTTATGTTCCTAACAGTCATAATTCCGGGTCCGTCTAATCCAAAAGGGAAGATTGATGTGTACTTGCAGCTGCTGATAGATGAGTTGACAATGCTTTGGAATGATGGTGCGTTGACATATGACGTATCTTTGAGGCAGAATATCATGATGAAAGCAGCTTTGATGTGGACGATCAACGACTTTCCCGCCTATGGGATGATGTCGGGTTGAATGACCGTGGGGAAGCTTGGTTGCCCGATATGTATGGAGCGATCGAAGGAATTCACGCTTAAAAACAGTCGAAAGATCTCATATTTTGATTGTCATCGTCAATTCCTTCCAGAAGATCATCCATATGAGTGGAACAAGAATGCATTCAAGAAGCGTTGTGCAGAGAAAACACCGCCTCCACCACGTTTGTCTAGTCCAAAAGTAGGGCAGAGAGTACATTACTTACCGCTCGTCCAAGAACCCCAAGGAGAACATATTCCTGATTATGGCGTCAAGCATAATTGGACAAAACAAAGTATATTTTGGAGGTTACCGTATTGGAGGACGCACCTATTGCATCACAATATTGATGTCATGCATACTGAGAGAAATGCGTTTATGAATGTATTTGACACTGTGATGGACATCAAGGGGAGGACAAAGGATACAAATAAATCCCTATTAGATCTGACTAAAATTTGTAATCTGAAGGAGCTCGAGTTACAGGACGGTGGTCGTGGCAGACTTATCAAACCGAAGGCAAGTTATACAATAAGCAAAACACGGAAAGTAACTATCTGTAAGTGGGTTAAAGAACTAAAGTTACCCGATGGGTATGCTTCCAATCTGGGTAGATGTGTTGGCAGTAACGAAGCAAAGTTACATGGAATGATGCAACGGTTGCTTCTAACTGCGTTCGACGCATTACCGAAACCAATTTGGAACCCACTTGTTGAGCTTAGCCACTTTTTCAGGGAGCTTACGTCGACAACACTAAATGTGAATAAATTAAAGGATATGAAAGTCAAGATACCTGTTTTGTTATGTAAGCTGGAGCAAATCTTCCCACCAAGTTTCTTTGATTCAATGGAACACCTTCCAGTTCATCTACCTTACGAAGCAAGAGTTGGTGATCCTGTCCAATACCGTTGGATGTATCTATTTGAGAGGTATACAACATCAACTATTTTACTTAATATATATTAAATTCACGAACACGAAATCGTAATTTAGCTTTCCTTAAAACTAGTAATTATTTGTATGTATCCCTCTTTAATAGGTTCCTGCACTCCCTTAAACACAAAGTCAAGAACATGGCACGAGTGGAGGGTTCCACTTGTGAAGCATACTTAGTAGAGGAGACTTCCACTTTTGCCTCTTATTACTATCCAGACGAAGTTGACATGAGAAGGACAAGGATGCCTAGAAACGTTGATTCGGGTGAAGGAAGTTCAACTAGTCCTCCTATAACAATATTCAACTATCCGGGCAGATTTAGTGGCAAATGAAAAGGATATTTCTTGGAGCAGTGTGACATTAATGCTACTCATCTATATATCCTTCAAAATTGTGAAGAGGTGGCGTCATATTTAGAGTAAGTTTCTACAATGTCTTTTATAAGTTTAATTGACATTTATGATTATTAATCGTCCTGCTGTTAATCTCTCATATGTAGTATGTATGGCAATTTTCTAAGGGATCTCCAACCTGACATTTCGATCGATCAGGTTGATCGAGAAATTACTTCTCACTTTGATACGTGGTTCAGTAAATATGTAGGTTAAGCATCTTCATTTGTTGCAATACATTTTATCTCCTTAAATGTATGGCATGTATAAGAATAATATAATATTCAATTTTTAGGTACTAGATCTAGTAAACAATGTTCAAAATCCATTATTGACAAATTTGGCATGGGGGCCTAACAGATGGGTCACATCATGGAATACTTACATTGTAAATGGATATAAACTTAACACAAAAACATGGGGTGAAGGAATGCAGTTGTGTAACTCCGGTGTTTGTGTGCGAGCCACTGATGGCAATGTAGAGGATGATTTCTATGGGGTTCTAACTGACATCCTTGAACTCGATTATACCGGTTTCCTATTGATGAAGTTAGTTATCTTCAAGTGTAATTGGTTTGATCTTACTCTTGATGTAGGGACAAAATCGATATAAAATATGATATTGTTCAAGTTAGGCAATCTCGTAGGTATAATAAGGCGTATGACCTATTCATTTTTTCACAACAGGCATATCAGGTTTATTACACGCCATATCCCGAAGGACATCAAGGCTGGTTGGGTGTCATTAAGATAAAGGCTTGCAGTACAATTACTGATAATGTAATCAACCAGCCTGAAATAGATGCTCCGTACCAAGATGATGAGTTTTCAAGACCTCACGTACCGTTGCAGATTACGTCGAATATTATTGTTAATTCTCTGGCGGACATTTCCAGCAATGGGGAAGTGGTTGAAAGAGAGTTAATGGATCAATCTGAGTTGGACGCATCTAACGAAGGCACATTCCAATCAAGTGAGACTGATGAGAGTGAGGGTGAATTTAGTGATGGAGATTCTCCTTAGGTAATTTATTTATTTCATAATTCATTGTGTAATGCTCATTCTACTTAGGTGATTTATTTTTGTATTATTTACACTGTGGTGTAATCATCTTTTCATTTTTAACATAGATGACAAATTCCTCTAGAGGTAGGGGCAGCGTAGTGGTTGTCGTGGAGGTCGTGGCATAGGCCGTGCTGCGAGAGTCCCTCCGCCAGTCGACCCACAGACTTTAGATCGAGACCACCCTGCCAGCACCTTTGTGGACGAGCCACATCAGGGTGATGGAGTTGCACCCCCTACCCAGCCTCATGTGGTCGGGACACAGGCTGCACCGTCATCATCCAAACCTATGCCAGGACCATCATCATCATCGGGGCAGGAGAGCCGGGGTTCATCCGACAGGAGGATTCTTCTTATCCCCAAGGGGATAACGAGTAAACTAATTTAATTTTTTAATATATAAAGTATCGCTAATTTCTATTTACTTGTTTTTTTATTTATTTATAATATTTATTAATGCTCTAATTTTGCTGCAGCTTTATGCCAGCGAAGAGCCCTTCTGATTCGATATCGAAGATTTTTCAACGCAAGTTTGATGGTCCATGGCCTACATGGAAGGTCATCCCAAGAGGCCATAGAGATCGGTTGTTTAAAGAGTTTAAGGTAACAGTTTATTAAGTTATTTAAATTAAATTTACAATATATATATATACACATAAATTTCCTAACAACTATAAGTTGCAGAAAGAGTATAGGTGGGACGCATCTTTAGAGGGGATCGTCGGGGACATATTTGAGCATAAAGGCTCACTGGTAATGAAGAATCTGACGAACAAGCTGAGGAAGGGTAAGAATAAGGGGAAGGGGGTGGATCCTGAGATCAGGAGGCAGCTGGACCAGTACTGGGCTACTGAGAAGTTCCAGGAGATCCAGGCCACAGCTCGGCGTAATCGAGCTTCTGATGGTGGTGCATGTGCTTGGACCGGTGGCTCTAAATCACCCGCCGACCACTTTGACGAGCTGGTAATACTTAAAACCTTATTGACTTAGTATACTATTTCATAAGTTTTCATTTTTAAATATTCTTACGAATTTAATATTATATTTTTTTGTGTAGAAAGCACAGAAACAGCGGGTCCCCCACTGCTATGGAGTTGGTGGAGAGGACGAAGAAGTTGAAGTCGGGAGCATTGGTCAACGACAAGACCCGTAACTATGTTGTAAGCAAAAAAACAATTTAGTTTATACTTGTAATTTATTATAATTGATTTGTTAATATTTATTATAATTTTAACTAAATCTCTCCATCTATACTTTGCAAGTGGGCTTCAACGAGAAGAAGGACGATGCCATATCACGTGCCTCACAGTCACAGGATGAGGCCTTGACTGGTGAGGGGCCCTACTCTCCTGTCTCCGTCGAAGATAATGCTATTTATTTGGAGGTCGTCGGGGGCAGGAACAAGAAGGGCCATGTGTATGGCCTCGGACACCTGGGAGGCGAGTTTATCTCTTCATCGTCCGGCACGCCTGCTCCTTCCTACGCGGATATCATCCCTCCGGAGTAGTTCAACCAGATGCAGGACACCATCACGCAGCTGAACGCGGAGCTTCAGGTGAAAAGGGAGAGATAACAGCAGATGGCGAACCAGATTGCAGAGTTGACTCAGGCACACCAGCAGCTGATGCAAACGACCATCGAGCAGGGCCAGACACTACGGCTGGTGTTGGAGCAGATGAGGATCCAGTCTCCAGTTGCTCAGGGTGAGCTCTGGCGGTTGTGCCGCCTGCTGCCGCTCCTCCAGTTCCGGCGCCTGCTACTGATGATGCTGCTCTAGAGGATGATCAGATGGCATACATCGGCGGCACGGACGCTGAGGATGATTGGGTTCCTCCACCTCCTCCTCTTCATGACAGATTTTTTTTTTTCATTTTTTAGATTTTAAACGATTCTTGTACGACACTTTGGATTATTATTTTTATACATATTCAGTATTTTTTATAATTGTATATTTCATTAGTAATTTGGTGTGTTTTATTAATAATTTTTCTATACTTTAAAGCAAAAAAAAACTATTATTTTAAAAATTAATTTTTTTTTTAAAAATTCCAGTTTAGTGACCAAATTAGCAACCCATAATTTGGTCGCTAAACTTTAGTTAAAAGAAAAAAATTTGTGGTCCAGCGACCGAAATCGGTCGCTAATATTGGTTAATAGTAACCAACATTAGCTACCGATTATCGGTCGCCAAACATGGTTACCCAAATCATGTGACCAACCGATTAGCGGCCGAATTTTATTACTTAGTGACCGAAAATACGGTCGCCATTTAGCGATCGAAATATAAATTTGGTCGCTGAAACCTTAGCGACCAGGTTATCAGCCGCCACCATAAATTTGTCGGTCTCTAAACAGTTGATTTTTTGTAATGTAACCCGACTTCTCAATATGATTTATTTTTTTATAAAAAAATTTAGGTGATAAGTCGTTTTGGGCTAAAACGACTTCTCAACATAGATTTTTTTCGTTTTAATTAATCTTTAGTTTTAATTAATTAAATATTTTGTTAATTTAATTAATAACTAATTAAATTTATTAAAAAGGTTAATTAGTTGGAATAATAATTTTAAAACTTTTTTTGTATTTAATTAATAGTTTGAATAATATAATTTAAGGTATAATATTAGCTAAAAACGGTTAATATTATTTAATTAATAACTAATTAAAATAATTTCATAATTAATTAAGTTATAATAAATTAATGTTTTAAATGCCCTCCAGTCCCACATCGTGTAGGTCGCCGTTACGGCGTGGACGGCGCTGAACATACTTTTAACTGTTCCAGCTGAAATTCAGCTCAATCCTTCATGATCATGAAACAAACAATAAAATACACACTTTTTATTGCAAGGTGAAAAAAGCAAGAAGAAAAAATAGAAGTTGCCTTGCGGGGAACTTTCCTTGGAGGCTTTGGAGGGGTGGAACAATCCAAAGATAAGCCTTGAAGAAGATCTGCAGGGTATGAATCTGTCATGGAATGAACAACAGTCAAGGCGTAGTGAGGTTGCGCTCATTCAAGCTAGGAGGTTTAGCCCTCATTTTCTGCTTCTACTTTTGCTGCTTCTTTTCCTCACAGATGTGAAAGCAGAGAGAGAGATCACTACAAGAAAAATTGATTTTAGCGAGGGCCAAAAGCCGTCGTAAATCACAAAAATCCGTCGCAAAACAATTTTTCTGACGGATTTGTGACGGCCACAAATCCGTCGCATATAGGGTCGTCGCAAAATTTTTGCGACGGCTTTTTATAAATAGCCGTCGCAAATTAACGACGGCTCAAATAATAAAAAAATAGCGACGGCCTGGCCGTCACAAATCAACAGAAATTAGTGACGGCCTAGCCATCGCAAATTACAATACATATTTTTTTAAAATAAAATAAATAATTTGTTGCTTTGCTTCTTTGGAATCACAAACAGAAATCTTCCACTAATCACAATCTGGATTATCTTCATAATTTTTCTTGTTAGCTTGCTCAGGTAACTAACTTCCATACTGGAATTCGGTTCAGCTCTCCAGCTCTGGCCGCAACCATGGAGGATCTTATTCCAGCTTATACCTTCATACTTGGCATTATTTCCAGATTCATCAACCTGTAATACGAAACCATGTAAAACTTATGAAACAAAACAAAACAAATGCAATTCATACATGGATTGAAGTTGAAACAAACACAAAACTTATGAAACAAATAGAATACCTGTGACCGGAAGAGGCTTGGATGGTGGCCGGAGATGCAGCGGCCGGTGGCGGCAACGGTCTTCGAGAAATGGCAGTGGGGAAAGGAGAGGAGAGGGAAATGAGAGGAAATGGGAAACAAACGATTGCGTGACCGTCCTTGCGGCGGTCGTGGTGGCCATCCGTGGTGGAGATGGGAAGAGGTGGAGACGCGAACGGCTGGGAGCTGTGGAGGCGCGAGAGGAGAGAGCTGGACGATAATGAAAAGGGGCTGGGTCTGAAATATTATATTGGACATTAGCGACGGATTTTCCGAAGGCCTAGCCGTCGCAAATCTGGACAAAATATTAGCGACGGCTTTGACCGTCGCAAACATAGCCACCTCGAAATTCCCATTTCCCTTAGCGACGGCTTTGGCCGTCACAAATCTGGACAAAATATTAGCGACGGCTTTGGCCGTCGCAAACATGGCCACCTCGAAATTCCCATTTCCCTTAACGACGGCTTTGACCGTCGCAAATCTGGACAAAATATTAGCGACGGCTTTGGCCGTCGCAAACATGGCCACCTCGAAATTCCCATTTTCCTAGCCGTCGCAAATCTGGAAGCCGTCACAAATTTGGAGCCATTTATTTCGCAGAAAAGCGCACATTTATTAGTGACGTGTTTTCTGACGGCTGCTGTAAAAGGCCGTCGCAAATTATTAAAAAACAACAATGATGCATACTGACGGTCCATGCCGTCAGAAAATGACTAAATTTTCGTTTGCTTTTTGGCCGTCGCAAAAAGTCCGTCGCAAATAGGCCTGATTCTTGTAGTGGATATATTAACGGTCAAATTCTGGAGAGGTTTGTAATTAAAAAAAAAAATCTGGAGAGGTTTTATAGGAAGATGATAGAGAGAAGAGGTTGATATTGATAAGGTTATAAATTTGTTTGTTTCCTCAAAGCGATTCCAACAGTCACTTAACAATCAGGCTAGTGTGTGCATTGCCTTAAATAGTGAATACACTCTAATTATGCTAAACCCTTCATTGTTATTATGCTCTAAATTTTGAGTTTTTTTTTTGTTATTGATATAAGACTATTAGGATTTATGCTATGTTTGGATTAACACTTTGTTTGTTTGCCATGATTTTGGCAAGAGGGAACTAGCGCAGAGGGAACTAGCACAGAAAATAGAGAACTCGGTCGTTTGGATATTGAAAGAAATGAGGGAAGATTGAACTTTTCTGTGGGACCCACTGCCATATTAAAATCTCTCCTTCCTTGGTGAGAGAATGGAGAACCGAAGAAAAAAAAGTGAAAGGACAGGTTTGTTTTTTACTTTTTTACACTATACATATATTTTATCAGGGATTAACATGTCATTACAATAAAATTTAACTTATTTTCTTTTCCACTTCTCTTATACTTCTTTCAATCGAAACAACCTGAAAATCTACTCATTTTATACTCATCCTTTCTTCTCTTCTAATTCTCTCTTCCCTACTTCTCTTTTCATCCAAACAATACGTAAGAGAGAAGTAGGGAAGAGAAAAGAGAAAATGAGTAGAAAATATGTAAGTTTTTAAGTTGTTTGGATTGAAAGAAGTAGGAGAGAAGTGAAAGGGAAAGAAAAGTTAAATTTTCTCTCCTCTCATTTGGTTGGATAAAATAGTGGAAAGAAAGAAAATAAGTTTATTGTGTAAAGACAAATTTGTCCCTAAGAAAAAGGAGGTTGGTATTTATAAGATTATAAATTTTGTCTTCAACACACATCTTATTATGCATTCTAATGATTTGTTGTATAATAGTCTGACTATCAGCAAAACAAACTAATTATTAATTATTATTATTATTATTATTACTATTATATTAAAATTTTTTGAAGCAATTATTATTATTATATTATTAATTATTATTAACAATGGGATGATATAAACGTCTGACTGCAATGTATATACTCAAAGGGTGCCATGAAAACGAATTAAAAAATAAAATCAACAATGTCATTTTCTTTAATTCATTAACATTTTTTCCCGTAAAAAAAATAACATAAAAATTCATTAACATTTTTTAACTGCTGCACCAATTCAGATTCCAGAAGCACCATGGTATGATGGTAGTCCTCATGCCTTGCGGATGCAGTGAATCACCACAATACAATACAGTACACTCCTTCTGGTTAGGTGATAAAGTGAATACAATAAATATTCCACCTTGAGTACACAAGCTTAACTCAAAGTCTCTTACGCGACGATTTGGAATATGAACACACTGACGGCGACTTCGGTGGCACTGGCGGCGTGGTGGTCCTGGACAGTGGCGCAGGTGGCTTGAGGGAGAAAGCTTGCTGTTGATTTGGGAGAAGAGATGTTGCAGCAGAGACAAGGCATTAGGTAGAGAAGAAGGAGTTATAATTGTCATTTCATATATGGTTCTCTCCTCTTCTCAAGTTTTCTCCTCATCAACGGAGAGAGTTTTTTTTTGGGTGGGTCCCACAGTTATTTTTTCTCTCTTCCTTGTTTTTCTTCCTTCCCAAACAGCAGAAAACCTCTTTTTCTCTCCCACTTCTCTCTTCTCAATTTCTCTTGATCCGCGTTGGGCTTCTTGATGAATCCTTTTTTAATTCTTACAACATTGCAATTAGAGAAAAAGATATTTGATACACTACCAACATTGCAATTAGTAAATTCTTATTAATTAATTTGATTAATTATGAAATTGTTTTAATTAGTTATCAGTTAAATTAATTATTTAAAACTAAAGATTAATTAAAACAAAAAAAAACTAGGTTGAAAACAACGACTTCTCACCTAAAATTTTATATAAAAAAAATCATGTTAAGAAGTAGTGTTAACCCAAAACGACTTCTCAACATGTTTTCAAAACCATGGTAGGTTGATATATAATCTAAAAAGGATGTTATTGATGTAAATAAAAAAAAATAACAATGATATTTTGAAAAAAAATCCCTATATTGAAAGGTGAAAAGTGAAAATAATTGAAAGAAAAGAATGTCACCCTGATCTGACGCGGTAATAATTAATGATCTCATAAAATTGGACTAGCTATATACCTAAAACTTAGTACTTCAATTTTAGTTTATTATTATATACACTCAGTTAGTGAAATTTTACCGAGGATGAGCTGTGTTAAGAATTACAGTACATATTAGAAAAAGAAGGGCATCAAGCGGTCCTATAAAAGACAATACGAGTTTGAAAAGTCTGAACAAAGAAAAAAGGAATAGGGTATGTGGCTGCTAGCTAGAGCAACAGTTCACGGAAAAGAAATGGAATTTCTTTCAAAGATTTGAGATAAGAGGCTAAGACAATTATGTACTTGCAAGGATTAAATTCAAAGGAATGTATATATACAATGTGGGACCAAATGTTGACGAAGGGAATGTTTGCATCGAACAAGGGTCAATCATCCTTGTCAACCCTACCAAGGTGGAGATGAGTTTGGTGAGATTTAGTTTTGTCCACAAAACTAATGATTAACGAAAGACTCTTGTCACTCTTTTGAATTTAAGATCGCCGTGTAAAATTTGACGCGTGACAGACTTTCATACCATGCAAGTCAATTTTGATAGGGATTGTTGCCAGTGGAAACAAACCCTCAATTATGTCTTTCTATCAAATATTTTTATTTTAAAAACAAGAGAAACATATTTGCAAAGCTGAGTACTAAGGAAATTGATTAACGAATAAAAAAAATCTTATGATGATAAATTTAACACTTGTTGGTGATTCATCAGGATTTTATTAGACTGTAATATATGTCATATATATTGATCGATAATAAAGTCTATTCTATCCCAGCTAAACTATATATCAAAGTCAAGATCATTCAAGTCCTTATAAGAGACATTGTTTCGTATATCCCTAAACTTAACTCATACATAAACAGATTCCCTGGAATTAACAAACGTTTCTTAGGCACCTTGAACTTCCGGTATAATGAATTGTGTTTGGATTTCCGTTGAAAAGATTTCAAATAGATGTTTGTTCAAAAGCTTCTCAGTCCAAACACACACATAGTGAATACATGGGTATTTCTAATGCATGATTTGTATATTTGTTCTATTGTTGAATGTTATTTAGAGTTTCTAATCACTATCTATTATCATTATGTAATTTAATAATCCATTATCAATACTTAAGATAGTTTGATCATATTTTTGGATTTTTTAGTTTTAATTATATAATTTTTTATTGAAAAAAAATAATTGAAGCATGTTTATATTTTATAATATAATATAATTTACATTTCTCAAGGTTAGTATTTCACATCAATATATATTAGTATGTTCAGGGGATTATTGAATAATAAGTTAACAAGAAAATTTAACAAAGTTAATCCAAAGATGATCTAGTAATTATAAAATTTTATTTATTAATTTAATTTTTTAAAATATTATTTCTATTCGAATATTTACCTTAAACCTTCGTATGTATATCTTATGGAAGTGAAAATTCTAGATGAAATAATAATAACAATATTAGTATATATAGTCCGGTAGAACAAAGTGGTTGAGTGTAAGTGGTTAACGTACTGCTACTTAAGGACGAATCATTCGAGCTCTGTCCAAGCTCGATCATTGGGTATGCAACAATCTTTGGTCAGGTTTTTTAACCGCGCAGTCGACTCGGAGATTAGTCTCATAGCGGGTCCAAAGGATCTAAGCCGTGGGAATACTTCGAGGGTTCACTCGGTCCCAATGACTAATTAGTTTGAGTATCAAACAAAAAAAAAATATAGTCCAGTAGGTTTTTAAGAAATTTAATTATTGAGTTTAAATGTATCATATGATTATTGAATAGAATGTTTTACAAAAGGAATTGAAAGGTAAAAGAGAGAAGATTATTAAGGAAATGAGGTTGAAGGCTTACGAGTTTTATTATGGGAAAAGAAAGTCTAAATATTTAACAACATTGTAAAAATCAATATTTCAAACTAATATTAATTTCATTCATTATAGAATATATTATAATAATTTGAATATTGATATTATAATAAAAGGGCAAATCTTCCCCTTATATTTGAATGGCTATACCAAAACAAAGTAAGATAGGATAGCTCTAGTATTATTATTAGTGGGCGGCTCTTCTAATAAATAAGAACCACCGGGGTTGACTCACCAAGCTTACCAACAAGTCAACAACACAACCCTCTTTGATTAACATATAAATTAAGCAAAAGGTACAAAAACACGTGTGGCTATGAGAAAACGATGAAGAAAAGAAAAACGCCTGCCATTTCTATACACTTGAACCCAAACTCGTGGCCACAATGTGTTTCTCTTTTTCTCTTTCTTTTCATCCTCATTTGGCAATTTCTTTCTCTCCTTTCTTTATTTCTTCATTTTTATCACTTTTAAATAATTTTATTTATTTTTTATCCTTCCCCGTTATCATGAAACTTGGAGTTGGATCATAGCCGATCCCATCTTGCATAACACGTGATCGATCGCTCATTGGTGAATAAAATATATAATTTGCTTCCTAATAGCAGTCTATAGTTTCCTTAATTTTCTTTTTAATGACCTCGCTCCATTTCATTCCGCACATTGCGCATGATATTGTTAATGAGGAATGATTTTTTATATAAAATGGGGATACCCTTTATTTTTTATTTTTTATTTTTGAGAAGCGTATATATATAAAATAAAAAATAAGTGAGAGATATAGATAAACATATATGATATCATATATGGTGTCCAAAAATTCTGTTCAGATATCATAACTCATTATTAATGCATGACATCAGCCTGTATCGGTAGATGTATATATATATATATATATATATACGGGTATATGAAATACATTTTTTTTTGTGAAAGGGATATATGACATATATTTAATTAAAATAAGTTTAATCCAAAACCGGCATAAACAAAAATGAAATAATTTAACTTCAAACTCTTTCCCTTCTTTCTACACATGTAGACGTCATTAGAGGGGGTGGTTTTGGATATTTTTGATCTGGAATCACCCATTTACTTCGTTTTTTCTCCCATTTTATTCAAATAAGTGGTTTTTCCACATAGATTTGATTTTTTTTCTTCGTGTTTTTTGCCGTCCGTGTGCGACAGTATTGTTGTTCATCATCTTGGTGAGGTATTGTTTGGTTTCCCGTCTTGGTGCGGTGTTCGTTTGTTTCATATTGGCAGATCTGCTTCGATCCATCACATATTTGATAAGAATTGGGCGTCAATGTTATAGATCCAAAGACATGTGTATTTCAGTGACTTTGATTTTGTCACTTTTGTAGGCATTTTGATTTTGACGTGTTATGCTATTAATCTGGGTATTTCAGTTTTTAGCGATGTTGGATTTGTGTATTTTAGCCATTTGAATGAATGAATATATTTTTAGTATAAAAAAAAATGAAACAATTTATTTATGCCACGACTGTGATAGCAGTTTTTAGTTAATGGTACGGCTATAACTTGATTGCAGAACATGTAATTACCGAAATGCAAGGATTATAATAAAATTCTAATTACTGCTGATAAATTATATGGTTTCTTTTAATTAAACACGGTTAATTAGTAAATGTATTTTTTCTACTGAGTATTTAAGTAGTTTGAGCAGTGGTCACCCATGACATGAGCAATGGCGGGTCCAGACGGTCATTTTCTCCTCTGTAAAAGGAAGGAACATTTTGGAAACAGAAGAGGACAATGAAGAAGCTCCAAAATGGGTTGGACGGTCATGACCGAAACAAACCAGAAAGAAAGCGCTGGAATCATCTATATATAGACTAGCAAGTAAGCCCATACTTAGTTTTTGTCTTTTTAATAAATTAAATAATATTTAGTTTTAATTTTAAAAGTGGCAATAACTCATTTATATTTGAGTTAATTAAAAGTTAAAATTCGAAATTTAAATTGGCTTCCTACTAGTGTTTGTGATATTATTGATAAAGATACGAGGACTTTCATATGGGAGTGAATATGGGACTTTGATAACTCATGGTATGATTATAACTTAATCTAAGCAGCATGTACGTATAAGCATTTAAGATTGGCCCAATGAATTGAAGGAGTGAACTAATTCGTATAATAAGTTTGGGAGTTACTTTATTGTTTAAAAGGTCTTGATGATTTAGACTCAAATTTCTTGACATATATTTAATACAATTGTCTTTATTTATAAACACAATAATAAATAAAAAAAATTGTAGTGTTAACACTTGACATATGACACATGGTTGCATAGGGAAGATGACACATGACTATATGACATTGCATAGGGGACACAAATTTATTGTTTACATTTCTGTTTAATCTTATTTAATTAATTTTATCTAAATATTTAATTTATTTCAATTTTAATTTCAAATTTAAGGTCATACAAAATGTATTTACGTAAATCTTATCAAAACTAAAAATAAATTGAAATTCAAAAATTTAAATTTAAATTTAAATTTTAAATGTAATTAAATTTATCTAATTATTTAATTTATTTCAATTTTAAGGTCATACAAAATGTATTTACGTAAATCTTATCAAAATTGATTTTAAATTGAAATTATATAAATTGAAATTAAAATTTTAAATTTAATTTATCTTATCTAATTGTTTAACTTATTTCAATTTTAAGGTCGTACAAAATATATTTACATGAATCTTATCAAAAATGAAAGATATTTGAAATTATGTAATTCAGAAATGTATGTAATCTTATTTGAATGACTAACTTTAAATGAATTTGGGTTATTTATGTAATTCTTATTTTTAATTTATTTAAATTTTAATTTCCAACATAATAAATCTGTTTTAAAAAATAACTTATTCTGATTACTTTTTTTTGTAAACACAAGGGAAGCATACAAAAGCATCAATGTAAAATCAGACATCCCAACTATATTGGCACCCCTGATTTTACCAATCATCCATCTATCTATCTATCTATAAACAATACATTTATGTCCCCTATACAATGTTATGTTGCCATTTGTCATCTTTCCTATATAACCATGTGTTATATGCCAAATGTCAACACTACAATTTGTTGATTTATTATTGTGTTTATAAATTTAAAAAAAAATAACAAATAACAAAATAAAAATAAAAAAAATAGGCAAAATTAATTCAATTGAAAACAAATTTTTGAATTCCAATTTTAAATTTAAATCAAATATCAAATTTGAAAACAAATCTTCAACCAATTAATAATTAGTCTTCAACATTTGGGTTAATTTCTAAAATTTAAATTTAAAATGTAATTAATATTATCTAATTATTTAATTTATTTCAATTTTAATTTCAAATTTAAGGTCATACAAAATGTATTTACGTAATCTTATCAAAACTACAAATAAATTTAAATTAAAAAATTTAAATTTAAACTTAAATTTTAAATGTAATTAAATTTATCTAATTATTTAATTTATTTCTATTTTAACGTCATACAAAATGTATTTACGTAAATCTTATCAAAATTACTTTTAAATTGAAATTATATAAATTGAAATTAAAAATTTAAATGTAATTTATTTATCTAATTATTTAATTTATTTCAATTTTAAGGTCATACAAAATGTATTTACGTAAATCTTATCAAAAATGAAATAAATTCGAAATTATGTAATTCAGAAATATATTTAGTCTTATTTGAATGACTAACTTTACATGTATTTTGGGTTATTTACGTAATTATTATCTCTAATTTATTTCAATTTTAATTTCCAATATAGTAAATCTATTTTAAAAAATAACTTATTCTGATTACTTTTTTTTTTAAACTCTAGGGAGGTATGCACAAATATCACTGTAGAACCAGACATCCCAACTATGTTGGCACCCCTGATTTTACCAATCATCTGCAACACACCCCATATTTATTAAAAAAAATAAAAATAAAAGAATACTTATTATGATTACTTACCTTTTTTCTTTTTATCTTCTTTTTTTTTGTAAAACGAGTAACACTGTAACAACTTATTTACAATAATTATTTGTTTATAGATTTAATTTCAAGTTTGATATTTGATTTAGATTCAAAATTGAAATTCAAAAATTAGTCTTTAATTCATATTATTTACAATTAATATTGTATGCTTTCTCTTACTCACCATATATAAGTTGGTCGTTCTTACTTCATACTATTGTGTTCACTACTTACGTGTTCTCTTCAATTCCTATTGACTTAAGATGACCTCTAAATATACTTATCTTGATGACATAACGCCTGAAAATGAGGATTGTAAGATCAAAGTAAAGGTTATGCGGCTATGGTATGTACTTATCTTGATGACATAACGCCTGAAAAGGTTTTATGCCGATCAATTATAAAATAAACATTTAAAAAAAAGTAATTTAGAAAAAACCTAATTCGGGAAAAAAAATAAATTTTAAAAAAATATTATAAAGAAGATATGTTTAAAAAATAAATAAATAAATTTAAATAATCCAAAATAATCCATCGATTGACAACTCCTTCTACTGTTATAGGAACCGTAGAAGAAAAGTTGTTAATTGATAAAGTGATATACATATTGAATATTAAAATATATATAAATATTAAAATATAGTAATTTGTTCGGTTCCAAAATAACCGAATTAAAGACCATTGGGTTTGGTTCAATTCGAAGACGTGCATAAAAAAGAAAAAAAAAGGAACCAATTTAATTGGTTGATTCGGATTTTCAAATTCATCGAATTATTGGTTCGAGTCTTACGACCCTAAACTTTTTCGAAGAACAGGGTAGCTTTGCTACCTTTCCTGACTAAAAATATTTAAAAACCAAAAAAAATTATAAACTTTAAAAAGTCAATAACAATATCCGAACCAATTAAAATTGGTTTGGTTTGATTCGGTTCGAACCGGAAAATATTAAAAAAAAAATATATATATATATATATAAATAAAAAATATTAAATTATATATACATTAAAATATAAGTTGTAAAAATTAAAACATCAAGAACATGACAACTCTACTTTTACTGTTTGTCAATTTATGATTGGTTGACAGTGTAAAAAAAACTTTACACTGTAAGTGTATACAAATAAATTAAAAAAAAGAGTATTAGCAAAAAAAATTATTAGGAAAAAAATTAAGAAAAAGTAAAAAAAATATATAAAAACTAAAAGAAAAAATTATAAAAAAAATTACAAAAAGTTTTAAAATAAAAAAATAAACGTAAAAAAAATTAAAGTTTTTATAAAAAATGTAATTTTTTTTAAAACAAAAAATCCTACTGTTGACATGTGTGTGTCTAGTAAAATTGTCTATATAACTTTTATATTAGTATAGATTCACATGTACCATATATTTTATATAGATTTGTATATATTGTGTTAAAAACTTTATATAATTAATGTATCAAAATTCAAAAGTTATTTATAATACAAGAATTGATAATCAAATAATTTAAAAATCATCCATAACTTATCCCGTGCGAGGACATGATCAAATTCTAGTTATTGATAAAGGTACCGGGACTTTTTGATACGGGAGGGAATATGGGACTTTGATTAACTCACGGTATCGTTGTAACTTAATCTAAGCAGCATGTACGTATAAGCATTAAGATTGGCCCAATGAATTGAAGGAGTGAACTAATTCATATAATAAGTTTTGGAGTTATTTTATTATTTCAAAAGGTCATAATTTAGACTCAAACTTCTTGACATATATTCAATACAATTATCCTTATTTTGTCCTACGTGAATTTTATCCTACGTGCGATTTTATTCTCCAATATCCACCCTCAAATTTAATTGGAGGCCCAATTATGACTTTATTTTATTTTATTTTTTTCTGTTTCTGGGGCTGTACTTATTTTTTGAGTCTCAAATGCCTCGGGTCAATTATTTTTGGATTATATGGTTTGTGCCATTTTTTGAGTCAAAGACCTCGAATTTTTTTTCTCATTAAAATGAGGTATGATACCATATGAATTACATCTAAGATTGGACCTAATTGAGATAATATATTGATTTGAATAATAAATTTATGAATTACTTTATTATCCAAAATATTTAAATAATTTAGACTCAAATTTTCCAACTTATATATACATTATAATTATCTTTATTTTACGGTACTTAAGACTCTATTCTCCAACAACATAAAGGCTTAAGATTGACATCTAAGATTGTGAATATCACTACATATCTTAAGGTTGGATTTATAATACATGTTGGAGATGGAGATGGAGATGGAGATCGCGTGGCTTGTTAGATGATCATTAATAATTTTTTAGGGCTCGTTTGGTGGTCAAGATAGGATAGGGAAGGATAGGATAAGAGAGCAGGATATGATATGAGCAGGATAACCTGTTATCCTATTCGACGTTTAGTATCCACCAGATAACCAACTGGATAGCATTGTAATTTTAGTACGAATTTTAAAATTTTCGTTTTTGTTCTGAATGTTTTCATATTTTATTAGATTTTAGTTTTTTATAATTTTTTATTTTTTAAGATTATATAAAAAGATAAAATTGTCCTTGTGATAAAATTACATATAATATTTTAAAATATTGTTTAGCTTAAATTAATTTTGTTATAATTTTAAATATTCATTTTTAGTTTTTACTTTACATATAGTTAAATTATTAGAATATACTTTTTATTTATTTTTTAGTTTTTGAAAATAATGTGAAGTAACAAAATTAGCCTTGTGACAAAATAAAAATAATTTTTTAAATTAATTATTAATATTTTTATTATTTTATGTTTTATTATACCTTTTTTGGTAACCATATTATATTTTATTATACTTTAATTATTTTATATATAAAATATTTTTATACTTTATTATACTATAAATCACCTTATCCTATATTGTTGAGTTCTAACCCAGCTTCTCCCTAAGGATAGAATTTTAACTAGATGGACATGATAGGATAGGTGACAGGATTGGTTTATTCTATCATGCTGGCTCACCAAACAACAGTTTCAGACAGGATATGATAGCTTATCATATCCTGTCTCTCTTATCCTGACCACTAAACGAGGTCTTAATGTACAAATAATATCAATATTGATGAGTATAAGGAATATTCAAAGGTGAAGGTTATGGTGCATCACCCACAAAATGGTATAGTGGTGTACCACCCAAGTAGTACAATTTGATTGGTTTAGATTGCTACTCGGGTAATTTGGACTTTTCAATTGTCAATTCTATGGTGCACTCTCCCAAAAGTGACGTATGGATACACCTTAAAATGAAGCAATTTCTTTTTTGTCGGTCAAAGTGATCGAAGTGTTCATTATTAATTGTATTTGCACAATGAGTGTTGGTATTTTTATATTTGCATCTTCATGTTTTTTTAATAACAAATAGAAAATACTTGTGCTGCTTCAACAATGGCTGAGCCAGTAACTAAGGTTCTTGGATCTTGAATCCGGCACCTCGGAGAAGATTGGATCTGATGGTTACTTCAACATTGTCTTAGGCAATGGACGACCTTGTCTAAGCAGCTCCTTCGCCATCACCAGGACCATCGACCTCATCTCTTGAACCGCTAAGAAATCGAAGGGACTCATCCCGTCCAAGCGGCCGTTCTGCTCCCTACCCGGCCACCAGTCCTCTTCCTCTTCCGCTCAAGTTCCTATGTTCCGGTCATCACCACTGCGCCGTCCTCCATCGTGGTTCTTCACCCAGATCTTCGTCACCCACCGAGCCCAGTGCCCAGATCTCCTCCGTTCTAAGAGTCTTCATCTCTGGCCATCAGACCCACACATCGTCTCCGCCGCGTCGTTCTTCTCTCCGGTCGGTCGCTTTATCTCTGTTCGGCCCTGTTCTCCGGCGTGGTGGTCTATTCGCGTGGCCAACAGAGAGGTGGTGACAACAGAGGTTTAGGTGGAACGGTCATGGATAGTCCTCCTCTTGCATGTTTGTTGTACTATCTTGACTGGAGGGTGGTGGTGATGGTGAGAGAGAAAGGTGGGGTGATGGTGGTGGTGAGGGAGAAGTGGGGGCGACGGTGAGACTGAGAAGAGAGGACATTTTTTTTTTTAATAAAAAAATAGACCCATGCTACCTAGCACGAAACGAAGGGATGAAGAATTCAAAGCAACCAATAGAATTCAAGAATAAAACGAAAAAGGTGGAGTTTAGTGTAAAAGATAGATAATTAATGAAAGCAATTTACTAGAGATTATATGTACACTTTTTTTTTTTAAAAAAAAAAAACTCTTTATGTGTAAATCTAAATACATCCCCAACTATTCTATACAGTTTGACCAAATTCAAAATTTGAAAAATCAATATATGGTTTGTGGCATAATAGATGGTTAAGATTGATTTGTATTAATGTGCACTCATGCATCACTTTTTGAAAGGGTGAACCTTAGCCCACACCCACACTTTGACCAGAAATAATAGCTTTTGACCAAGAAAAATTTATAAATCCAAGTGACAATTTGAACATCTAGATTGTGTCACTTGAATAGGATACACTACGTCACTTTGATGGGTGGTGTATCTAAGACAACACCATATTCAAATCCATAGGACAAAGTAAAGTAAAATACGGCAAATTCTAATGTCTTCCATCTTAAAGATGGAGAATTGAAACTTATAAATTATAGCCATAGATATATTAATATAAAAAAAGAACGGTCCTGAATGAAACAGTTTGAAAAGGGTAAAATGGGCAAAATAATTTTTGACCAATGAATTAAGTTTTTACGTGCTATCTGGGGCTGTCAGGTCTTGATTCTTGGGATTGTACAAAAACTTCTGATTAGACAATGCTTAGCCATGTTTGGATTTAATCATATGGTGCATATATTGTTAAATCATATATTGTTAAATCATGTTTTTAGAAAAAACTTATTTGTTTCAAAAAAAAAAAAAACTTATATATCTCACCGCTGTATAAGTGGTCGAATTAAAATATACGCAAAAAATTATGAAAAATCAATTTAAGGTAGAGTTTAATTTCTATGTACTGTCAGTATAAAGATTTTTATACTGACAATTAATTAGAAATCATGAAATTGATGATTTTAAGGTGGTTAGGATAATAATCAAAGATTTATAATTATATATCAATTTCTGATTAGTTGACAGTGTAAAAAAACTTTACACTGTCAGTATATACCAATTAAATCATTTGCTTTATACTTTGGGTGGCCTTTGGTTCTTTAGAATGTTTATTCCCAAACAAACCATATTCTCGGCAATCACATTCCTCGGAATGTTTTTTCCCCACGTTCACATATGAGAATAAAATTTTCTCAAGTTTATAACTATCATTCACTAATTTTATTCCTAGAAATCTTTTATGCCCGAGAATAAATTTTTAAAGCTTGTACAAAACATGGAAAGCTTCTATTTCCTTGCCAACATTCCCAGAAATACTTTTTTAAAGGGACCCACATGAATTCAAGTGGGACCCACATGAATTCAAGTAGGACCCACATAAATTAATGGAACCCATTTCCAAAATAATGGGACCCACAAGAATTTTAACCAATTGGAGAGACTGTGTTGGAAAAAATGTGTTAGAGAGCATGTTGCTAGTACTCCTCTTTTATATATTATAAAAGATATTTTATTTTTATCACAACATTAAAAATATTGGTTTTATAATAATAATTTAAAAAATTATACATATGATGATTTATAATTGATTGGTATATACTCCCTCTGATCCACAATATATGAAACAAAACCCTAAAACACAAAGACCAAAGAAATGTATTGGAATGAATTAATTGTAATTAATACTCATATAAATTTCCAAAAACAACCCTTCTAATTTTAATTAATATTTGAAAGCCTATAATTAATGACAATAATTAATAAGGGCAGTGTTGAAAATTATCATTTAATATATGTGAAAATTGATGCTTGTTTCTTATATTTTGGACCAAAAAAAAAAGAATTCATTTATTTCTTATATTGTGGACCGGATGGAGTAGTATAGAAATATTTAAACTATCAGAATTAAACTCTTCGAAAAACATATTTTACTATGTAAATTTGTTAAGAGCAATACTAATTATTTTAGGATTCTATAAGGATATTCTTTTCTAAAATATGATGTTTATTTAGGATTATATTTTTTCATAAGTTTTCCGAAGGTCTATAAAATATTTTTTTGGGAAAAATCTTTAAACAGAGGGGTACAATATTTGAATAGTACTAAATTAATTTGAGTGTTTGATATGCAATTATCAGCTTTTTTGTGGTATAAATACTAAAAATATAATTAAATCTTTTAAGTAATATTTCCATAAAAATAATAGTTGAAACTTCAATTTAATTTTGGTGGAAAAAGAATTAAAAGATTAATAGTACTGGTATCCATGTGATTCATGGAGTATTGATAATATTATTTATATTATTTTTAATTTATATTTCTAAATTTAAAATATATGAATAATAATGAATAAGTTTTGATGTATGAATTTTATTTGAGGTATGAAATTTTGATAAAATTTAGTTACATCGTATCATCATCGTCTAATAAACTTAATTCAGCTCTCATATTTATCTATCATTATCTCTTTTAGTTCGAGGAGTGCTAGCAACATACTCTTTCTAGCACATTCTCTTTTATTAGTTGAAATTCATATGGGTCCCACTGTTTTAGAAATGGGTGGCACTAACTTATGTGAGTGCTATTTAAATTTTGTATGACCCACATGAATTCCAACCAATAGGAGAGAGTGTGTCGGAAAGAGTTTGTCAGAGAGTGTGTTGCTAGCATTTCTTATGAGGATGACTTTTCTCACTATTTAATATTGAAAAATGATTATTTAATTAAAAATAATTTTTTAAACAAAATATGCACTAAAAAACACGCTCATATCTCTCATTATTTTAGGGCTTTTTAAATAATAATCATGCTCCTTAGTTTTGTTTTTGTTTTATTACATTATTTTATTTAATTATTGTTGAATATAATTAATATATGGACGGTGAATTTATGTGGACGGTGGAGTCACATGCATTGTATTTTTATGATTCATTGTATATTTCTCCTAGGACTTAGTATAGACTTTTATTATTCTAGGAATCAAGTCTAGAGTCAAGTATATATATATATATATATATATATATATATATATATATATATATATATATATATATATATATATATATATATCTTGTACTCCTATTCAATTATATACAAGTAAAAGGTAAAAAGTATTCAGTTTTATTATTCAAGCTGGTATCTAGAGCCTTGTTGGTTCTTGTTTGGTATATTCATTGGATTTTAGCTGTTGTGAACACTAGCCCACGTTTTTGAAGTTGTCTGGTGACCGGAGTGACACTGCCGTTCACCTCAGATGTCGCCGACCAGACGTCCGCCCAAGCTTCGCCTCTAGATTCGCTGTCACGCGCCCTCAAGGGCCGTCAACAAAATTCTCACTCTCCGGCGCGTGTAATCCTCCCGCCGCCTTCCCGGCTTCCGTTTGCGCCGTCGATTTCGCCGCTGTGATCGTCGTCCTCTCCTTGTTCTGGTCCACCATTGTTTGGTTTGTGGGCCTATCGTTGTGCTACCCCTTCAATGAATCTTGTTGTTGTTTGTATTTTGTTGCTCTTCTTCCATGGCAGAAAAGAAGAGCTTGAGCCCCTGTTTGATTTCTGGTTCCCCCACTATTGCTACCAAGTCAAATGAAGATCATCAACTTTCGGTCAGTGAGTATAAGGAGTACCTTCAATTTAAAGCCACTCAACAGGCTTTTCCTTGGGCTTTTCCTTAGGCCACCATTGCTCACACTGGTAAATCTAAAGTTTGTCTCTCTCAATCTACATCTGTTGGATCTTGGATTTTAGACTCTGGTGCTTCTGATCACCTAGCTGGTAATCCTTCTCTTTTCTCTAAATTGTCATTCCCTAAAACATCTCACAGTATTACTCTTGCCGATGGGTCTGAAGCACAAGCCGCTGGTATTGGTCAAGCTTCACCTCTTCCATCCTTACCTTTAAATTCAGTCTTGTTTGTACCGGATTGTCCCTTTAATTTAATTTCAATTATCCAAATTACTCTCACTCTAAATTGTTCCATAACCTTTAATTATGATTCCTTTGTTATACAGGACCGGAGTACAGGACAAACGATTGGATCTGGATCTGAATCACAGGGCCTCTACTACCTTTGATTTTCCTCATCCACCGTATGTGCTGTTTCAGAGTCTGTCGATCTCTTACATCGTCGTCTGGGTCATCCAAGTCTAGAAAAATTAAAGCAGATGGTCCCTCATCTTTCACATTTAAAGACCTTGAACTGCGAGTCATGTCAACTTGGAAAACATGTTAGAGTATCTTTTCCTAGTAGTGCCAGTAGTCGAACTATGTCTCCTTTTGATATTATCCACTCTGATGTTTGGGGTCCTAGTCGTATTCCTTCTATTCAAGGATATATGTATTATGTTACTTTCATTGATCATTTCTCAAGATGCACTTGGTTATTTTTAATGAAAAATCGTTCTGAGTTATTTGATGTCTTTCAAACCTTTTGTTCACAAACAAAGAATCAGTTTGGAAAAACAATTCATATTTTGCACAGTGATAATGCAAAAGAATATTTTTACGCATCTTTTAAATTCTTTTTGAGTTCTCATGGCATCATACATCAGTCCAGTTGTCCTCACACACCACATCAAAATGGTGTTGCTGAACGCAAACATCGTCATCTTGTTGATACAGCTCGGACTCTTTTAATAAATGCCAATGCACCCTTGAAGTTTTGGGGTGACGCTGTTCTTACGGCCTGTTATTTGGTAAACCGAATGCCATCCTCTGTTTTGGGTAATAAAATCCCTCACTCTATTTTATTTCCTAACGATTCTCTTTATACTGTTTCCCCTCGTGTGTTTGGTTCTACCTGTTTTGTCCATGATTTTTCTCCTGGTCGTGATAAGTTGTCTGCACGGGCTGTTAAATGTGTCTTTCTTGGGTATTCTAGAGTGCAGAAGGGATATCGATGTTATTGTCCCTCTACATATCACTTTTATGTATCTGCAGATGTTACATTTTTTGAAGATACCCCCTACTTTGTCACACCAGCTACCTCCGACTCTCCTCCATCTCAGGTACTGCCCATTCCTCAATTTGCACGGCCACAAGATGACTGACCGTTTCATCTATATGGTGTTTTTTATGAGCGTCGGGCTCTTAAAGTTCCTGAGATCACACCCAGTAGTGATCCTCCTGATTCAGCTGCCGCTCCAATCGCTTCTCCCACTGCGGTCCAACCAGTCGCTTTCGTTGACTTACCAATTGCCCTTCGTAAAGGTAATCGTTCTACTCTTAATCCCCATCCCATTTACAATTTCCTTAGTTACCATCAATTATCTCCTTCCCATTATGCCTTTGTATCTGCCTTGTCATCTGTTACCATTCCCAAGAATGTTCAAGAAGCACTATCTTATCCAGGATGGCGACGGGCAATGGTTGATGAGATGACGGCTTTGGAATCTAATCATACATGGACCCTTGTTTCCCCTCCTGCTGGGAAATCAGTAGTTGGTTGTCGATGGGTATTTACAGTTAAAGTTGGTCCTAATGGGCAGGTGGATCGCTTGAAAGCCCGACTGGTCGCAAAGGGGTACACTCAGATCTATGGTCTGGATTACGGTGATAGTTTTTCTCCCGTTGCTAAGATGGCATCTGTTCGTTTGTTCTTGTTGATGGCCGCCATGAGACACTAGCCATTATACCAGCTGGATATTAAAAATGCATTCTTACATGGTGATCTGGAGGAGGAAATCTATATGGAGCAACCACCTGGGTTTATTGCTCAGGGGGAGTCAGATCTTGTTTGCAGGTTACAGAAGTCCTTGTATGGCTTAAAACAGTCACCTCGCGCTTGGTTTGGGAAGTTTAGTAACGTCATCCAGCAGTTTGGCATGATTCGTTGCGAGGCAGACCATTCTGTATTCTTTGAATGCTCATCCTTGAATAAACGTATTTATCTCGTGGTGAATGTGGATGATATTGTTATTACAGGTGACGATCAAGAAGCATTAAGGAATTGAAGCAACACTTGTTTAAACATTTTCAAACCAAAGATCTTGGACAATTGCGGTATTTTCTTGGGATTGAAGTATCCCAATCAAGAATAGGTGTTGCCATTTCTCAGAGGAAATATGCCCTGGACATTCTTGAAGAAACAGGGATGCTAGATTGTAAACCTGTTGATACTCCTATGGACCCAAATGTAAAGCTTCTACCTAATGAGGGGGAGCCCCATCATGACCCAGGCAGATATAGAAGATTAGTTGGGAGGTTAAATTATCTCACCATGACTCGACCAGACCTTGCTTTTCCAGTTAGTGTTGTAAGTCATTTTCTTAACTCACCATGTGACAGTCATTGGAATGTTGTTGTTCGGATCCTAAGATATATCAAGGGATCACCTGGTAAAGGGATTGTTTATATGGACATGGGTCATACTAATATCATGGGGTATACAGATGCAGATTGGGCAGGCGATGCTAGTGATAGGAGGTCTACTTCATGCTACCGTGTGCTTATTGGAGGTGATCTGATTTCATGGAAAAGTAAGAATCAGAATGTTGTTGCAAGATCAAGCACAGAAGCAGAGTATAATGCTATGGCTAATACTACTTGTGAAATCCTATGGCTAAAATATTTGCTCCAAGAGTTGAAGTTTTGTGAGATAGGTCCTATGAAACTTGCTTGTGACAACCAATCAACATTGTATCTTTCTTCAAATCCTATCTCCCATGAAAGAACCAAGCATATAGAAGTTGATTGTCACTTCATTCGGGAAAAGATCCTCTCGGGCATCATTAAGACTTCCTTTGTGGGTACTAGAGATCAACTTGCAGATATGACGACTAAGTCTTTATGGGGTCCTGGAATAGCATACATATGTGACAAGCTGATTGCATCAGACATACATGCCCCATCTTGAGGGGGAGTGTTGAATATAATTAATATATGGACGGTGGATTTATGTGGACGGTGTGGGTGATGGAGTCCCATCCATTGTATTTTTATGATTCATTGTATATTTCTCCTAGGACTTAATATAGACTTTAATTTATGGGAATCAAGTCTAGAGTCAAGTATATATATATATCTTGTACTCCTATTCAATTATATACAAGTAAAATGTAAAACGTATTCAGTTTTCATATTCAAGTATTATGATGCTAATGCACATTGAAAATGATTAATAAAATGGAGTAATGTTATTTGTACACCTGGATTTTGGACACCCGGGTGACACCTGTGGTATCTGGTTAGCGCGGTTCAAATATGTGGTTAATTACATTCAGTGAATGGTTAATGGATGTAACAAGGTGTGACAACTCATTAATCATCCACTGAACATGATTAATCACATATTTGAACTGCATTAACCACGATTTCTCAGGTGTGTTCAAATATACATGACCCCATGCAGTGGCGGACGCACTCACAAGTGAGTGTGGTCACTTGCCCACCCTGAATATATTTTTTTATAGTACCCTTATACCTAATCCCCCCCCCCCCCCCCCCAATGATGATACAAAATTGCACCAATGGCACTCATTTGTCTTATTCTAACACTACGAACCACCCTTCATAAGACACACTACCAGCTTGACCCAACGACTAGGACCCAACACATCTCCAACTCCATCATCGGAACCCTCAATCCGGCAGCAGAACCGCGGCCGGCCGCCACCCACCGCCATCGACGTCGATGCTCCGTCATTCAAGACCGACGAGTCTCCCCGCTTCTCTCTCTCGTCACTCATCTCTCGCCGCTCACAACCTCTCGCTTCTCTCTCAATCGTGGCATCGCCACTCATCTCGCATCACGATCTTTGTGCCACCGCCGAGTGGGAGCGCGCCGTCGCCGCCGTCAGTGGGAGCTCTTCCGTCCCCATTCTAAATCAGACAAGTACCAACCTGTACCCTTGTTTTCCCCTCAGTCTTGACAGCTTCCCTTCAAGTATATTCAAACTCTTTCCCCTTTTTTTTTCTCTTAACAGTAAGCTTCAAGTAGGTTAATTTGATATGTTAGGGTTAATTTCATATGTTAGGTTATTCAAACTCTATACTGAGATGGGGTTCTTGAGTTCTTCTATAGTTAATTTGACATGTTAGGGTTAAAATTGGGGGTTTTGTAGTAACTATCTTATTTTATCAAATTGATTTGTTAGACATGAAACTAAATGTATTAATTACGTTTCTTTAATTGCAGGAGATAATGGAAATTTTTTGAAGCGGAGATTACCCTCAAACGAGCAACCGTCTTCATTGAAATCTTCTGAATCAAGTCTCCAACAACCTGATTGTCTAGTGACTTATATTGAGCGAGAAGTGTTCAACAACGTTGACAATGAGTTGATCATTCAACGATTTCAAAACATGAAGTCACATAGAGAGCAGTTATGAGATATGTAATTTATTTGATTGGACATATTTAAATTTTGTGATTTTAACATTCATATTTTCATCTTTTTATATATGACGATATTTATTATTAATTATTTTAATTTTAAAAATATACTGGCCCCACTGCCCTAGGGTCCTAGATTCGCCACTGACCCAATATATATTTGAACATCTGAAAAATCATGGTTAATGCAGTGCAAATATATGGTTAATCGCATTCAGTTGATGATTAATGAATGTAATAAGGTGCCACAACTCATTAACCATCTACTGAATATAATTAACCATATATTTTAACTGTATTAACCAGATACTAAAGATATCGCTCGGATGTCTAAAATTCAGGTATACAAATAGTATTACCCATAAAATGAGACTTACAGAACAGTCTCGTGATCAATGAAATATGAATGGATGAATAGAAGGAAAAAAAAAAAGGTCAGCAACGAATAGTAAAAGTATGTAACAAAAAAAAAAGTGAATGAAAAAAGTTGTAGCAATGAATACTGGCCGAGAATGTAAGACCGAGAACTCGTCTATGCATCGGACCAACCGAGCTTACCCCCGCGAATGGGCCTTGACCCAAACTCCTCCGAAGCCGAGGACATGTCAGCACACCTGACACCCGAGAATAACTACTCGGCCCCAAGCTATCCATCCATGCAGCCTAATCGGGCCGAATATCTCGCCATATAATGCCACTCCGGACAATCAGGCTCCGGATATCTCTCCCCATGATCGCGATCTGATCCAAATATTCCTCCGCTTATTTCGGAGCCTGATCCTGAGAGAACAACTATAAATAGGGGACTTACCCCTCATTCTAGAACTACGTTTTGCTTTGATTCCCTTTTGGATACGTAGGAGCAGAATCCACATTCTGTCAAGCACAATCCGGAAACACCCCACTAATCCTCGTTCGGCCGAGTATTCAATACCCGAGATATTTGGCTGGAACATTTGGCGCCGTCTGTGGGAATCGAAGCAAACATTTTCCCATACCACACAAAAATGGTGAGGACGAGAAGCGGAAATTGCAGGAGGGAGGAGCCAAGGAATGCCAACCACGGAGTTAACGGAGATAATGGAGAACAGTCCGTAGGCCCAAAGAGAATGACTGACAACCCAGTGATTCAGGAGCTTCTCGCACAGGTCGCAGCGCTAAGAAGGGAGAATGAAGAAATCCGCCGGCAGAATGACCGTCGGGAGAGAGGGCCGAGTAGGGAGAGGTCGGTCTCCTCCTCACATGAAAGAGAGCGCCGACCTCCCGAGGTTGAGGGGTCCAGAAACTTATATCGGGAAGGAGGTCCTCGCCTCCGGGCTTCCCACCACAACAACCGAGCAGAGGAAGAGGGATTCCCTAAGCAGGCCCCGGAATCTTCACTCCAAACGAACAGACTTAATGACAGGGCCAGCCTGCGGAAGCCGAGGCATCCTTTCACGAATGATATCATGGGGGTCCCCTTGCCACCAACCTACAAGCCCATCAACATTGACAAATATGATGGCACCTCGGACCCCGAGCGCCACTGGGCGCCTTCACCACGCAAATGTACCTTTTACTGGACGACGATGTTGTCCTCTGCAAAGTTTTCCCAACCACACCGAAGGAGGCAGCGTTGACTTGGTACACCCAACTACCCCCAAATTTCGGTGGACTCTTTTGACACATTCGCAGCGAGGTTCAATGCTCGCTTGCCACGAGCAGAGCCCACCGAAAAAACCTCGGCCTCCCCGGGTGAACTTCAGCAGGAGAAGAATGAATCCTGCGCAACTTCATGGCCGTATTCAAGCAAGGAGGCGGTACTCATCCCCAATCTTAGTGCCGATGTTGCACTACACACCATCCTGGACCGGGTTGAGACCTGGCCCTTTTGCCAGGTACTTAGCTCGCAAACCGCCGGCCGATATGGACGAACTGAGAAGAAAAGCTGCAGGTTACATCAATATGGAGGAGGTAGAGGAGTCCAAGAAAAGGGATCGGACCGATGAGACTGACCGGCGAGAAGGCAGAGATAAGAGGAGGGCAGGGGGTGATAAGCCGAGATTGAGAGGCCCAGCCGAGCATTTCCGGAGGGGACCGAAGTATGATCATTATACTCCCCTCAACACAAATAGGGCTCGGGTGTTCAAGAAGCGCATGTCATGCGCGGAGCTTCTGCAGCTCCCAAAGAGTGGCCGCACCCCCCGAAATGCGGATCGCCAGAAGCATTGTCGGTTTCACCGCAACTATGGCCATACCACCGAGGAATGCTGGGTCCTACGGGATAAAATTGAAGAGCTGGTTCAGGCGGGTCACCTCGGCAACTTTGTCCGAAGAAACAACAACAACAGTGAGAGGCGTGGGGGAAACAGAAGAAGAGAGGGTGACCGAAGCCCGAGGAGGGGCGACGATCGAAGAAATGAGGAGAGAGTAGAGACCAGAGAAAGGCAAAATGAAAGACGGGAAGAGGATAATGTCATTCGGGGGGTGATAAACACCATCTCAGGAGGGTTCGCGGGGGGAGGCACCACAAGTTCAGCTCGGAGAAGACATCTGCGGGCCATCCGGGCAGTTAACTCGGTATCTGGCAAGCCTCCCCGGAGCTCCCCCCCTATTATCTTTTCTGATGATGATTTCGTGGGAGTAGATCCCAACCAGGATGACCCCATGGTGATCACCGTACAGTTGGCCAACTTCTCGGTCAAAAGAACCCTCGTCGATCAGGGGAGCTCCGCGGATATATTGTACTACTCAACCTTTCAGAAGCTAGGGATCCCGGAGAAATCGATTCAGCCGTATGACAGTAAACTCGTTGGTTTCGCAGGGGAGCAGGTTGATACTCGGGGATATATTGACCTCTTGACCACTTTTGGCGATGGCAGAGCTTCTAAAACCATCATGGTCAGGTATGTGTTGGTAAACGCAGTTACATCGTATAATATCCTGATCGGAAGGCCGTCCTTGAACGAGTTAGGGGCCGTGGTCTCTACCCCCCACCTCACGATGAAGTTCCCCTCCAGCTCAGGAGATATAGTGGCTGTCCGAGCAGATCAGAGGATGGCGAGACAGTGCTACGCTGATAGTTTGAGGGTGAGCAAACTTAAACCCGCACCAGTAGAAACCCTAGACAGGGGAAGGACAAGGCGGTGAGTTCAGTAAACTCCGTTGAACTGGATCCCAGGATGGACGTGCAGGAACAACGTCCGCAACCTATTGAGGAGCTAGAGAAGTTCCAACTCGGCGCGCAGCCTGAACAGTGTACCAAGCTCGGTGGTCACCTTGAACCTACTCTGAAAGAAGAAATAAAACAAGTACTGCGCAGAAATGCCGATCTATTTGCGTGGACCACATCTGACATGCCAGGAATTGATCCCAACTTTTTATGCCATAAATTGGCAATCTGTCCCGAGGCGAAGCCAGTGGCCCAGAGAAAGAGGAGATTAGGTGAAGAGAGGAGAAAAGTGGTCGAAGAGGAGACGGCGAAGTTGGTCAAGGCCAACTTTATCCGAGAAGTAGAATACACCACATGGTTGGCCAACGTCGTTCTCGTCAAGAAAGTAAACGGCAAGTGGCGCATGTGCACTGATTATACGGATCTGAACAAAGCATGCCCGAAAGACTCTTATCCCTTGCCGAGCATTGACAGGCTGGTTGACGGGGCTTCCGGATATAGAATTTTAAGCTTCTTGGATGCGTACTCGGTACAACCAAATTAGAATGTACCCCTTGATGAGGAGAAAACAGACCTTCATTACCGAAGGGTCAAATTATCACTACAGAGTAATGCCGTTTGGGCAAGAATGCGGGAGCTACGTACCGCAGACTTATGGACCGAGTATTTGAGAAGCAAATTGGCGGGACCATGGAAGTATATGTAGATGACATGGTAGTGAAATCTGATGACCCCTACCGCCACCCTTTAGATCTGGAAGAAATATTTCAGCAGATTGAGAAGGTTCAACATGAGGCTCAATCCGGAAAAGTGTGTTTTCGGTGTCCATGGGGGTAAATTCCTCGGCTTTATGCTTACCCACCGGGAATTGAAGCCAATCCCGATAAGTGCCGGGCCGTAATTGAGATGAGAAGCCCGCAGAACGTTAAAGAAGTACAAAGATTGGCGGGGCGGGCCGGCGTCATTATCTCGTTTCCTACCCAAATCTGCAGAGAAGCTCGGCCTTTCTTCAAGTTGTCAAGAAGCCCCAAACCTTCAAATGGACCGAGGACTGCGAAAAGGCTTTTGTCGACTTCAAGGACTTTCTGTCCTCCCCGCCGATATTAACAAGGCCCATCTCGGGGAAAGAATTGTATCTATATCTGTCAGCCTCCGAGAATGCCATTAGCGCAGTCATCGTGCAGGAAGTAGAGAAAGCCCAAATGCCAGTATACTTCATCAATGAGGTGCTCCATGATGCCGAAACTCGGTATCAAGTTATTGAGAAGCTGGTCTTAGCCTTGGTGACTGCAGCTCGGCGGTTGCGCCCGTACTTTCAGAGTCACCAAGTGGTTGTCAAGACGGATCACCCCATCAAACAGATACTCAAAAAGCCCGAATTGGCGGGGCGTATGATTGCTTGGTCAGTAGAGTTGTCCGAGTTTGGTTTGAAATACGAGATGAGAGGACCCCCTGAAATCACAATGCCTGTCTGACTTCATAGCCGAGCTCCATCCACAACCGTAGGCCGAGAATACATGGTGGAATCTATATGTGGATGGATCCTCAAATATCAGGGCGGTGGAGCGGGGGTGATTCTGAAGGACCAGGAGATTTGATATTGGAACAATCGTTGAAGTTCGAGTTCAAAACCTCGAACAATCAGGCCGAGTATGAAGCTCTGATAGCGGGACTAAGGCTGGCGAATGAAATGGGGGCGAAGGCTGTCAAGTGCCAAAGTGATTCACAACTAGTCACCGGACAAATATCCGGGGGCTATCAGACGAAGGAACCTCAGCTCACCCGATATTTGTGTAAGGTTAACCAGCTAATCTCCGGCTTTGAAAAGTTCACCATTGAGCACATTCCCCGAGAAGAAAACACTCGGGCTGATTTCTTTGCCTAAGCTTGCCAGCACAAAGAAGCCGGGACACCACAGAACGGTTATTCAGGAAACCCTCAATGAACCAAGCATTGGGACAGAAGAGGTGATGGCCAATGAGTTGGTTGACCGAGAGTGGATGACACCTATCTGGGAGTACTTATCCTCAGAAGCTCTACCCTCGGATCAGGCTGAGGCAAGGAAAGTCAGGCTAAGGGCGAGTCATTTCACCATAATCGCCGGTGAGCTGTATAAGCGGGGATTCTCGGCGCCTTTGCTAAAATGTTTGACCAAGGCACAATCTAAGTATGTCATGGAAGAGGTTCACCGAGGAATCTGTGGTTTTCACAGTGGTGGCAGATCAATGGCCTCCAAGATAGTCCGAGCACTTACTTTTAAGATCGGACCTTGGGGTGGAGGAGAAGGGGAGTTTCATAAGGCGTGCACAATGGAGGGGCCGAGGAAGACCCTCTAGTACATCTATATCCCGCCTATCCTCGGCCGGCAGGGAACGATACTCGAAGCCGACGAATTTTGTGGGAGAGGATTGCCAGTATAAAGGAAACTTGGCATGTTTATTCTCGTCAAAAAAGTGGGAAGTATGAGAACTCGAAGGGCGAACACGGAAGAAGCCAACCTTGAAGTCTTTATAAGACGAGGCGAATAAACTAAGAAGACCTCTTCGGTTCAACCCATTAAGGGATACCCATCCCTTTTTCTCGCCAAATCTGGTTTGATAAAAATACAAAAACTTCGGAGTGGTAGGCTCTATCTTTATGTATTTACATAGAATCTGAAAGGCTTTCATAAAAGCCCAAATTGTTAGGGTGAAGTCGAGTAGGTGCGACGTTCATGGTTCTCGTAACATCGCACTCAAACTCGATAAAGGGAAGAGACACATGCAGTTTGTCAAAAAGTGTTTTATACATGTATGTAAAGGGGAGGCTCGGAAGGGCGAGCCCTTAGAAAGACACACTCGGTGCTCGTGCACGGAGAGCAAATAAACTCGGACTCGTCCCCCGAGGCTGAGATATTGATATGGGACCGAAGTTCAACAATAGAATCGAGGAGTCCGGTAGTCGAAAAAAGGTTCCAACCTCCCCTTTAACCTGTATACCCGGGAAGGGTTATATCGGGAATAGGGTCTTTAGGAACCCTAAGGCGTTGTTTACTGGCGGCGGGTTTGGACACTCTAGGAGGGGGAGAACCGGACCTAGACGAATCGGACTCGAAGAATCTCGAGTCGTCGAAGATGACCCGAGGAGGAGGATGGTTCCGCCTCCCCAACGCTCGGCCTCCCGAAGGAACAAGAAAAAAGTAGGGATCCCCATTGGGAAACTTCACCCTCAACCAGAGGCGAAGTATTTGACTCAGAAGACATAGATGAACTCATGTCCGAAGATCAGAAACAGAGCTTAGAAGCACGAAGGAAGAGAAGAGACGGAGCGTACCTGGAGGATGACAAGCAGAGGAACAAGGGCAGAAGCTTGGAAGACGAGGGTGAATGACGGAGAAGGGTAAGCGAAGTAGGAGGGAGTTGGCGCCGGAGGAGGTATTTATAGCCTGCAATTGGTAGCCCATTGTCCGTTGGGCCCAAAAAGGGGCGCGACTTTTGATTGTCCCGATGCGACTTTTGATTTTCCCCCATTAAATGGGCGCGGAACTCTAGGGTTTCTTGTCCGTAGGCGTCTTAAGAAGTAACGGGAATAATTGCTTTCTCGGCGAGAGAGAAGACTTGATTGAAATGACAACGAGAATGTGGATAATCGCATAACCGAAGAATAAGCTCGGTTTTCATACGTATCGCCTCCTTCGCTTATTCAAGCTCGGAGCTCGGGGGCTTGTGAATCGGCCGAGAATGTAAGACCGAGAACTCGTCTATGCATCGGACCAACCGAGCTTACCCCCGCGAATGGGCCTTGACCCAAACTCCTCCGGCCGAGGACATGTCAAGACACCCGACACCCGAGAATAACTACTCGCCCCAAGCTATCCATCCGCAGCCTAATCGGGGCCGAATATCTCGGCCGCCATAATGCCACTCCTCGGACAATCAGGAGCTCCTGGATATCTCTCCCCATGATCGCGATCCGATCCAAATATTCCTCCGCTTATTTCTGAGCCCGATCCTGAGAGAACAACTATAAATAGGGGACTTACCCTCATTCTGAACTACGCTTGCTTTGATTCCCTTTTGGATACGTAGGAGCAGAATCCACATTCTGTCAAGCACAATCCGGAAACACCCCACTAATCCTCGTTCGGCCGAGTATTCAATACCCGAGATATTTGGCTGGAACAATAATGAAAGGAGACTGACCGAATAGTAAAAATTGTAGCAATGAATAAAAAAAAAGCAATGAATAATTGGATATTAATGAATTGTGATTGACCGAAAAGTTGCAGGAATGAACGTAATACTGTAATAGGATTTTGTTTTATTATAAAAAATATATAAATAGATTTTAGTAAAATGTCACTTATATCCCTTGGTGATCCTCCATCTTTAAGACGGAGGACATTAGAATTTGCCGTAAAATACACCTTAAACGTTTTCAAGGCAGTTAATGAAAAAAAGAGATACATACATGCCCAGAACACCTACAACAACATGAACAAATAACTGCTCATACCAGAAAACTGGAAGACATTCCAAACATCCACCCCATAACAGCCCTAAATCCTCTATTTTTGGATTTATACGGCTGTTTTGGGGCTGAGATGACCAGGATCCTCGTTTTGTCCGCTCAGGTCTGGTGATGACTATCTAGTCATTAAAGGAAAGGAGAATGCTAACAACTTGTTTTTAAGGAGCAAAAAAAAAAAATCCTATTAAAAAATAATGTATTTAATATTTTGAGAAGATAAATATTTGAACATGTTTGTTTTGTTTTCGATTTCTTATTTTCATTTCATGTTTTCAGAAACAATTATAAAATTGACACCTTGTTCTCATTTTGTTTCTTCCTTCTCTTAAATGTTTCTGGAAAGAAATGTTTCTGGAAACAGGAAACAGGATGAAAACAAAGTGACAGTTTTGTAATTATTTCTAAAAACATGAAATGAAAACAGTAAACCGTAAACAAAGTAAACAAACCTTTGATTTTTTAATAAAATATTGTTATTTTTGAGTTTTTTAACCGATGTCCTAAGAACACTCGTTAACAAGACCCAAACTTTATAATCTCAAATATTGTTTCAGAGGATTAGTGGAACTTAGGGGCTTTTACGAGCATTCCTACGCAGGTCCGGGAGATTACCCTTCATTTTTTATGCATGCATCTCTAATTATTTTGTCCTTAAAAACAGTGTATCAAGCAATAATGTAAGTGTAATTGTGTAAAGACTAAAAGAGTCAACCCTCCTCAAGCCTTTGACTCGTGATGGTGAAGAGGCCCCACGTGCCTGTTGCACGCGCGCATGCTTGGTGGGTCCTTTATTGACTCTACCCACCTCAGGTTGGTCATAAGCATGACGTCAAGTTTCCCGTTGTACAATACTTTGGGCTGGTAAATAGTGCTTTGCTTAATTCTAATAATGGGAAATATGTAGTAGAACTCTTGTTACATATGTAAATCATGCAAGAAATTTTTATGTAAAAACATTAACCATATATAGTCTGAATTTTTGAGCACCATCAACATGTGCCCTGATCACTTGTAAAAGAAAGCTATAACTCGTTTAAATGAATTTAACTGTTGTACACTTTTTCATGTCACTATTTGCAACTTCTTTAGTAATAAGTGATTAATTTTTGTACAAGATTAACGCACTTACAATTGGTATCCTATCCAAATACCAGGCTGCCGTGCTAAATGTTTGAACGTTCCAAACTCCATTATTAAAATGTACTCAATATTAGGCGGTGGTCCATAACATAATACAACACGAATGTACACACAAAATTGTTTGTATGATTAGTACGTAAACCAATAAATTCCACACAAGAGTCGCTGACAAAATTCTAAAGTTGAATACTTGCACTGCGGGGCGGGATATGGGAGGATGATTTTCTGTCCCATTTTGGTGTATCATGTTTCAATTAATAATATCTTGTCATATATTTTATTTTTTTAAATATTAAATATAAGTTTAATTTATATAATAAGATATGATTGATTGAGACATGATATGATACAATAAAATAAAACAGAAGATCCTTATCTGAGGATATGACCCACTATCCAACACGTGTATTCTTAGTTAATTTCAAAGTAAACTTCACCTTATTTGAGTTTTTTTTTTAAAATAAGCACCTTCTTTGAATATAATTATTCACAAGGTTTCTTTGTAAGTCAATTTCCTTGTAATTTCAAAGAAAACAGAAACTTATGGATTTGACCTAACTTCGGTTACTGGATCCGAATCAAATCCAACTTTTTCTTTAATAATTTCCTTTCCCTGTCAATATTATCATATGCAATTATATTTTATTTTGATTTTTTTGTTGTTGTATCGTGATAATTGTCGAGATTGCAATGCACACTATTGGAGTTTATTTGCAGTACTTTTTTATTTTTTTAGTTAATACATATTTTACTTAAATATCTTTTCCTAAATAGAAAAACAAACGTTATCTTTGGGAAAGCTAGAAAAAAAAGATTATGCTGATAATCTTTTTTCAAATAATCGACTATTTGAAAACAGATTATAATCTGAATCTGTTTTTGTTAGGGTATGTTTGCTGAAAAACGATTTTAAGATGATTTATTTCGTTTGGGTGATGCAAAAATAATCACTTTTATATAGTAAATTAATGTAAGCTTTAAACAAAACAACTGAACATTTCAGCTTATCATAAAAACAGCTCAACATTTCAGCATATCATACCACAACTGAAAACTATACAAAACAGCTGTTTTACGTTTCAGCTTTTTTCTCAAACACAATGCTTAATTCACAAAACAGCTGAATGAGTGTAAAACAACTGAAATGCTTAAAAATAAGATGTCCCAAACATGCTCTAAGTACTATATAAGGTGTCGTTTGTTATGGGAGAAACTTTTGTATTTCTGAGAATGTGAGGTGGGAATAAAATATTCCCATAATTGGTATAAGAGATAGAAACTATTCTTACGGGAATGGAAAACTTTTAACACATTAAATTACTCAATTATCCTCACCGTTCTCTTTCTCTCTCAAATCCGTCTTTTGATATTCTTCACTATCAGAACTCATAAATGCCCAACGAAGATCCTCCTGTATGTATATTGCAACTGTTACCAACGAAATACCTGTACGTATGCCCAACGAAATACCCAATTGTTGCCGCATATAGCAGCCCCCCCTATTGCTGCATATATTGCAAGTCTGTGTCTTCATTTTTTTTTTTCCAGATCAAGTGTGCAAACGCAAAATTGCAAGTATAGAGATGGTAAAAAAAAAACAAAACCCAACTAGTTTCCAAACAGTGATGTCAAAATTGCCAAAACAGCAATAACGATGATGATATTTAGAAAATAGTTTGACTGCAGAGAGTTATCTGGGGTTCCACCAACTATCTCAGCCCGACTCTTTTGCTTCATAGCATCCGTGTCTTCTCCTTCTTCTTCTTCTTTTTTTTTTTTTTAATTTCTCCATGGAATGAAAAATGCTCTGTTATTATTTATTTTTTTTGTCTTCGTGTCTTTCTTCTTTTACTAACATAGATCATCATTTTTTTGGGAAGTTTTTCATTTATAAGGATATTTTTGGAAATGTTAATTATACTCCTGAAAATATTTCACATAAACCAAATATGGGAAAGAAGTTTGTTGGGGATCCAATACACTATTTCCAGGAAAGTTGAGTGTCAATCAAACTTATTTTATTAATATTCTTAGGAATCTCATTTCCGAGAATATAGTTTATCTGGCAATAAAACTTTTCACAAACCAAACGCCACCTAAAGAGATTGAGCAATGAAGATGTATACATTGAAAGTCAACACATATCTACTTTCGTTAATTGATTTGCCACTGCAACTTCCAAGGAATCCGAGCTTGATACTCCCTCTGGACTTAATTATAAACAAAAAATCTATATTTTATGGACTCAAATATAAATAAAAATCAATCAATTCAACTCTATTTGATGTAAGTGTTTCTAAAATCAAGAAAATTAATCAATCCAACCAATTTTTCTTTTAATTTTTTAAGAGCATTGCACACTCCCAAGACAATTAAATGATGATTTAGTAATTTTAACTCTTTTTTTTAATACAAATCAAGATAATTAATCTAAATTAACTCACTTCCTTAATAAATGTGAAGTTAGTTAATTTAAGTTATAAGTTGGAATGCATTTGATTCAGTTAAATAGAGACAGCAAAATAGCTCATTTTACCTAGACTTCTTTTGGGTTAACCAAAAATGCCAATGAGGTGCAATGCAAGTTGACTTATTTTTGTTTGACGAGTTAATTTGAAAGTCAATTCCCACCATTTTGTGGTGGATTGATGGGTAACCAGATTCTGCCCAACATAGCCAGGTTCTTTTGAACATATATTGAGTTCTAAAGTAACTTTTGAGTGAGGTTTTTTAAAATTGGTAAAAATATTTTTATAAAAATAATATTATATATAAAATTTATTTTTATTGTAATTATTTTGTATTTTTAAAGCAAAATTATTATGATTAGTATAAATATTTGTTGAGTGTGTACATGTAACCACACTTGTAAATAATAAAACAAATACAAATAAAATATATATTAAGTTTGAGATCTTTCTTGGAGGCTTAAAACCCTTGTAAAATTAAAAATTTTTTAGGAGGCCTAAAGCTAGTGCTTTACCGACTTTACACAAAGCCCGGCCATGTGGGTAACCTAAAATTTTAAAGTTCTAAAAAAATAGTAATTATCGGTTAACAAGTTAAACTAGTTTATTTACTAAAAGAGAAGTGTTAGTAAAACATTCTTTTTAATACTTTTTTCAGCAAACTCCTGATTAATTATTGGGCGAATTTTATATGAGACCCATTAGTGTGTCTCAGATAAAAATCACAGTCCTCCATAAAATTTATCCAATAATAAAAAGTGTGTCGGAGAGAATATTGAAAAGAATGTTTTGGTAACATTCATCTTTAACAAAAAAAAATTAAAAAGTTAACATGTTAAGAATATTGGGGGGGAAGAAGACCTGTACAACCTGAAAGTTATATGAAACAAGTTAAAAATTTGATTCAAAGAAACAAGTTACAATGTAACGAGTTCAATAGATCGATCCGCTGAATTAAATCCACATTACCATCTTTAAATTAAGGGTCTTCCTAATCAATATTATAGGGGCACCTCCAATCTCGCACTTCCCCCTTTTTTTTTTTCTTGGTAACGAATATCATAAGAATATTGATTAAAGATTACAAATAAGATAATTGTTTATTGAAAAACTAAGTATATGCCTTCTCAATATATTGAATACACAATAAAAATTTACTTTCTTAAACTTCTTAATCAATACTCCCTTCGGTCCATATTATAAGCAAAAAAATCTCAAATCTTTTGGTCCAATATATAAGCAAATTTTGTTTTCTAATGACTCATTTAATGACATTATTCCTACATTACCCTTAATTTAATACAAATTTTGTTTTTTAATGACTCATTCTATTCCCAACAACACAAGCAACTTCTCATTACCATAAAGGGTAATTTAGATAAAAACAACCTAATTTTTTAACCAAATTAAATGAGATTAACTAACCACCTTAATATATGTGTTACATTAATTTTTTACTTATAATATCGACGGGAAGGAGTACTTTTATGACACTCGTTAGCATTTACATTTTATTTTTTACATATCTTAAGTGGATCACATCTTTATATATCATTCATATTTATTTTTTACAACATAGCAATCCGATTGAGTGACTTTAAAACTTTTATTAAATAGAACCCCCACACAAGCAACTCGATTCTTTACTTTTTACTAAACTTTTTTATTTTTGAAGTAAAAAATTGGCCCACATCTACGTTTAAGAATCGGTCCTAGCTTGGTGCTTCATAACAACAATATTATATAAAAAATTGTTAGTAGATAAATGTAACTATGACACAAATTTTATCTCAAAACTATGATACAAATTTAATAGTATAATATGTTACAGGTAGATTTAAAATTAGGATTTAATTTGTATGGTTGGGTTAAGGTGCACCACCCATATTTTGCATCATCCACTACACCACCTTTATATGGTAAATTTTGGACCAATCAAATTGCCACATGAGTTTGGTCAAAATTTCAAATTTTCTAGTTGTATTATACTGTAGTCAAATTATATGAATATAGTATATTATAGTATAGTATATGTACTTTTTGTATTCGCAAATTTAACCCATATTAAAATAATGTTTTTTATTAAAAAAATGTTTTTATTATAAAATAATATTTTAATACGAATTAAAATAATGTTCGTTGTCAATATTTTTTGCAATATAATCAGTTTTTTTAATTAAAAAACATTATTTTAATATGAGTTAAATTTGCAAATACAAAAAACACATATATTATATTATAATATATTGTATTCATATAATTTGACTACAGTATAATACAACTAGAAAGTTTGAAATTTTGACCAACCTATGTGGCAATTTGATTGCTAAAATTTGCCACATGGGTGGTGTAAAATGTGGGTGACACCATAGCCCAACCCTTAATTTGTATATATCGACAGTGTAAAGTTTTTTTACACTGTCAACCAATCAAAATTTGACATATCATTATAAATCTTTGATTCTTATCCTAACCACCTTAAAAGTCATCAATTTCATGATTTTTGATTGGTTGTCAGTATAAAGAATCTGACAATGCAAAGAAATTAAACCCTTGAAATTATCTTTCGTACTATCATTGGTACATATTATAACTACATGTAAAGATTCATACTTTTAGTTTATTTATATATGTAGGGATTGCGGAATATAAGATAGCAGTTGGTTCCTCCTCTTGCTGCTTATTTTCTCTTCCCCACCACCACCACCCACCCCTATGGTTATATTATCTGAAATGCAATCAGCGATGGAACTCGTGCTTTCCCCCTAACATTTAAGTCTTAAATGTTAGTAAACTTCATATGAATTCTTGATTCGTCTGTTTATAAAAAAAAATGGATTCTTCTTATATACAATTAATTATGCTTTGCAAATAAGTTAGTATATTATTGCATGTTGTTGACATATAAAAAATTTTGGGCCCATAAATTTAATTGCATCTAATTAGCATATTGACCTTTTGAAAACGACCAACAGAATGTTAGTACATGACTATGTCAAAGTATAGACCTTTGTCAAAATGATGACATTCTCATGTATCACAACCTAATATGAAAAACATAGAACAAGAGCACAACGCCAAAAAGATTAGGGGTTGACATTAGTTCAATTACGTCCCAAATAGCAACTACATTTAATAAGTATTTGACATCAAACCCGAGTATTCTGCGCAGTAGTTGAAAATGTCTAACGATTACATATTCCCATTTGACTACCTAAAGCCAGGTACATGTATTCATTGCGTAATGTTATCTTTCTAGCAAAAGAAGATAGAGCAATTTCTAAGGGGGGCATGGTCCTTGAAATTCGCTGGCTTGAAGACTGAATTTAGATCCCGGTTTGGATTGGCTTGTAAACAGTTTATTTGAGCCTGTTTATTGGTATAAGCATGAGTCAAATATTTGAGAGAGTTTATTGAAATAGCTTATGATATGTCCATAAACTGTTTTTAGCTTATTTTGATAAGCTTTCTAGGATAGCTTATGAAAACATGTTATAGCTTATATGAAAACAGTTTAACTATATTTTCTCGTTAATTATAAAAATAGCTTATACATAAGAGTTTATATGATAAACGCTATCCTATAAGCACTTAATTAAGCCGTTTACTCAAACATAGCCTAATCTAAATCCATTTACTTAATCTTCTTAATTATTCTCCTACTCACTAAATAAATAAAATAATACTGAATATTTTTGAAGACAATAAATTTATTATTATTTTTATTTAATATTTTCTTTATCTATTAGTAGGAGAATTTTGCAGGAGGATTTAACCTAACGCTGCTACAGTTATGTTAGGTCAAGTATTAGTTTCTTATAGCTAGTGTTTTTGTTTCACTAACCCACATAATGCACACGCGCCTACTCACTGCGATTTGGCAACCCAATGCGCATTATGGATCACCTTGCCAGGCTCACCTACTCATTTATTTATGGAAACAGATTCCCTCCTGCGCGTTTGTGTGTCCAGCGCCCTGCAGCGTGATCCGATGGTCCGGCGGCCGTGTGGAGGGGTGGGACCACCTGCTGAGAATAGAGATCACAATTTTATCTGTATCATAGGATATTTTTGGATAAAATCCGTAATGGATATGAGGTGGGTAGTTAAACGAATATCCACGGATAAAATAAACGGATAATTCCAATATCCGACTATAAACGGGACGGGACGGGTATCACACTATTCGTACCCACGGATACCTGCACCCGTTACTTAATTACTATAATACCCTTTATTATATATATCTACTCTCAAAGTTCTTATATCAGTTTCTAGATAATTTTCATCTATTGTGTTGTTTCATGGATATTTTAAGTGTGATGTATTAATTAGTAGGTGCTATTTTGTTCAAATACCGGAAGATATTAAAGTGGTGGTTTGCTTAAGTTTTGTGTACTTTTTTTTAATTAAAAAACAGATTGTTTGTATTTCATAACTATCTATGTATATCCAGTGGATACCCGTGAAAACCTGCGAATCCGTTAAAAACCCATTAAGCGGGTATCCGTCAGACAGCACGGGCGCATGTAATGGATTTTTCATCCAACGGGGCGGGTAGCGGGTAACCAGTATCCATGCCCGCCTCGCTCCGTTGACATCCCTAACTGAGAATCTATGCAGCAAGATTCGACGATTTGGATAGCGGCAGAACCGTCTTGTTGTTGGAGGGGAACTAGATCCTTTATTTATTCAGGTAGCTAGTAGCTAGCGGTAAAATCTATTACAATAATGCTAAACGGACACAGTTTTTTTTTGACATCATACATTCTGACACCGTATGAACAGTGCCGCACAGTGCACTGTAGTTGCACTGTGCGGCACTGTAGCGTTTTTTTTTAATTTAATTTTTTTTATAAATAATTTTTTTGATTAAGTATGTGTCAGTATCTGGTGAATCGGGTACAAATATCTGGTGAATTCAGTTCATTATCTGGTGAATTGGTTTTTTTTTAGAACTAATTTTTTTGATTAAGTATGTGCAAATATATGGTGAATCCGGTATAAATACCTGGTGAATTCAGTTCATTATCTGGTGAATAGGTTTTTTTGAGAAATAAATTGTGGTTAAGTATGTGCAAATATATGGTGAATCAGGTATAAATATCTGGTGAATTCAGTTCATTATATGGTGAATGTGTTTTTTGTTATAAATAAATTTTGTTGGTTAAGTTTGTGTAAATATCTGGTGAATCAGGTACAAATATCTGGTGAATTCAATTCATTATCTGGTGAATGAGTTTTTTTGAGAAATAATTTTTTTGGTTAAATATGTGCAAATATATGGTGAATCAGGTATAAATATCTGGTGAATTCACTCATTATCCGGTGAATGTGTTTTTTTGAGAAATAAATTTTGGTTAAGTATGTGCAAATATATGGTGAATTAGGTATAAATATCCTAGTGAATTCAGTTCATTATTTGGTGAATGTGTTTTTTTTTATAAATAAATTTTTGGTTAAGTATATGTAAATATCTCGGTGAATGAGTTTTTTGATAAATAAATTTTTTGGTTAAGTATGTGCAAATATCTCGGTGAATCATGTACAAATATCCGTGAATTCAGGTTCATTAAAAAAGTCAAAATTTAAAAAAATTGGTGCTACAATAGCGCCATCAGAAAAGGTCGTATTTGTGTCGAAAATTTGTGTCCGTTTAGCACAGCTCAATCTATTAATCTAATGTTAGCAAAACAGTGTTCTTCCAATATTTTTAATATAATTTTATTATTAAGTCATATTTCATGCTTTCTAAATATAATTTATAAATAAAAAATATCACTTTTTTATATGATAAAGTTTAGATTGGGAGAAGTCACGTCCTCTTGCAAGGTCAAAGAATACCACAAATCTCAACGATGATTTATAGTGAAATTTACATACTACCTACCAACAGGGAACATGGAAGATCTAGAAATCTAACCCAAGGCACACCTAGTGTGAACAGAAGACTTGACTAGATGTGTCAACCTCTGTTGGCTAAAAAATATGAGATTTAATCTAATAAAAATACTATTGAAAATATATTATTAATATTTCTCATCTATAATGAAAAAACATTTGAAGCATTAAATGGTCTTCAATTTTTTGTTAAGAAATTTATTATTTATATAATTTTTTTAAGATAAACACCGTGTGTGTATATATATATATATATATATATATATATATATATATACTTATTTATATTTTTTTAACTCTATAAAGAGACACTTTATATTCTCAATTATAATGTCCCGTTCAAGTTATCAAGAAAACTTTTCAATTATCATAAGGCACACTTTTTGAATGATAATTTTATTTAAAATATATATTATGCTATATTTTATATAGATATCACGCATTGTTGTATGTGTAAATAAATATCAAAATATATCATACTTTAAAATAAAATATAGTGTATACAATCTAAATGTTATATTTTAAATACCCAATATTGATCCGATGCGGTGGAAGTAATTAAATCGTGTTTTTAGATAAATTTTATCTACAAGGTCAAAGTTTCGAATTTTGAAATCGTCATTTTGAGAAAGATTTTATCTAACCATAGTACAGAGTCGAGGATTAGTCTCTCTACTATATTGGTAGGAATACCTGATTATGTATCATGTAAGCCCTGTGAAAGAAAAAAGATGAAGTACATTTGAGTGGCTAAAATGTCAAATAAGGAAGAAATTCAAAAATCCTTAAATAATTCATGAATAATAGGCCTGTCAGAAGCAATAAATAGCATTGGTAACTGTCGATGCGTGGGTAACCTGAGAGCAATTTCGACCCTTAATTACCTCGTTCGACCCTTAATGGAAATCTATTGGCAGTGCATTGAATTTTTTTGCAAGGTTCACAAAGTATCGGTGAAATGACAGTTGATTCTTGCATGAATTCCTGTGATGAGAGAGGACATCTCTTCAAAGCTAAATCATACTGTCACTCTCCCTGACTCCAGATGCAAGGAAGGAAAGCCCTGGGCCTTTTACATGCTATTCAATAGTTAATTATGCTTGTTTCAACCAAGGTGTTGTTCGAGTTTGACTCAAAGAATGTAATGGATAGCATAGAAAACGTGGAAGGGGACCAAACAGATTATAGGGTTATCATTTCAAATTATAGGAGTCTTTTATCGTCTAATGTTCCCAACTCTTTGGTAGAGTTTGCTAGGAGTGAAGTTCGTGTAATTGATCTCACTTTGTTAAAGGTGAATGCATATATTACTATCCTCCGAAATTGTGATGAATTTACCAAATGTATGGTGGTCTTGATTATTAATGAAATCGATTAATTTTTCCTTTGTCAAAAAAAAAAATAAAAATAAATTAATAAGTATTTCACAATTTAACGTTAGTATTTTTTTAATGTTGATATTTTTATTAACATATTAGGTTTGAATCTTTAACCTCCTTATCACTGTACTCCTTAAATTCCCAAACCCAACCACCTACGCCTACCTTATAGCCTCTAAAAGATTTCCGCGTATTGGCGGAGGGATTTCAACCTTCTGATCTTATTCAAAATGATCAAACCTCATTACTGTTACCATCATCCCCAATATCATCAGCCCCACAAAACTTTATACATAAGGAACAAATCCAAGAAAATTAATCGTAGAAATATATACAAATTATTTTTATTTTTATTTTTTTTAAAAAAAGAGAGAATTAGAATTGGATTCAAAATACTGCCTTTATTTGATTTGTCTAATCATCCCCTGGTAATGTCAACTGGGTTCCCGTAATCTACACTGTCACTGTGCATACCCTTCTAATCCAACCGTTCCATATATAAAATCTCTCAAACTCCCAATAAGCTTATATATAGCCGTGTGTCTGAATTACAGAGCAAGCAACTCAGGAAGCAAAGCTCAAAGATACAAAAGTACAAATCTTACAGCAATTCTAGAATTAGATATAGATTCTTCAGACAGATAATCAATAGTATCAAATCTTGGCATGGGTGAGGAGTTTCAAGCTGGGATTTGTGGTGAAAACTGGTGGAATATGAATATGAATATGAATTCAACAAGAAGTGTATTCCCTCTTATGACCTCATCATCAACCTGTTCCGTGGCAGCTAACGATGCAGGGAACTATAGCACTTGGCAAACTGATTTCCTCGATTTGAAGCCGACGAGGTCTGAGACTAATCATAATACTATTGTTTCTGATGGTTTTCTTGATGCTCAGAAGCCACAGCAGAGTGAATCAGCAGCTAGTAGCGGCATCTTGATCGATTCCACCTTACAAATGATGGGTTTTGGCTTGTCAACTTCAACTCCATTGAATTGGAATCAGTCTCTATTGTAAGTTTTCACTATTATATGCTATTGTTCTTATGGTCCAAAACTTCCATTTGGGAAAGAAAAAAAGGGTCTTTTTTCAGAAAAATTAAAGTTGTAGCTTTTAATTACCATATCCTAATCCTTTAATTTGAATTTCTTTTTCTGCAGTCCTTGTGGTGGAAAGCCAGAGAGCAATTTTCATGCCATGCTTCAGGAAGAACCAGGTATAGATTCTTGTAATAATTCACAAATCCAAAAGGATTGGAGCCCAAAGAATTTTTCAACTGCATGCCAAGGTACCACAGTTGATGCTGATTTCAAGGCAATGAACCAAGATTTTTCCTTAGATCAGCAGGGTCTTAATTCTATGACGAGCACTGGGTTATCATGTGGTTTCCCAGTAGGGTCAACCAGCTCTTACGGCTACCCTTCAACTTTGATACAAAGCTTATATGATCCAGATCCTCAACCACAACCACAACCACAGAACTCACTTTTCACCAACCCATCTATGTCCTATTCACCTGCATCAAACTATGGTGCAATATCCTCCAATGAACTGTCGCCAACAACATGGTCTAAAGTCCCTAATTCCCTTCTGAAACCCTCAATGCCAAAGCAGCAGCTAAATAGTGGGTTGCACTTTTCCAACAATACTCCTTTCTGGAATGCATCAGCCGAGGCACTTAATGACATAAGAGCAGGTGTTTTTGCATCATCCCAAGCACAATATCAAACGCCAAATTTTGAACAGAAACCCAATTCCCCAAGCACTCTATTAAACAAGGTAATTAATGTTTTCAAGTTTATAAACAGTTCATGGCTAGCTAGTTTAAAATATTAAGAAAGGGGATGTTGAACACGAGAGAATCAAAGTGATTTTCAACATGGGAGAATACGCGCTCCTGACTAGGTCTACTTTATTTTTTTAACATCATTATTGTTATTATTGCAGCTCAAGAAAGAAGAATCTCCAGAAGCGGCAAATAAAACGGCTTCTGAACCTGCATTCAAGAGGCCAAGAATTGAAACTCCATCACCGTTGCCTACTTTTAAGGTAGTGTAGTGTTATATCTCAAAGCAAGGTTAACTTACTCGTGCGTGCTCGATCTTCTTTTGTTGAATGATGGTAATTATAATTACTCTTTAGATTTTGATGATGCAAGTTGACATGTATATATGGACAGGTTCGGAAAGAGAAGTTAGGGGACCGGATCACTGCTCTTCAGCAATTGGTTTCACCTTTCGGAAAGGTGAATTTATCTTTTTGGATGTTTCTTTTCACATTTTTCTCCTTCACAGCTGCTATGACTGTGATGGAATTTAAACCTTTAGCTTTTTATTAGACGTTGAAGGGTAAAAACTAACCCCACATATTTTATATTCTTGTTAGACGGACACAGCATCCGTTCTTCACGAAGCCATCGAGTACATCAAGTTCCTTCATGATCAAGTCAGTGTATGTTTTCCATTATATATTGTTCTAGCCTTGTTTTATACAAAACCCTAATTATTGGCTAACATACATGAATTCTTCCAAAAGGAAAGTTTTATGATGTGTTTAAATATAAATTTCAGGTTTTGAGCACTTCATATCTGAAAAATAGGGGTCCCATTCAACACCAGCAGCAGGTACTCCAAAAAGCTTAGCAATAATATACATATTATACAAGATATAAAGTTTCTGGTGTGGATTTTGAAATATTTGTAATCTTTTAATTTTTATAAGCGAAATATTTGTAATCTGTTTTTGAAGGGTTGTGATAATTTGAACGACGACTCAGAACAAGATTTAAGAAGCCGAGGGCTATGTTTGGTACCGATTTCAAGCACATTCCCAGTAGCTAATGAGACCACTTCTGATTTCTGGACGCCTACATTCGGAGGCGCATTCATCAGCGGGTAGAGAAGCTAATGTGAAGGCACGATTGGTGAATATAAAAGCATAAGAAAATAAATAAGATCGAATAAAGAATGGGAAGTGACTCTTCAAAGATATATGGACATGGGAATGCTGGGCCAGGTAACGCAGAATGATGTACGGTATCAAATGATTAGTGACCACTGGAAGAGAATATATGTAGCTTAGCTTTAGATCCTTTAAAGATTAATAGCTCCAAGTTTTAGTACTCTATATAAGGTCGGTGGGGTAGGAACAAGTGCTAAATTCAGCGGCATTTGACATACGATTATAGGGTTTTTAATTTAATTTGTCGCTGTTGTTGTTACATAATTATGCCTGAATTTAGCAGATGGGGCTAGCTAAAACGCCTTTTGTTCCTGCTTATCAATATATGTTATTGTATTATATATTTTGTAATATTATAAGGGTCGCACCAACTTTAATTTCAATTTTTAAGGGAAAAAAATGTACAAAATAAAGTGGATTATATTCTACTATTGATCAGTTGGTTTTGGTTTAATTTATTCTTTTATTAGTTTATTTGTGTGCTTGAAAGTTGAAACGGGCTAGTGGAATTATACAGTAGGATCGCTTGTCACTTCCTCGTTTATTAGGGTTACTTCTTTTTGTTTAATTATTACTTCTCGAATAGTGTATATAAATTATGAGTCAGGGCACGAGAGCATGGCTTTTCAAGCACGTATCAAATCATTATCTTCGGCAATGAATTATGATGCTTCATCTCATAAATTCTGATCTTCCCAACCATGGTTGTTTCTTTTTTTTTCTTCCTCAGGAGAGCCTCATAGTGATATATTAGGTTTTACATGAGCGGCAGGTGGGGCAGAAGAGAATAAGAAAGGCTTTCAAGGTATTTGAGGGGATTTGAACCCGCACACTTATATTTCGTATTTCACAATTTGATCAATTAAAGTGAGTCAAGAGGACCACCGATCACAATTGCTACGTATAAAAATGTTTTGCACAAAAAGGTTGGATATGAAATAGGAAATTAGTAACTACATGTTAGTTGCTATACTTTTATTCAAAATAAAAGAATGTCCCATTTTTACTTAATCTCATCATTAACGATGTTGCGTTTAAAGCACGGCAGAAATGACTACTTTGGATAACGTCAGGGTAGACCCAATGGTGAAGTAACTAAAGCCCTAGTTTTAGGCCTACAAGCAAAAAAAATTATTTACTTTTAGTTTTTAAAAAGCAAAAAGGTTACACATGCTAGTAAAAAGTCTCAATCTAAAGCATAACCTGATCCATATAGTCTCTCACTTAAAATAAAAAAGGTCTCACTCAAAGTTTGCTTTAGGTCTAACTCGCTCTTGGATTGACCCTGGGTAACGTTTGATACTTATGGGACTAAAGTGGTTGTTTTTAAAGATATGCGATCAAAACGAATCTTAAAAAAATAAGATAAGGGATCAAAAATCTGATTTAATCTTATGAATCAACCCATGACCTTTCATAGATACTTTGTCGGTTTTAAAGTAAGACTACAGTAACATTATAATTAAAATTAATTCTAGGTAGTACAACATAAAGACATCTTAAATAAGCTTTTAAAATTATTTAAACTATAATTATTATTTTAATTTTTATTAGTAAATCAAAAAAAAATGTATTATCAATTCTAGATACGTTTTTTTTTCTCATGCCTTTACATATACCTACTTAAAAGTATATGTGCTTCTAAGCAAACTTTACCTACAAGATCAAGGGTTCGAATCATGACGAGTGACGAAAAACTTGTTTAACTAGTCGAGTACATCTTTAGACAATATTAACTAAGCGTATATGAACTATTGGACGAGGTAGATGCTACTTTCAGAATAACTTTACTTATCTTCTACATCTGTTCTATCTGCGGGTTAATCTCACAACTTTTTTTGTGGGGGCACCGGGTCAAAAACAAAAAAAAACTATTAAAACTAAAATAGTTACTTTTTGCAATCATGTATTTGTCTGCTACGTGCTTCTTTTTATATATGTCTTTATTTTATATATTACAAGCGTGCTTGTTTAAGATTAAAAAATAAATGATTTTGATACAAAATAATTTAGTGATTATTTTTAGAGATTTTAGAGAAAAGAAGAAGCTGATTTGTGTTTGTTTGAAATAAAAAAAATCACTTTTTTAAACAGTAGTTAGTTATAAAAAATGATTTTTTTTCCAAAAGCTAATGAAAGTTGCCTTTCATTTTAACTCTGAAAATGATTTTTTTCTGCTTTTCATTATTTTCAAAAGTAAAGACAAACACATTAAAAGTTTAAAAAAATGATTACTCCGTTGAAACAATGATTTTTTTAGCAAAATAAGCAATAACAAACGCACTCTATATTTAATAAAATTCTTACGGTTCACACACATGCACATTTTAATTATGTATGTGTGCGTACAGAGAGTTTAGTTGATATGTATTGTTAAGATAAAGTTTTTTGCATTCTAAAACCAATCACAAATTTTGTATGAATTACTTTTCAGATAATTGAAATAAAAGTTAAACATTTCTAATGACGTGATAATATATAATTGGTTTGATATTGTAAAAATATTTACACTATTAACACATATCAATTATATATATATATATATATATATATATATATATATATATATAAAATAAAACTTTAAACATGTAAAAAAAATACATTTATATACTTTCGTAGAGTCATAATTTGTACTTTGGATTTTTGTTAATGTTTAATCATCAAAAGGTATCAAACCCAATAAAATTTGTTGCAATGTTATACTGACATTAAATGGATATAGTTTTCTTCACAAAAGCTTTCTATAATTATTATATCTAAGAAGCCAACGAAGGTTGGTTCAATTGGTAAGGATAAGTCTCATAACCCACAAGATCGTGAGTTTGAATCCCACTGTCGATATGAGGACCTTGTTGGTGGATAATCTATAAGTATCTCTGTAAGCGCTCTTTGAGCCTCGAGGCATGTCCTGACCCTGGTGAGCCTCCGGGACCCAACTCACCAAAACTTTATTCCATAAAAAAATTTATGATATCTTAGACTGTTATTTTTATATAAAGTTTTTTTATTTTCATTTTTTTTTTTAAAAAATTAAACTCTCAACTAAGGAGAACATTCATTTCTCCTTCCATTCTATCATCACTTGTTATCAAAATAGACACTAATGGGTAGATATTTTAACAGCTTTCTACAATTTTTATCTCATAATATATGCTCTAAATTTGTTAGAACTCAATGATATTTGTTAAATTTTATAGTCGCGTGCAGGGTATAATTTTCCGTACATTCTCTTAACGGTGGATCAATGAAGGGGTTAAATAATCATTTAAGTAATCAAAAGAGAAACAGGCTAGCTTAAAGCTAAAGAATCCGTGTATGTATAAGAAGTGACTAATCATGAAAAAGTACCGCTTTAAGTAATAAAAATCTAATTGTTAGCATCTCTTGACACTCACTTATCATTTTTATTTATGACTATACCATACCTTCAAGCATCTGGGGATCATTACCATTGTTTCTATGAGTACTCCGTGGTTAACAATTCTTAGTTTTCTGTATAAAGGCGTGATAACTTAATATAAAAGATTATGCATAAAAGGAATTTCATAAAGTAGCAGGAAAGAAAAGGACATGAAGCATCATTGTGATGCTAATAAAGAATATGTATATTATGACTCCTCACGTATCTTTGATACAAAACTTTTCTTTTTCTTGTTTTGGCTAATCAATAGCAAAGCTTGTGTTTCTATCTATCTTGTAATGCAAGTTTTTCTTATTCCAGATTGAAAAGGGTTATTTCTTTTATGATTTTGCAATTCATTCACACACCAAAATATCCCTCAATTATGTTCTTTGAAAGAGCGTCGATGTACAAGATGTCAGATTCTTCCATAGCTGGAATGACAGGGCTCCCCCTTGAAAACTTTATACACCTTTTTGTCTTGTCAAGATGCATGTTTGACCTTAACGAAATGTTCTCATTTGAAAAGGACAAAAGGATTTTAGGCTGCAATACGTATTACGTACAGATTCTGACTTAAGCATAACGTTAGTTGACATTGCAATTGATTATTCCTGAAGTTATGATAATAAGAAGAATAAAAATGAATATTGATGTCATCGTATGCCAAACATGGGGCTGAAAATAAAGATAAACTAGCTGAGCCCCTGTTGTGTTTGGCAGACTAGGCTAAGCTTATTGAAAGTGAGAATATTGGGTTTGGGTTGGCCCACCTGGCGTTACAGTTTGGGCTTGACTTGCGTAAGAACAAGGAGTTAGAGGGCTTCGACTTTTTAGTTTGGGTATGCGAAGAAAAACATGTATGTGTTTAAAGTTTACACCTGATGCATTCATCAAAAAAAAAAAAAAAATTTACTCATGATCCCTCTCACACAAATAATGTATTTAGCAAGCTTAAACATTTAGTTTATCTAATTTAAATAATGTAGCACGTGAGTCAATCCAACATACCACAGATTCGAGTCTGGTTTAGTTGAGTTTTTTTTTTTAACTCGAAAAAAATCTAAATTAACATCAAACTGACTCACTTAAGTCCCCTTGGGGTGGACTAGCCGGTGAGATCACACTGTCCAGCTAGTCAGGTCGTGGGTTCGATTCTCGCTTCCCATCGTATTATAGTCTATCCAAAGCAGACTTGTGTTGTGGGTTGGGACGTGCGATCCATAATCTCACCGAAAATCTTCCTAGAGGTTGGTGGTTGGTTCTGACCTTGCATGAGATCGGTCATTACCCCAATCTAAACTTTTTGTAACCAAAAAAATAAAAACTAACTCACTTAATCTATGGCCCTCCGGTTAAACAAATTATAGTTTTAAATGTTAGGGTATTTTTAATTAACAAATACTCAATTCCCTTGCTTTATTAATATAGCATATACTCTCTCCTTATCAAAGTTGCACAATAATCTCTCTCTATTGAACTGGGGACTCTATTAATGAATAAAGAAAATGAAAGTTTATATTAAAAAAATTAAGTGCAACACTTCTTGATATATTAAATATATTATTTTTCTAATAGAAAGTTGCCTTTTTCCATTCATTGATCAATGTCAGTAAACACCAATTTACATTTATCTTATTGAATTAATGGCAATCCTATTGAGTCACAGCAGCTCACTGATGAAATTTGCTAAATGATCGTGGATTTGGATGAGTGAAAATATTTTAAGAGCCGATTAGGGATGACAATGAGCAGGGTCTGGGTAGTACTATAATACTCGTCCCCATACTAACATTTTAAAAAAATACCTCAATCATACCCTTACCCCGTGTGAGTAGCAACTTTAATACCCTTACACGTACCCAAGTACTCATACCCATACCATTACACATACTTTAACTAAGTAAAAACAATACATAACAAATGGAACATTATACCTCAATTAAAAAAAATCATTCAAAGATATTTCAAATCTACTTATGAACACTACAAAAAAAACACGACTTACCGACGGAAAGAACCCGTCGGAAATGAAGAAATTTCATCGGAAAACTACATTGCCGACAGACTTTTCGACGGACACGGTTCTGTCGGTAATAGGCGCGTAGGAAAGCCTTTCCGACGGATCTAGTTCGTCCATCGGAAATTTCCCGACGGCTTTAACTGTGGGAAAACTTGCCACACAGAACCACTAATTACCGACGGAAATTCCGTCGGTAACTCTCTGTGGAAGTTACCGACGGAATTTTCCGTTGGCAAATGTAACCAACAGTTACCGACGGAAATATCCATCGGAAACAAGGTTTTTCTATTTTTTAATTTATTTTTTATTTATTTTGTTTTATATTAATAATTAATTATTAATTATTTTTATTCAAATTTATATATTCAATATTAAATATTTTATTTTATTTTATAATTATTATTATATTATATTATATTCTAATTAATTATATTTTATTTATTAATTATTATAATTTGTTTATTTATTTATATTTTATTTAATTAATTATAATTTAATTATTATATTTTATTTTAATTGAATATTATTATATTATCAATTACAAAACAAAATTGAAATTAAAAATAAAATTTAAAAAGCAATTAAATTAAAATTAGTTTAAAATAAAAACAAACTCAACATGTAATCCATAAATAAAATATCCGTCTATCTACAAAACTCAACTACACCTATAACCATCCTGATACCCATCACCATAATATCCGTCATCGTCGTCCTGTCTAGGGGAGTCTGCCGGCGTCACATGACCATCAAGCTGCGGCTCAGTAGACAGACTGTCATCATGCAACTGCGGTGGTGGATCTGTAGTAGTAGTGGAGGGCTGGGCCTGGGCCTGGGTGGCATGGAGGACCCCCTGCAGAGCGTTGCGCCTGTCTGGTGAGAGGAAATCGAGCACAGCGGTCATGACCATAGAGAATGTCTCCATCTGCTGCATGATGCGCTTGTTTGTCTCCCTCTGCTGCTGCACCTCCTGCCTCAGCCACTGCACCTCCTTAGTGTCCTGTGAGCCGGAGGATGTAGGCTCCCTAATGGTCAAGCTCGGCGTCGACCCCCGACGGATCGACCTGGCTAGGGTCGCAGTACCGTAAATCTATCCCTTGTTCTTCCCGCTTGCCAAATCCATCCAGGCCTGGGTCTGTAGTCGCTCAACCTCGGCGAGATCCGACTGAGAAGAATCTGAGGCACCAGAGCAGGAGGCAGCTTTAGATGCTACCTGACTAAAGCTGGTGTTGTACTCCGCCTGCGATCAATACATTACGATCAATATTTATTAAACTATATATATATATATATATAATAATTACTGATAGTTTTTATATAAAAAAACACTTTAGCTCACCACTGTCTGCCTCGACCTCTCATCAACAAACTCGCCGGTGTCCGAGCGAATATGTGTCTGCTCAAATACCGTAGGGACACCAACGGACCGAGTTAGCGCTCCTGCCTGCAACCGACACACCAAAAAAAAATCAATTAGTTATAAAACAAATTTTTAATAAAAATATACAACTTATAAATAATGTTATTTATATATGCATACCATGTAAATGACATGCTGCATGTTGCTAATAGAACCACCAGTGTGCATGCTCCCACCCTTCTCGGAAGCCCGATTTCTCCTCGCCTGTTCACACTTCAGCTTGTAAGCTGGAGTGTCCCAGTACGCACACAGTTGGACCCAGATGTTGGGCTCGATGTAATCCGGATGTATCCGGCTCTCCCTACACTCCCGGAGCATGTCCCTCAGTCGAGCAACTGCTCGGTCGTCAAAGATAGCACGTATCTCTGAGGTATGCTCCGGTAACCAGCGCACAAGCTCCTGTTAACAAATTAAAAAATATTAATAACATTATACAAAAAATATATAAAATAAAAGGAAAATTACATGAACTAATAAACAAGAACTTACCTCGAATCGTTTGAAGATACGATCCCGATCCTCACCTGGGATCACCCCCCATGATTACCAAAAGCGACGATACTGCACCTTGATGGTGGAGGTAACGTGCTTCGATCCCACTTTCGATGGGATGAAGCTGAAAAATTCATAATATTATTAAATCAACAATATGACAACCAACAAATATATGCTTATTAAATAGAAATTATTTTTAAACAACATTAAATTAAATTAAACTTACGATCCAAAAACAGGACGGATCCATGGTCGATCCTCAGGTGCGGGAACCCTGGCCCACTCAGGCAAGTCCTCAGTCACGACCGACTGCTGCACAGACAATGATGATGGTATGACCGTGTCGTGACCGTATGCGACCGAGGATGATGAGGTTGGAATGGCCGTGTCCGACTATGGCATCATCCCAGGAGTCGGCATAAATGATAATCCTGCTGGGTGTGTGACTGGCGCAGTCGAAGATGATGGTGGTGCTGGGTGAGGGGTGTGGTGTGGGTCCAGTAGGGGGCGGCGAGTAGCCGGCTAGTGCGCGTCGTGGCGCAAAGCTAGTGGAGGTCTGGACATAGGTTGAGGGTGGGGTAGTTTGGGTTGGGGATAGTGTAGTATGGGTAGGGGATGATGTAGTATGGATCAGTGAGGGTATAGAATGGGTGGGGGATGATGTAGAATGGGTGGGGGAGGCTCCTGTAGGTGGCGATAGGGTAGGTGCGGTAGGGATGGAGGTGGGTGCGGAGGGACCTCCAGGAATGCGAGCAAGCACCCGGGACTTCACGGTGTATCGTCCCCGTTTAGCCTTCCCTTTCCCCTTATCACCGCTAGGCAGTGGGGGGCGGGGCGGCTGTCCTCCTGATGCTGACACATATATTTTTATAGCACAATTACAAATCAGTGTAAAAACAATAAGTAATCGACATTTAACAGTCTAATCTAAGCAACTATTTTTATATAACAATATTTGTCAAGTCTTACATTTAATTGCATAAGCAAATATTTAGAATACAATAAAAATAACATAATAGTAAACTTCCTATTCAGACTCGGTATCATCATTTGATTGTAAGTCCGACTCTTCTTCTTCTTGCATTGAGTCATCACTTTAGATTTCTTTCTCTGATGATGCATGCATGGATGCCTGATTACCAATGACCACTTCTTCCCCTTCATTTGCAGATCCCAACATGCCAGTAATACGCTCGACCTCAATTACTTCATTGACATGTGATGATTAATCCGCCTGGAATGGCATCTCATCCTCTGCATCATCGATTTCTATATGACCCCTAGGCTTGGTAGTGATTGCAACACACCTACCTCGTCTGTCTGTTCTCATTGCTGGATAAGGGACATAATAAACTTGTTTTGCATTCTGAGCAATTATAAACGGATCAAACTTTTGATATCTTCTATCCATGAGAATGTCCACAGTTCCATACTTGGGCTCCACTTTTGTGCCTGTCCTCGATGGATCAAACCAGCTACAATAAAAGAATACTACTTTTTTAGGATAAGTAGTAGTATTGTATTGTAACTCGTATATGTGTTTTATGACCCCATAAAAATCACCGGTACCTTCACCCTATACGACAACCCCGCTATTAATTGTCTTTTTGCCCATGTTCCATTCATCTGTGTGGAATTTTACCCATTAACAAAGTACGTATGCCATGATCTAACACATCTATAGGGGTCATACGCTAAATCTCTCAAGTGCTGATTAGTCACCCTTAACGGTTGTTGATACACCTACGAATAGGTATGTCATATTAAATAATTACTTTTTTCAAGAGGCAAAATTAAGCTTAATATAGTGTTTGCATCGTCATATTACACTTACTTGTTGCTTGAACCATTCGGAAAAATCTGCATGTGTACGAACAGAACCATCTTGTTCACTTAATTGATTAATTTGAAGGAGCACACTGACAAATAAAATGTGTACTACGTGTTAAAGGAGAAACTATAATAACATATGATACATTATTTCAAAAATAGGTCGTTAAGACTTATTCATGGTATGGTTTCACCTCTGTGCAATTTATCAAGACATGAACATGGGCCGATGCATACTCCTCATCAATTAACCAGTAAGTAAGCTCCTTGCCAGCATGACGGCTGGTCGCGCTGTCGCGCACACGCCAAAAAGGAAGAGCGGGTTTAAAAGTATAGTATAGTGCGACAACTCGGATGTCGTCTCTAAGGACTCTGAGAATATTACTTTTCACAAAAATAAGTTTTGGGGGGGGGGTTTGGATTGGAATGCAATTAAGAACAAACAAAACAGAGCAATCAAAAACAAAGCAGTTAAAAAGGGTTTATCAGTTATCAAACAACGATTAATCTACTGTCAAGGATTCCCAACTATCCCTGGTTAATGTAATCCCAAGCCCTAAGCAGGTTCTAATCCCCTTCCGGTTGTAATAGTAATTTACAAGCGAAACTACTACCACAGATACATGTCCTATTCCCGAATTAAGCAAACGGGATTAAGCCCTTCGTGAACTAAGCGAACACGAAATGTACACACGCAAATTAAGCAGATGCGATTAATTATAGGAACATGATATCACCAGAGATAAATCAATACAATACAAAGATACTCTGAATTAAGCAAACAGAAATACAAAGTATGGTCTTGAAAAGGGAAAAAAAATTGAAAAACGGATTACATAACCTCCAGTATATATGATCCACAAACACGAGATTAAAACTAGGACTTAGTGCTCCATAGCAATAACGAAATCACAAAGAAAAAAATGTATATCAGAAAGTGAGATGAGCAAAAGTCTTTACAAAATATTCAGAACAGCCTTTTATACTATTTCAGAATTCAGAGGGCTCGCGAGGCGAGCAAACATTCGCGAGGCGAATTTCATGAAGAGTCAGCAACCTTTGGCATTATCGCGAGGCGAAGTGACTCTCGCGAGGCGAGGATATGAAGAGTTTTCTCCTTACGCCCGTTATGGCCATCGTGGGCCTAACCGTGATGCTCTCTGACTTCCAGATTCGCGAGGCGAAGGAATACTCGCGAGGCGAGACGCTTCAGCTTCAAAACTGCCACGGCCATAACCTTCAACACGGGCAAGCTGTGATCGTCTCTGACTTTTTCAGGTTTGCAAGGTTCGCGTGGCGAGACCTTCTTCGCGAGGCGACCCAGAGACTTAGCAATTTCTTGGAACAGTCAGGCTTCGGGGTCGCGTGGCGAGCGTGTCCTTCGCGGGGCGAGACCTCTGTTCTTTATTTTTCTAGCTTCTACTTACCTGAAAACAAGGAAGTAAGCATAAGTGTATTATTTTGACTTAAAACTAGCTAAAATAACTTAAAACTACTCTAGAGACTCAAAACCTTGCTTGAGGACAATCTAATCTAATTTGGGTGAAAATACAATATAATTTGCACAAAACCCTGGTCATACTAGCTATAAAACTAGATGAGCCAGAGGCTTATCAAAATACCCCAAACTTAAACTTTGCTTGTCCCCAAGCAAACTAAGACTCAAAAAAACAAAAAGACTCAGGACTGGCAAGCTTAAAAGATTCAACCAACATTGCACACATTCAAGCAACTTCAAAAACAATTTTTTTCTTCATTGTTTCCCCTATTTCAAACAGAGCAATTCCCACATTCATTTATTCCAAACAATTGAGAGTTTCATCATGAAAACAATCAGAAATCTAAGCAGAGAATCTAAGTCACACACAAGAGGGAGATCACCAAATCCAAACAACTGCCTTCCTCACAAGGGCATTATTTGTTCACTCAGTCACTCAGTTTATGTCAGGCTAACAACTTGCACTCAGTTTCACTTTTCAAGTACACTTCCCAAAAATTTGCTTTTCATCTCAAAATGGTTCCCACAGAAAACATGCAAGCAACATCAGAAGGTCTTTATTGGGTTGTAATGGGGCCTGGCTAAAGGTAGGATATACAAAAGGAACTAAGCTGAAGACCCTAGGAACTAAGAGAGCATGAACTATATTTACACATAGAAATTCACTCAAGCTCCTTTCTTTATTTTTTTTTCTACACATTTCTGGGTGGCTACAGCTCTTTTTATTTCTTTTTGGCATTTTTGTTTTTGTTTTTGTTTTTGTTTTTGTTTTTTTTTTTTTTTTTATTTTTTTATTTTTTTTTGGTCCCAACAACATATTACACCATGTAGCCACCCCAAACTTAGTTTCTTGCACCCATTCTAAGATTACATGCTCTCCTAATCCTAAGATCGGGTTAACATGGTTTTCCAGATTTTTGGGCTTATAACATTAGGTTATCAAGAATTAACAGGCTAATAGGCTCAAAAGGGCTAACTAGGGAACATGCATTAGGAATTGGTTTATTCAGGCCAAGTAGTTATTTACAAAGAAACTGCCTAAATCATTTGCTACACACATATAATCATGCAAACCAAAAAGAGATTCAATCAAATCCAGGGAAGTGCAACTTGAAAGTGATTTTCACACATTTTAAAACATGTTGGAGGCTCAAAAACCTCACCTGGACATTCATGCAAATTGTTTGAAAGAGATACTATCCCTAATGTGTGCTTCCTATCACCCCAAACTTATCATTCATCATGCTATCATAACAAAATCCCAAAGTTCAGATTTCAATTTCACATGGGAATCACAAAATTTTTTCAACATTTTTCAGCCTAGGGGAATCATCACATATTAATCATGCAAGCAATCTGTGCAACATCAATCAAAATCTAACAAACTTGCCAACTAAAAACTCAACACACAAATGCTCCTGAGCTTCTCAAATTATTCAGGAGCTTTATTCAAAGAAAAGAAAAACTACAACTAGTTCCCTCCCCCACACTTAAAACAGGCATTGTCCCCAATGAACAACAACAGACTTTACAATCAGAGTGAGGGAAAGGAAAAGAAACTCCCTGATCAAGCATCAGTGTAGGTTGGAGCATCCAAAGATAGCTCCTCAACATTAGCATCCGCAGGGTCAGCAGCATCCACACCATGGAACGGCTTCAACCTTTGCCCGTTAACCTTGAAAGTCTTTTGTGTACCTGTACTTTGAATTTCCACTGCACCATAAGGAAACACATTAGTCACAACAAAAGGGCCATCCCATTTAGACCTAAGCTTCCCGACCATCAATCTCAAAGGGGAATTAAACAATAAGACTTTTCGACCCACAAAAATTCCTTCCTAACTATCATTCTATCATGAAATTTTTTTGTCTTTTCTTTATAAATCTTGGAGCTCTCATAGGCTTCGAGCCTAAGCTCCTCAAGTTGTTGCAACTGCAGCTTTCTTTCAACACCAGATTTATTCATATCCATATTACAACACTTTACTGCCCAGTATGCTCTATGCTCAACCTCCACCGGGAGGTGACATGCCTTGCCAAAAACTAGCCGGAAGGGGGACATCCCTATAGGTGTCTTAAAAGCGATCCTCTCTGGCCCACAGTGCGTCTTCCAGACGGCGGCTCCATTCCCTTCTGTTTGGCTGTACCATCTTCTCTAGGATTTGCTTAATCTCCCTGTTGGATATTTCTGCCTGGCCATTGGTTTGGGGATGGTAAGCAGTAGACACTCTATGTACAACCCCATATTTTCCGAGTAAGGCCTCCAAGGTTCTCATTGCAAAAATGTGTGCCCCAGTCACTGATAATGGCCTTGGGTATGCCAAACCTGCAAAAGATGTTGGACCTAACAAATTTTGAAACAATCTGAGCATCGTTAGTCCTAGTGGGGATTGCTTCCACCCACTTTGAAACATAATCTACAGCCAACAAAATATATACAAAACCAAAAGAAGGAGGGAAGGGACCCATGAAGTCCATCCCCCACACATCAAAGACCTCACAATAAAGCATTGGCTGCTGGGGCATTTCACTCCTACGAGTGATTGCCGGGCCTGTTATTTGACATTCTTTACAACTCTTATATACCTCATATGAATCCCTAAAAAGTGTGGGCCAGTAAAACCCGGAGTCCAGGACTTTTCTTGCTGTCCTTTGAGGTCCAAAGTGTCCTCCAACTGGAGATGCATGTGAGAAATGCAGGATGGACTCTGTCTCATGCTCGGGTACACACCTCCGAATGACTTGGTCACTGCAAAACTTCCACAAATAGGGGTCATCCCACACATAATACTTTGCATCGCTCTTCAGCTTGTGGAACTTCTGTCTACTTGTACCTGCAGGAACAACACCAGCAACTAGAAAATTCACAATGTCAGCAAACCAGGGGGTTACCCCATACATGTGTAACAATCTCTCATCAGGGAAATCATCTTGGATGGGAAATGTATCCTCATCCCTTGCTATCCTACTCAAATGATCTGCTACCAGATTTTCAGCTCCACTTTTATCCTTTATCTCCACATTGAATTCTCCAAGCAAAAGCATCCACCTGATCAGTCTTGGCTTAGCTTCTGGCTTCTTCAACAGATATTTCAAAGCTGCATGGTCAGTAAAAACAGTCACCCTAGAACCTAGCAAATAAGACCTAAACTTGTCAAGTGCAAATACAATAGCTAGCAGCTCTTTCTCAGTGGTGGTGTAATTTGCACAGAGCGGCATCTAGGGTCCTAGAAGCATAGTGAATTACATGGGCAACCTTGCCCACCCTTTGTGCCAGAACTGCCCCCACAGCAAAATTTGAGGCATCACACATTAGTTCAAAAGGTAGTGTCCAGTCTGGGGGCTGGATGACAGGGGTAGAAGTCAACGCCTTCTTCAGATAGTCAAATGACTCTTTGCACTTTTCATCAAACTGGAACAGGGCATCATTTTTCAGCAGATTTGATGATGGTAGTGCTATCTTCTTTGAAGTCCTTTATAAAGCGCCTGTAGAAACCTGCATGTCCAAGAAAGGAACGTATCTCGCGTACGCAAGATGGGTAAGGCAATGAAGCAATTACATTTATTTTTGCAGGATCCACAGAAATACCCTCTTTGGAAATTACATGACCCAATACTATCCCCTGTTCTACCATGAAATGACATTTCTCATAATTCAGAATCAAATCTGTATCATTGCATCTCTGAAGAACTAGATCTAGACTATGTAAACAAGCATCAAAAGAGGAGCCATACACAGTAAAATCATCCATAAACACCTCTATGCAGTTTTCAATAAAATCAGAGAAAATACTAAGCATGCATCTTTGAAAGGTTCCAGGAGCATTACAGAGGCCAAATGGCATCCTCCTATAAGCAAACGTACCGAAGGGGCACGTGAAGGTGGTCTTTTCCTGATCCTCAGGGGCAATATGAATCTGGAAATACCGGAAAAGCCATCTAGAAAACAATAATGGGATCGACCAGCCAGCCGATCTAGCATCCGATCTATGAACGAGCAAAGGAAAATGATCCTTACGGGTGGCCTGGTTCAGCTTCCTATAGTCTATACAAACTCTCCAGCTATTCTGGACTCTAGTAGGCACAAGTTCATTATTCTCATTCCTAACTCTTTGTCAAACCAGATTTCTTTGGTACAACTTGAACCTGGGACTTACCCAAGAACTATCGAAAATGGGATAAATAATACCACTGTAGAAGCTTGGTCACCTCTTTCTTTACCACTTCCGAGAATCGGTGGGTTAAGTCGCCTTTGGGCTGTCCTGACTAGGCTTAGCCCCATCCTCCAAGAAAATTTGTGCATGCATCCGGAGGGGCTAATTCCTGGAATATCGGCCAATGTCCACCCAATGGCCTTCTTGTTCTTCCTCGAGAACTTCTAAAAGCTTGTCTTCCGATCGAGTTGAGGCTGGAGGAAATGATGACTGGCAATGTTGCATCCCTCCCCAAGTAGGCATACTTTAAGTTCTCGGGAAGTGGTTTGAGTTCCAAAGAAGGTGGTCTGCTCAACGGATGGTGCATTGGGAGCAGCCATAGGGTCAAGGATTTCTCCGAGTAAACAGCTTTACTCTCATTATCACTTTCACTATCATCCTCACCCCGCAATGTTAAATCCAAAAACTCGAGCAAACAGAACATGGGTTAGTGTTAGTGCAGTTAGTACAAGTATATACATCATCAAAACCAGAAATAACAGGAAAATCAGAAATAAGGTCATCATGAGTGTCCTCAATGAGCTCAGTCAGCAACTCTAGGTGGAATACAGAGTGCTCCTCTCTCACTGGTGCTTCATAGCATCAAAAATCTTGAATTTGGCCACGATACCACCAAACTCCATCGACATCGTCCCATCATAAACATCAATCTTGGTCTTGGATGTCATCATGAATGGTCTCCCCAAGATTATGGGTGATCTACTGGACTGAGTCTCTCCTGCCATGTCTAAGATATAAAAGTCTGCAGGGAATATCAAATCATCAACTTGCACTAGGACATCCTCTACCATCCCCATGGGTCGGGCACTGGTCCCGTTAGCCAATCGGGATGGTAAGACCTGTGTACTGCAATGGCCCCAGATCAAGGTTATTAAAGATGGAAGTAGGCATGACATTGATCGATGCTCCCAAGTCCAGCATACAGTTCTCAAACTTCTTATCCCCAATAGTGCATGGGATAGTGAAGGTGCCTGGATCCTTGCACTTTTGTGGCAGTACTTGATTAGGGCCTATAGAAGCAACTCTCTCTATCTTTGACTGGATAAGTGCTGAGACATTCATTCCCAAGTCAACCCTCTCATTAGTCTTCATCTTCCTCTTGTTAGTGCATAGGTCCTTCAGAAGTTTAGCATATCTGGGTACTTGCTTGATCACATCCAACAGTGGGATGTTAACAGCTACTTTTCGGAAAACATCAAGAATCTCCTTCTCTTTATTCTCACCACCCATCTTCAAATTTTTCTGAATTCTGTGTGGGAATGGAATGGGTGGTCTATATACTCTCTCAGTTTCAACTTCAACCACGCTCGGGAGAGTAGCCTCATCGGTAGGCTCGGGAGTAGCCTTAACGGTTTCTTCATCCTTTCCGAAGTGGCCTCAACAACCTTTCCGGATCTCGGAGAGATGACACTCACATTAGGGTTGGAGGCATTAGGATTTATCACTTGGTCATGCGCAGCAGCTGGTTTGTCCCTTGACCTTGTTGAATATTATTCATGGATGTAGCCAATCTGTCCAATCTGAGTCTGCAATGCCCGAATACTCGCATCCGTTCTCTGCTGAAACTGTACACTAGATGCAGCCATTTGCTTCACCAAGTCTTCTAATGATGGTCCGAAAGGTGCGAAGTGGTCACCGGAGGATGATTACGAGGTGCCATCGGCTGTTGTTGGGAAGAATTCCCATATCGCAGATTAGGGTGATTTCTCCAGCTAGGATGGTACCTATTAGTAGAGAGGTCCGGAATGCTTTGTACCGATTCTGACCGCCTCCTTGATTATAGGGGTTCACCGCATAAGCCTCGAGGTACTTCACCGACAAACTCTTCTCTCTCGGATCGGGCATGGATCAAATGGATGCTCGGGTGCATTGCACATGCTACATAACTTTGCCGGCTGAACCTTGTCTATTGCCAATTGTCTCACAAATGAAGTCAGCTCATCCAATCTATTCTCAAGGGCAGCCTGGTTAGAAGATGAACTATGAATCTCATGCACGCCTCTTGGCTCAACTGAATTTCTTCTTGTAGAGAACTGCTGGGAATTCAACGACATGTTCTCAATAAGTTGCTTAGCAGCAGTGGGGTCTTATCAACTAATGCTCCCCACTAGCAGCATCCAACGATTCCTATCCATAGGCAACAATCCTTCATAAAAGTATTGGACCAGGAGTTGTTCGAAAATTTGATGTTTGGGGCAGCTAGAGACCAAATGTTTGAACCTTTCCCGAGTATTCAGCTAGTGACTCGTTCCCTTGCCTTATGCCACATATCTCTTTCCTTATTGAAGCAGCTCTTGAAGCAGGAAAATACCTTTCTAGAAACACCCTCTTCGGATCATTCCAAGTGGTGATGGAGTTAGGCTCAAGGTACAAAAGCCAATCCTTTGCAGCTCCTTGGAGTGAAAATGGAAAAGCCTTGACTTAATCTGTCCTCGGTGACTCCCTCTGCTCTCGAGGTTGTGGAGCATACAACTTGGAATTCTTTTAAGTGCTTGTGAGGATCCTCACCTGCAAGACCATTAAACTTGGGCAAAAGGTGAATAAAACCAGATTTTAGTTCAAAAGGGGTGTCGGCACCAGGATAAGAAATACATAATCCATTATAGTTGACATCGGGGCAGCAAGCTGCCTTAATGTCCTCTGGTCTCCCATGTTTTCAAAAGCAGTTTTAAAATTGGAATTACTACTAGTGCTAGCCCGAAATTCCCTACGGAGTGTGTGCAATGTTCTTTCAATTTCCGGTCAAAATCACACGATTCGAGGGCAATGAGACCTAGTAGCCGAGACCAATTCAAAACAAAACAGAAAATAAAAGAAATAAAAGAAAATAAAATAAAAACAAATTAAGAAAAATAACAACTCGAGTCCCCGACAGCGGCGCCAATTTTGGTCAGCATTGTCGCAGCACGCCAAAAAGGAAGAGCGGGTTTAAAAGTATAGTATAGTGCGACAACTCGGATGTCGTCTCTAAGGACTCGAGAATATTACTTTTCACAAAAATAAGTTTTGGGGGGTTTGGATTGGAATGCAATTAAGAACAAACAAAACAGAGCAATCAAAAACAAAGCGATTAAAAAGGGTTTATCGGTTATCAAACAACGATTAATCTCTTTGTCAAGGATTCCCAACTATCCCTGGTTAATGTAATCCCAAGCCCTAAGCGGGTTCTAATCCCCTTCCGGTTGTAATAGTAATTTACAAGCGAAACTACTACCACAGATACATGTCCTATTCCCGAATTAAGCAAACGGGATTAAGCCCTTCGTGAACTAAGCGAACACGAAATGTACACACGCAAATTAAGCGGATGCGATTAATTATAGGAACATGATATCACGAGAGATAAATCAATACAATACAGTATACTCCTGAATTAAGCAAACAGAAATACAAAGTATGGTATTGAAAAGGGAAAAACAATTGAAATAGGGATTACATAACCTCAAGTATATAGGATCCTCAAACAAGTAGATTAATCCTAGGACTTAGTGCTCCATAGCAATAACGAAATCACAAAGAAAAAAATGTATATCGAGAAAGTGAGATGAGCAAAAGTCTTTACAAAATATTCAGAACAGCCTTTTATACTATTTCAGATTCGGAGGGCTCGCGAGGCGAGCAAACATTCGCGAGGCGAATTTCATGAAGAGTCGCAAACCTTTGGCATTCTCGCGAGGCGAAGTGACTCTCGCGAGGCGAGGATATGAAGAGTTTTCTCCTTACGCCCGTTATGGCCATCGTGGCCCTAACCGTGATGCTCTCGACTTCCAGTTCGCGAGGCGAAGGAATACTCGCGAGGCGAGACGCTTGCCTTCAAATGCCCCCGGCCATAACCTTCAACACGGGCAAGCCGTGATCGTCTCTGACTTTTTCAGGTTTGCAAGGTTCGCGTGGCGAGACCTTCTTCGCGAGGCGACCCAGAGACTTAGCAATTTCTTGGAACAGTCAGGCTTCGGGGTCGCGTGGCGAGCGTGTCCTTCGCGGGGCGAGACCTCTGTTCTTTATTTTTCTAGCTTCTACTTACCTGAAAACAAGGAAGTAAGCATAAGTGTATTATTTTGACTTAAAACTAGCTAAAATAACTTAAAACTACTCTAGAGACTCAAAACCTTGCTTGAGGACAATCTAATCTAATTTGGGTGAAAATACAATATAATTTGCACAAAACCCTGGTCATACTAGCTATAAAACTAGATGAGCCAGAGGCTTATCAACGGCCAGGAAGGTTAAATACGGATAGCATATAAGGATACCCTACATTATCAGCATCTACCTCGTTCCTAACATGTCTTGGTGCCAACATAAAGTTGTTAAAATAGTGGGAACAGAAATAGGTTGTCTCACGGTGTAAGTAAGATGCACAGATTGATCATTCCACCCTAGCCTTGTTTTTAACTGATCGTTTAGAGTCGTCCATGAATCTAAGTAATAAAAAACATCGGTGACAAGGCATTATTCAATGGTCACTAATTATTTAAATGTCAAAATATAATAAAATTACCTTTCAAACGGATACATCCACCTATATTGTACCGGTCCACCAAGCCTCGCTTCCTATGCAAGATGGACGGGGAGATCTTCCATTGAGTAAAAAAATCCTGGGGTAAAAACCCTCTCCATCTTGCACAGAATTATTGGAATGTTTTCTTCCATCTTCGCCAGACCATCCGCTCTTAAAGTTACAGAGCATATATCTTTAAAGAAATGACTAATTTCTTTAAGCGGGTTCGAAACATGCTGGGGCAGCGAGAAGAAAGCAATAGGAAGCAAACACTCTATGAATATATGACAATCATGACTTTTCAACCCATGAAGCCTCCCTGTTCTTACACCAGCACATCGTGCCAAATTAGAGGAATAATCGTCAGGGGTCTTAGTGTCTTTTAACCACCGACAAATTGACTTCGCCTCATTGGCGGTTAAAGTGTATAAAGCTTTTTGTTTGACCATTTTTCCATTAGGCTGCGGCTTCAGCTCCAAATCCTTTCGTCTATAGTACAGAGCTATGTCCATCCTTGCCTTCTCATTGTCCTTAGTCTTGCCAGACACATTCATAACGGTGTTAAAAATGTTGTCAAAGAAATTCTTCTAAATATGCATCACATTAAGGCTATGTCTTAACAGATTATCCTTCCAGTACGGTAGTTCCCAAAAAATACTTTGTTTTGTCCAGTTATGCCTTCGCAGGAATTGGTTTCCTCTTACTATGGTCACTACTTTGAACGCGGTACCCGGGTGTCTAACAAAATTTACATTCTTCCAACACACTGTTATTTGTGCCCGACTGACTACCATAATATAGCATGCACCCATTTGGACAACAATCAATCCTCTTAGCCCCCAAGCCTAGTTTCGGCACCAACCGCTTTGCATCATAATAACTTTTTGGCAACAACTCTTTGAAGGGTGTCACATCTTGAAGAATTTTACAAAAGAACTCCAAACACTGCTCTGGGACATTCCAATTGGATTTGCAAGCTAGAAGCCTAACACAAATTGATAATTTTGAATCTGACGCCCCTTCAAACAATGGCTTATTTGTCTCTAACAATAGATTGTAGAATCTCTGCACCGATTTATTAGGAGGCTCTTCCATGTCATTAGACTCATCCGCCTCAAAATCCCCATGTTGTCGAAGACAATCATCGACCATCATATGCTTTGACTGGAGTTGTTCGACATATTCATTGTGGTAACCACTGCCTGATGCACCCATTTCAAGATCGTCACCACCTACTTCATTAAAATCAATATTCGGCAACTCCTCACCATGATCAGTCCATATATAATAATTAGGCTTGAACCCACGTCGGTATAGGTGTAGCTTCACGTCATCATCACTCAAAACCGCCATACAATTGCACTTTGTGCACGGACATCTAATCCCCCCTCTTTAGCATAATCATAATGTTGCTTTGCTTTGGATATAAACTCCTCAACTCCAGCTACAAATGATTATTTCAGAAGTCGTCTCACAGACTCGTTCTTATCATACACCCAACTACGGTTCGAGGGATAATATTCCATCCTTCTGCATTTTCAGATAAATTGAAGTATTTTTAAACATGATACTATGACCCCGAATCGCTCCATTTCCTTAAAAGGTGTGGCCCTATCCCATTCAAGGAAAAACTTTTTCATCACTGTATTATACTAGTCACTTGTCACTTCTCATGTCTTATAGCTGACGAAATTTCGGCAGCATCTCCCATCGATCTCCAAGTACACGACTTGACCGCGGTGAAATACCACAATCAAGTATGGACCCGGAGAACAAAAGGAAATGCTTCGACCCTAAATTTAATCAACTATTTCATAAATGACAATCATCGAGTAACCAGTATATCAGTGGAGAAAAAGTTTCTTCCCAAACTATCCCAATTGGACAATTCAATATTCAATAAAATGAGCAATACATTGACCACGAGTACACATGCTCAATAATTTTGAACCTTGCACGGGAAACTACGATTTTTCTCAATTATGTATAATAATTGTACTCTGAAAAAAATTAAAACTTTAAGTAATAGGGATAATTTGCATAAAGTTTGACATTATTAGCAAACAATCAAACACATCATTAAGCAACCATCATAAATAAAGCATTAACAAAAAAAAAATCGCATACTTATTCATCTAACTTTTTATTATATCATTTATTTTTTAAATTAATTTTAATTATTAAAGTATTTTATTAAATTAGTTAACTACATAGTTAATTAATTATCTAAATATTAGTTACTTAAATATAATTAATTATTTAAATATTAGTTATTTTTAACAAATTTCAATCAACCCCAATGGATTGGTCAAGTGGAGCATGACAGGATCTCGTATCTGACAGGTTGCATGTTCGAGCCCCTACTAGTCTCCTTGGGATTAGGTAAATGTAAATCACTTTGTAAGTACTCAAAGAGCCCGAAGGTTTTCCATGTCTTGGACTGGGGCACCATCCCCCCACCCTAAATTTATATCTACCAACAAAAAAAAAAAAAAATCTTCCAAGTTGTATTTTTTTACTTGACATTTTTTAAGTCCTATGATCAATTGTTTCAAACCTATTATTATTATATTACTTATTTACTTATATATATATATATTTAATAACTCTTCCGATAAGAATTATTTATTTACTTACTTATATAAATAATTTTGTATTTATTTATTTAATCTAATGTTATTGTTATGTAACTATGTTATTATTTAGTTATTTAAATATTTAATTATATTTTTGTTAGATAGATTTTTTATCTAGATAATTAACTATTTTGGTATTCAAATTTTTTTAATCTCTTCTTTTTAATCACATTCGATGTCGTCCACGCTTCCATATGCGTCATGCGCAACTATCGTCGCAATCCCTCCCCCATAGCTAATTAATGCAATTATTTATTGTGGTAATTAACCTAACTTTGTTACCATGTAACTTAGATATATATATCCCTTCAACAAAAAAAACTTAGATATATATATGTTTTTCACCTCTCTCGCACACCAACACGTAAACATCGCTTCATACCACATTTCAACATCACCACGATTGTTGCACCAATTACATCGCCGCTAGAAGTATTTGGGATCGATGGATTTCATTTATCGCTTACTCACATTGCTTAGAGTGCAGTTAATTATTCCTCAAGTTTTTTTTAATGAAATTATTCCTTAATTAAAAAGTAATTAATTAATTATTATATTTTAACTATATACTTTTATCAATTAATTGAAATTTAAAAGATTCTATGTATCAAGAAAAAAACCTACAAAAGAGTCATACAAATAATTCTGTGTGCAGTAACACACACTAAGAACAGACACAACACAAATCACCTCAACATATGCAACCTCACATTCATAAAGATTCAAACACAGATTTCTAGCAAAATATAAACACACATACATATAAATTTATTAAAAAAAATCCTCAGTCAATATTAAAAAAAAACCTCAAACAAGCAGTGGCTGCTCCTGGTCGTGGTGGCTGAAGTGGTGGTGGTCGGAGTACCGGTGGCTGCGAAAGTTCTGAAAACCAAATCAACCAGATCAGAGGGCCACATTTTTTAACTTAGCATCAAATAGGGGAAATTGCAAAACTTTAACACGCCTGAACAGTGGAGGTGGCTCCTCTGTAGTGGTGGTGGCCGAAGGGAAAAGGGGCAGCGATGGTGGTGGTGGTTGGCAGCGGTGGGAGTGGCTCCTCCTGTGGTGGCAGGCACGACGGAGACACGGAGAGGGTGGAGAGGCGCGAACGAAGAGTGGGGGGGCGAGGGTTTTCGCGGTGGTGGCGAGGCGCGAACAGAGTTCCAAGGGAGGAGGTGGGAGTGGTTCCTCTTGTGGTGGCAGGCACGTCGGAGACACGGAGAGGCGCAAATAGAGAGTTGGGGGCGAGGGTTTTCGCGATGGTGGGGAGACACGAAGAGAGAGCAAGGAGGAGGGAGGGAGGGAGGCCGAGCAGGGAGAAGAGAGGTGGTGGGGACGGTGGTGCCTGGTCGCAGTAGGGTGGGGGGATGGTGGCAGGGAGATAGAGAGAAGAGATGTAGAGATAGAAGAGGAAAGGAAAACTGAGGGGGGAAAGGGTTTGTGGGTATGGTTATTAAGGCGTTTTCGATGGATTTTCCATCGATAATTCAAAAAAATAATTACCGACGAAAATTTCCATCGCTATTTGTCCCAGAATTTCCGACGGACAAGCCGTCGATGCGTATAGTCCCATTTACTGACGGAATTGTTTGTCGGTACGCACTGGCGCCAATTTTTTTGATTCCCGCCATCTTTTCCGATCGAGTTATCGAGGGAAAAACCCTCGGTAAAGTTACCGACGGACTTCCGTCGGAAATTTTGACAACTTTTGATATTCTATATTACCGACGACAATATCCGTCGGTAATCTCTTAATTTCCGACGGAGCTCGTGTCCGTCGGTAATTCAGCATTTTCTTGTAGTGGAAATATTACAAACCAAAGTATTAAACTAAATAAAAACATAAAAACATAAAAAATGAGTACGTATCACAATAAACATCCAAAACCATAAATTTATAAACTTGTACTTAGATACTAGAGTACTCGCACCCGCATCCATACCCTCTCTTATATGCGGGTAATTACATGTACCCACATCCATACCCTTAAATCGGGTATTTACACTATCCATCATGGATATTTTTTACGGGTACCCAATGGGTAGGGTATTATCGTCCCTAATATTAAGCTTGTTTCCACCAATATAGAATCAATGACTATAATATAATAAAAATCATATCCTTTAAATGGTTTCGTGCAAGTACGAATCCACCTTCATACTAAATAACATTTCCCATATTTTAAAGCCGAAATTTACTAGTTATTAAAAACAAGAAAATTGCTACATAATTAGTTAATTACGCTTCATGTGTATGATGTTTTACGGGTGGAAAAAATTGTACTAATTTTCCTCGAACTAGACTGTGTCTGGGTTTTTTCAATCTCAGCTATTAATTTTGATCTAAAGGGTATGACATATTATAATGAGTTATTTCAATCTCAGCTATTAACACTCTAATGAATTCTCTCTCTAACTTCAAACTCTCTCCCTTCTCTGTATACACACAGCCGCATACCACCACTAAAGGGATTGGTTTTGGGTCATTTTGGTCTGGAATCACCTCTTTACTTCGTTTTTTCTCCCTTTTATCTAAATAATTGGTTTTTCCACATAAATCTGATTTTTTCCCCGTGTTTTTCGTCGTCTGTGTGCGGCAGTATTGTTGTTCGTCGTCGTCTTGATGAGGCGTTGTTTGGTTTCCGTCTTGGTGCGGTGTTCGTTTGGTTCAGATTAGCAGATCTGCTTCGATCCATCACAGATTTGATCAAGAATTGGGCGTCAATGTTATAGATCCGGAGACATGGGTATTCAGTGACTTTGATTTTGTCACTTTCGTAGGCATTTTGATTTTGTCGTGTTATGCTATTAACTGGGTGTTGTGAGTTTGTTCGCAGATTCATGCTTTTCGATTTTTAGCAATGTTGGATTTGTGATGTTTTCGATGTATTTTACCATTTGAATGAATGAATACCTTTTTAGTATTAAAAAAAAAACACTCTAATGAGTTATTCCTCCCTTGTACTCGAATAAAATATAGTTGAAATGAGAGAGTCTCTACTAGAGTCCTAGATAGAAATGAATGTTTATTCATCGCCAAATTGATTAGATAATCATGGTCGATCAACTTTGATTAGCACTGAGCTTCCAGTATTGTGCTAAAAACTTTGAACTCATTGAAAATAATAGCAATAACCAAATTCTTGTTTCTGACAATAAGCACTATATATTGGAGGATACAGATACATTATGACCAGTGACAACAATTGCATTCAACATTAAGTATTAATTTATTCCCTCGATCTTTTTTGTTTTCTTCTGCCACACTCATCTTATTCTGTAAGAAAATATGGTAACTGGATGCAGAATATGCTGTGGAAAAATCAGTGAGATCCCTTGAGCTTCTTTGCAATGCCTGCAAAGTACTTCCCCTGATGGAAAGCTTGAGCCAATTCCAACTCACTGGGCTGTCTTGAGCCATCCCCAGCGAAAGTTCCTGCTCCATATGGAGAGCCACCCTTCACCTTCTCCATCTCAAACATGCCGGCGCCAAATGTGTATCCAATGGGCACAAAAATCAATCCATGGTGAGCAAGCTGAGTAATAGATGTCAACCTGTAGAATTGTAAAATCAGAAAAGTTTGAAATTGACCAAACAGTGACCAAGTTTGCTCTCACTTGTATTAGTTTCATGTCTCGGATTTGGATTCCCTGCATTAAAAAATCCACGGATTCACGCATTCATGTATTAATACATCGTTGGATCAATTTTAGACTTTCATAAACACTTTTTGTGATTGATCCAATGATGTTTGAATGCATGAATGCGGGGTATTTTGAATTCGCAAAATCCATTTTCTTCATGTCTCATGCTGAGTGGATATGAAATGAGCAGTTATGGAAACATAAGAATGAGGAATTTAATAACTCACGGGGTAGTCTCTTGTCCACCTCCTTGAGCACCAGTGCTGTAAAAGATGCCTGCAGGCTTTCCTGCAAGTGCCTGTGTACGCCACAGGCCTCCAGTTGCATCCAAAAATGCTTTGAATTGAGCAGCCATCATTCCAAATCTTGTGGGGAAACCAAACAACAATCCATCAGCCTCAGGAAGATCATTGGGTGTAATAACTGGAACATCACTCCTTGGTGGTGCTCCCAACTTCCCTAGGACCTCTTCAGGTAATGTTTCAGGTACCTGTATAGATAAAAATAGTGTAAGTGCAGAAAGAAAATTCCAAAGTTTTGTTCACATGAGGAGTATGCACTCTTCAAAATGCATGAATGTGAGGGTGTAGTGACTGTAATGAATCCAAATCCCCATGAGACTCAACAAATCATTTATGGTTTATACTTTGTGAATTAAATTGAACAGGTTTATAAAGTGAGAGACTATCATTACAAACCTGCCACAGCTTTACCTCCACCCCTTCCACAGAATCAGCTCCCTTTTTAATCTCTTCTGCTAGCTTGGCAACATGTCCGTACATAGAATAGTAACTAAACATGCAACGTAGTTTCAATCAGATTCATGATAGAGTATTGTGATAGACAAATCAACTCCGAGGATAATGTTCAGATTTGGGTAAACAATGTGAAGGATCAGAGTCACTATAAGCCAACATACAAAATGTGATACAGGAATGATTGCTATACCTTTCCACTATTAATGCACTAAAATAGGATTTTGGTGGCACTATGTTCTCACTTCTCACAAAGGACAACTAAACTATAGGCAATACTATACGAGACAAGACATGATGACATCGACTAATACTCCCTTTAAAAACCATTAAATTACAAAATTATTATTTGTACACTCGGACAAAAGACAACTTGGTTAATAAATGTACAAATCTTGGTTAATGATGTCTAGGTGTATGGTTGGCAAGTGGTTAATGTTGTCGGATTTGTGGTTAATAATGTACAAACTTGGTTAATGTTATCAAAGATTCAAAATGTCTAATGTTGAAATAATGTTGCTGTTAAATTAAGCCTCCCTATTCTGCATAAAAAAAAAAAAGAAGGAAAGGTTGGGACTTGGGACTGAAGAAACATTAATTTTTGACAACTCAAGTTTAAGCTGAATTACAAGCCAAGGTAACAAAAGACCATCAATAGTGACAAATGCCAGGACCACAACGTCTCAAAATAGGTGGGGCTTGCACTCCTTCCATCACAGCTATTGCCTTTTACAGCTTTATTGTTTGGGGAAATGGAGGTTGGGGGGTTCACCATTTGCACTGTGAACCCCCTTCTCTCCCAAACTTCAATGTCAAAACTCTTTCTCGCACCTTCTTTATCTTTCTCTTTCCAGTGATCATAATTCTGGATAGATACCCCCGGAACCATAAAGGTAATGCTGAATCAATTAATCATATGAGTATAGACTAGAGTTAAAGAATCTAACATTTCAATTGCAAGCATTATGTTACTCAAACATGGGACAAAAAGGTTTCTTGCTAAAGCTCAACTTCCTCCCTCTTTTTCTCCCAAAACCGGAAAAAGAGAGAACAGGATAAAGAAATGATCAATCAACCGAGACTATGGCCACAGATCCTCCTTACACCCAAAAAGATCTGATTTCAGGATTATGTAATTTATGTTAGTATTTAACTTGTCTTCATCGGAAGCTACACAAGTCCAACAGCAAAGAAGTAATTCATTCCAATACTTTTTTTTTTTAATAAACCAAAATGTATATTGATTAAAGGGTATATACAAAGCAATATGGAATAAGCATAATCCCCAGTGATGAGGTACTATAAAATTTCATAGTTGACTTTCCCAGGTGAAAGTTCTTCATAAGGTAGACACAACGCACCAAAAGTCTAAAACTTAAGCCACTACAAGGTACTAAAATCTAACCACTTCCCAATTCATCTCTATCTACAGGTACTCAAATCAATAAGCTGAACCGATAAACGAAAGAGAAGAAATAAAACAAAATCCTCTCATCAATCATTATATATTGAGAAAATGAAGCAGACCCAGAATTCAGATGAAAACAAGGACTGATAAATTGTTAAACTTCACCATAGTAAAGAGGAAAGTAACCAGAAAAGAAGATAATCAAAGAAATTGAAGCCGTGTTCAAAACTTAACTATCAAAGCTGGTGGTTGCTCCCAACAAGAAGACACAGAAAAAGCAAGAAAGAGGAGAGAGAAAGAAAGGCTTACACAATGTAAACTTTAGTCGCCATTGATAGTAACTTGCTCTGCTTTGCTCTCTCTGTTTCTGTTGAAACAAAAAGAAAAGTGTTGGTGAATGAAACATTGACAGAAGAGTACCTATTCTTATAGTGCGACGCCTTCTAAGATAAGTTATTATTTATTTGTTCATTGATGTGAATCGGGTCTTGCTAACCCATGATGTAAGAGTAGTGGTTAATTTTTTATTAAATATATTGAATCTCAACCTAATCTTGATACATCCTTTTATTTAGTAAACAAACTGACTTTAGATTGGATAACATTTTTCTCATATTATTTAACAAATATTGACATTATTTTTGTTGTTGTCCATATTATTTGTTTATTATAAATCATTATTAATTTGTCATTCATCTTTGATTAGTCCAAGTTGATGGTGGCTGATGCATGATTGATGGATCAATAACAAAATTAAATCATACAAAAGGTCAGCGATGGTGTAGCTGAAGCCAGGTTCATCGTTTCTTGAAAATAGTTGATAACTTCTTATTAATGCATGATTATAATATACTTCTATTTCTTTGATATTCCAAAATTGTACCAAGGAAACTTCAATAATTCTCCCCACATTGTGAATTCAATGACACACAATTCAGCGCAAAGGATTTATTAAATATGTTAATTAAATGCCATGCAAGACAAGAGATTTCTAAACTCAGGTTAGGACGGCCTGTCATATGATTCAAGACACCTAACTGAGGTTAGGATGACCTGTGATATAATTCAAACTCGTCACAAAAGTATTTTAATTTCTAAATTCAAATACGTTGTGATTGGATTCACACTAGGAAGGGTTTTGGGACAGGACGGATCTTAATTCTTAAATACACTTACGTGTGTTTGGTTCAATAGAGGGGAGAGGAGGGGATGAGAGAAATTTTAATTAGATATTGTGTTTGATTGAGAGGAGTGGAGAGGAAGGGAAATCATGTTTGGTTCAAGAGGGGATTTTAAAACAACTTTACTTTTAATTATTTATTTAAAAATAGACAAGTAAATATATTTTAGTCAATGCATATAAAATGTTTTAAAATTTCTCCCCTCCAAATCTCCCGATATTGGAGGGGAGCCGAAATTGACTCAAGGAGGGATTTTGCTCCTCTCTCCTTCCCTCCAAAGATTGAACACCAAACATGATATTAAGGGTGGCAAAATGATCCATTTGTCCACCATTCATTCAGTCCATCCATGAGAAAATCCATTCAATCCATCCATTTATAAAAAAATAATATAAATGGATTGTATTATTTTTTTAGTGGATGGTTTATGATCCATCCAATATTTTTTAAAATCCATTGGACCAACAATAAAAAATGTAATGGATCAACTTTTATCCATTCCAAAACCAATTTATTTTTTTCATATTATTTTTCACCAAATAAAAAAACCCTCCATTTGTAACACAAAAAAAAAAAAACACTCCATCTAATTTTCTCTTCCGTTCCCTATTATTTTTTCTTCACTATTTTTATTTTATTTATCTACTTTTTTTTGTTATATTAAGTATTAATTAATTAATTGTTCTCAAGCATCGATAGTAGTCCATGTTATCACGTACATTTTTTTTTCGTTACCTTTTTTTTTGCTGAGAAACTTAAAAAAAAAGCATTAACTAATTGAAAGCACAGAAAGTCGTAACAAGTTTCGTAAAACAATGTCATGGAACGTTGTGACAAAACAACCTCTGTAGATGCATATAATCAATAACTCCCATATAATAATAGAAAAATGGTCGTGATACAAAATGGTCGTGAGATAGAGTGGAGAGAGAGTAAAGATAGAGAGAAAGTAGGAAAAAAAAGGGAGAGAGAGAAATGATAGAGAGAGGAAGAAAGAGGAGAGAGAGACGGTGGGATAAAGATAATATTTTAAATTTTTTTACAAATTATTTTATTTTTAAAAATATTTTATGGATGGATATCTTAAAATAAATTTTAGTGAATGGATTGGATATCCATCCATGAAAAGTTGTTAATGGATGGATCGGATGGATTTTATTTAATGGATCATAGATGGATTTGATTTTTTTAATGAATTTTTAATGGATTATAATGGATTAATGGGTTGTTTTTAATCCACCCATTAAGATCCGAATAAAAATTTATCCGATCCATCCATTTGCCACCCTTACATGATATATTTAAAAAATATCCCCCCCCCAAAAAAAAACACTTAAACATCAAAGGAGATAATTGTAATGACAATATAAATATTAGGAGTTAAGTGTAAAATAATATAAACTTCAAGGGAAATTAGTGTAATTTTTAAATTAGTGTAATTTTTAAAGCAAGAGGGTCATGAGTGTAACTAAGCCATTGCTAGATGTTTATTCCAAATGTGCTGCTAAATGGAAGTAGTACTTTGAAAAAAAATTTATTTTTTCTTTGATGATGGATAGGGTGCTCTATTTTCTAATTTTTCTCTTCTCGCCCCTCTTTTATTTTATTTAGTTTAAGGGGAGGTTTATCAAAGACCTTATTTTCGCGGGGGCGGGGGCGGGGGCGGGGGTGGGGGGGTCGGCCTGATTTTCATTACTTATATCTTTATCTAATAAAAACTTTCTACTAATTATTCTTAATTATTTATACAATTGAATTAAAAGTAAATCAATTTATTGATTAAAATATTATCAAATGATTTATTTCAACATGATTATTGATTACCATAAATATTTTATAAATGTAATATACAATTATTTCATCATTTTATTTTTTATGTTACTATTTATTATGAATTAGAATGTAGTCATGCATCCTTAGTAAGACATCTATATTTCGATTCCATTAACCCATATAGTAAACTCCATTATTACAAAGGACTTAAAGATTTGTGAAGATATTACATGTAAGATATGAAAGACGAAAACAGATTTATCAAAAAAAGAAGACGAAAACAAATTTAAAAATAAATCTTTAAAATAATTAAATATAAAAAATAAAATATAAAAGAGAATTATTAGGCATATGAAATATTACATTCTAGACATAGAAAACCAGTCAAAAGTTTATATACTTGAAAAAAGTTGATTTTATTATTTTAAATTACATTAATAATTTTAGAGTACTTTTTCAAACCTTGATTCATAACACATTGTAAAAAAATTAACACATACACACTCTTGAATCATAATACATTACAAAAAGATTACACAAGCACATGAGGTAAACACTTCTTTTTTATATATGCATATATAAAACTATTGAATATAACTTTGGCAATAAATTATAAAGAAATTTAAACATATTAAAATTGGAGATTTAAAGCTTGAAGTAATTGAGAGGGAGTGTGAATAGATAAAATGAAGTGTCAATGACCTGCTCTTGTGTACATATAATTAGACTTTTTCATGGTCTAGATAGCAAAATCCTTATCCATGTTGCATCATAGTATTACTTTTTGTGAGATAAAAAAAATTATAAAAAAAATTTCATAAATTTTAACTCTATTCACTAAAAAACCTTTTTTATACTCAATTTTATCCTCCGCTGAACCACTTGACAAGCAAAAGTAAGAGACCATTCCTTGACTTTTTAGTTCCCTTGGAACCAGATCTGATTCATTTTCAAATGAAGATATTGAAAATGTTGGAAAATGTTGAAAAACAAAAAAAAAAAGACCCCAATTTTCAAATGATAAAATCCAATTACTTGTGAGTCTTTCTAGGCCTTGGTCCTATTGATTTATCCAAAGAAAATCAATGTACATATATCTATTGTCTAGATAGTCTACATAACAACACCGTATATCTATATTATTAGTGATTAATATATTTAATTTCTTTTAATATTGCAAAGCTATCAAGTACCAAACACTTAACTTTTAAAAGATTTTTTTTTTTGGGGGTAAAGTAATGGAAACCCTTTTTGTATGAAATACCGTAATTAGGACATTTGACTCCCCAGTAGCATTCTTGGTATCCTCATAAGCTTCGATCATTTGGACCGTCTAAGAGATTAATCTTTGGTCGACTGCTTAGAGTATGGAATTAATCCTTGATATTTGCAACCTCTCAACTAGAATGTTTGTCATCAGGATTCAAACTTGTGATATCCTCCTCATGGGGTTGATATGCTTACCACTCGACTAACCCTTGGTTGGTGTAAAAGAAACTGTTTTATCCTGAATAAAAAGACCTAAAATTCCGTAGTTGGTAGGAAAAAAAAATTGTAGTTAAGAATACACTTTTTTCAACTAGTAATAATCATCACACATTATTTTGATCGAGTCATATTGTTTATATACGTTATTATCAATATATTTAGATTTAAGCTTAATTTCAATTTTGATTCCCTTATTATTGGTCATCTGCGATTTTGGTTTCTGTGATTTTTTAGGATATTTGATTCTCTATCTTTTCAATGCTACAAATTTGATTCTTTCGTCCGATGGTCGTAAACTTTTCAATGATTAATAGAGAAGAGTCACTGCTCTAGACGCAAAGAGACTCTAATTTTATTGTATAATCAATGCACCAATGCTACCACTAGGTGATATTGTAAAAAAATAATTTACACCGACAATATATACCAATTAAATCATAAGAAATATAATAAGCAATCAGTTGTACGAATAAAATCATATTGGAAAAGTGTCTATTATTAGTTATTACTCATGTGTATTTATTGTCATTCATATTCTACGTAAAATTGATACAAAGATTATAAGAAGCAAAGCCAGGTTGCCATGCTCTTGCCATTTCATGGTTATGGACCCAAAAATACATAAGCAAAGCAAAAAGAGAAGTTAAGGATTTTGATCCACGTATGCCATGTCCCCTGTTCCCAACTTCCCATCATAGCTAATAGAGTATTTCTTGCGTGCTTGGGAGGGGAAAGACCACAAGTCTTGTTAGATAATCCTTTCCTTTCTTTCTTTCTTTCTTTCTCCTTTACTCAAAATTTCTATGAAGTGGAATAGCCACTGAACATTCTGCTCCGCAATCATAGCCCTTAAATGCCTTTTGGTGAGTTTTGTTGGCCTTTGAGGAGATAGCATCATAGAATCTTTCTCCGTCGCATAATTTTGTCGCATCAGATCAGAGCAATTATTTTTCTATTCCAAATTTTTGGTTTGATAGCTATAGGTTCTGTTCTATGAAATTGACACATTAAACCGACCTCCCCTTACTCCACTGGTCAAACGAATTAATAGAATGAATGCTAGGGCCTACTTACGTTAGTAGTTATGTTTAGTATTTACAGGCTTTTTTTCCTTTCAGTTTCATCAACTAATTTTGGGCTTGGAAAATGTACAGTACACAAATGCGGCACCATTTTTTTTTTTTTTTTAGATTCACTTGTAAAAGTTATAAAATTTTGGTTTTATGCAAAAAATACTTTTTTTTGAGAAAGTTGGTAGATCCATCACTATAAAGGAGGAAGAGCTTGAAAATAGAAGCACAAGCAATATAGAAATTTTTAAAAAAAGAAAAAAGATATAGCACAAAATTAGAATGCAACTAACTTTTTCCACCAGCACATATATGTTCCCAACATTTTTCACCCACCTTCGATTCTAATAATCGCGAGATAAAAATAAAGAATACACGCATCTGTTCATGCCACCAGAGTTGATACTTGATAGTTGATAGCATTTGAGAGTAAGTTCATTTGGCAACACCAATTTTTTTTTTTTGTGAAGTGTGAAAGAAACAAAAACAGAAAGAATACAAATGGGATGTCACCAAAGGAACATCCTGAAGCAGCAAAGAACCTATGTCCCCTGGAGGAGTATTCCATAACTTAAACGTTATCATCAGAAAGAGCTCACACTCATCGGCTTCGACTTTGACGCTCCAATCCTTTCTCAACAGCTCCAAAACTTGGCTAACCACAACCGCAATATAGTGACAATTCGGGTAAGGATTATTCAGAGCTTTCACAGTATTCATGGAGTCACTCTCACAAATCAGATTTTTTATACCCAACTTCCAAGCAAGCTCTAAACCATGTTTGAGGGCAAGAAGTTCAGCTAGCAAAGGCTCTCCTGGACCATCGAAGGAAGAGAAACCAGCCAACCCAGGTGCCATTTTCATCTCTAATGAGACCTCCAGAGCCCATCTTGTTGGAAGAAACTAGATAACTCCCATCCACATTTAATTTGAGGCATCCATTGGGGTGAGGAGACCACCTAGCCACCATCCTGATACCACTATCCGGGTGCAGTTTCGTGGAAAGATAGGCGAGGAATTCATCATGGGATCTGTACTGGCAAAAGAGTAAACCCGGCCACCGAGCTCGAATATCCGGTCAAGTCCGAAAGTTAAAGATAATAAGTTAAATATCACTTAATTAAGGGATAAGATATTAATATCAAATCCTGATATTATCTTAAATAACCTTATCTGGTTAAAAGAGATAATATCCCTTAAATTAAGGAATCACATCTCAAAAGAGATTTAAGAGATAAATCAGATCTCTAAAAGATATTTAAGAGATAAACCAAATCTCTAAAAAATATTTAAGAGATAAATCAAGTCTCTAAGAGATAGGGGAATCCTATTATAAAAGGAGGAATACACATGATAGAGACTCACTTTTTTCACTGAACTCCGGTGACTCTCTCTTAAGCGTATTAGAGAAACTAGTGTCGACCAAGAGACTATCAGAGAGTCCTTGCTCCCTAGTATTCATCAGATACAAAATTAAGAGATTGAGATCACCACGGCCAAGGGTTGAATCGAGAACTACGTCTGGCTTTGATTCCCATTGGGATACGTAGGACCGGAACATTACATTTTGTCAAGCCATAGCCTAAAACAACCCCAATTATTCATCCCTGGTTTGACGTTCACGACGAGGTTCCGGTGAATCGGATCTCAACAGCAGGAACATTTGGCACCCACCGTGGGGCCGAGGTGAAACTTTCCCCGGTTCCACAAGAAAATCTCGATGGTGACCACATGAAATGGTTTGCGAGGAGGGGCGAGCAGCATGAATCATTAGGACCACGAGGCTTCGAACGCCCAGAATCGCGGCAATCTTCTTTCCTCCCCCCTCCATGAAGATAACCCTTTGTTGGAAGAAGTTATTAAACAGCTTAAGCAGTTGCGGAAAGAAAACGAGGAGATACGCGCGCAGAATCAGAAGCTCCTAAGAGCGCGAAAAAGAGAGAGGTCCCTGACACCTTCCGATGAAGAGCAATCCTCACCCGAGGCTGGCCAGAAGGACCCTCCAATGCACTCTCCTCGGGGAACTAACCGACCATCCAAAACTAAACCTCCCCTAGGGGATTCAGAAGTCAAATCTCACGCAGAAAGGACTAGCCAGAAAGGAAGGACATCGGACCGGCGTCCGAGGTTGGCCTTCACTGATGACATTAATGAGGTAATCGTGCCAACCCATTTTAAGCCCCTTAACATCGACAAATTCAATGGCACCACTGACCCAACCGAGCATGTGGAGTCCTTTATTTCCTCTATTTACTTGGTGACTGATTCGGAGGCCGTCATGTGCAAAGTTTTTCCAACTACTTTGCAAGGCCCAGCTCTGACCTGGCTAACAAATCTACCACCTCGGTCGATTGATTCCTTTGATGTGCTCATAACCAAGTTCACTGCACAATTTGCGGCAAGCTGAAGGCACAGAAGGCACTCAGTCTCATTGGTAAATTTCAAATAGGAAAGGAATGAATCACTCAGAGATTACATGGCCCGCTTCAATGCTAAGCAGATCCCGATTCCCAACATGAGCTCGGAACTTTGCCTCCACACCGTCATGGACGGTCTTAAGCCAGGACCATTCTTTGAGTACCTATCTCGGAAGCCACCAAGAGATTTTGAAGAGCTGCAGGAACATTTGGCGCCCACCAAAGGACCCCTATCGAAGAATCAGAGGGAGGAATCAGGGGGGTCATCAATACAATCTTGGGGGGGGGGGGGGGTTGCAGGAGGAGGAACAACGAGCTCGGCTCGGAGGTGTCATGTGAAAGCCCTACGATCTGTTAACACGGTGTCTGGAAGGCCTCCAAGAGCAAGACCCCCCATATTATTCACAGATGATGATTTCCAAGGGGTAGATCCAAATCAAGATGACCCAATGGTGATAACGGTCGAGCTAGCCAACTTCTCGGTCAGACGAACACTTATTGACCAGGGGAGCTCGACCGGTATTCTCTACCTGGCAAGCTTCAAGAAGCTCGGAATCCCAGAAAAGCTGATAAAAGAGCAGGAGGACAAGCTGGTAGGGTTTGCCGAGGAACAAGTCAAGACCCGAGGTTATATAGACCTCTTAACAACGTTCGGAGAAGGCAGACTCTCCAAGTCCGTATCAGTCAGGTACGTTATTGTAGATGCCAGCACGTCGTACAATATCCTTATCGGAAGACCGACGTTGAATGAGCTCGGGGCAATTGTCTCTACCCCACACCTGACAATGAAATTCCCAGTCGACTCTGGGGAGATAATTACAGTCCGGGCTGACCAAAAGCTAGCCAGGCAGTGCTATGTGGACAGCCTGAAGGTTACCCATCACCAGGACGGCCCAAAGAATACCGAGGATGGTAAATCAGATGTGGTAAGCTCGGTCAGCTCAGTAACTTCAGCTAGTTCGGTCAGCATGTTTGAGCTGGACCCAAGGACGGAGATGTACGAGTCCAGGGCCGAACCAACAGAGTCTTTAGAAAGGTTCCAGTTGGGAGCCCATCCTGAACAGTGCACCCACGTCGGTAGTCAACTGGACCCCTCACTCAGAGATAGGCTTCACACGGTCCTAAGAAAGAAGGCTGACCTGTTTTCCTGGAAGACATCGGATATGCCGGGTATATACCCCAAATTTATGTGCCATAAGCTGTCTATATGTCCCGAAGCTAAACCTGTAACTCAGAAAAAGGAAACTTGGCGAAGAAAGGCGCCGAGCAATGGCCGAGGAGACTTCTAAACTGCTCAAAGCAAATTTCATCCGAGAGGTGAAATACACCACTTGGCTAGCCAACGTGGTATTAGTCAGAAAGGCCAATGGTAAATGGCGGATGTGCATCGACTATACCGACCTCAACAAGGCATGCCCAAAGGATTCCTATCCCTTGCCCAACATCGACAGACTGGTGGATGGGGCCTCAGGTTACAAGGTTTTGTCCTTTTTGGACGCATATTCAGGTTACAACCAGATCAGGATGTATCCACCCAACGAGGAAAAAACCGCATTTATGACTGATGGGGCAAATTACTGCTACCGAGTAATGCCCTTCGACCTAAAAAATGCCGGGGCAACATATCAAAGGCTTATGGACAAGGTTTTCGCCAGTCAAATTGGAAAAAACTTGGAAGTATATGTTGATGACATGGTAGTAAAATCCGAAGATCCGAGCCAGCACCCTGCCGACCTCGAAGAAATCTTCGGCCAGCTCAGAAAGTACAAAATGAGGCTAAATCCAGAGAAGTGCTCTTTTGGTGTGCAGGGAGGAAAATTCTTGGGGTATATGCTAACACACCGAGGAATCGAAGCTAACCCAGATAAGTGCAAAGCCGTCATGGAAATGCGAAGTCCTCGGAATGTGAAGGAAATTCATAGGCTAGCCGGCCGATTAGCCTCCCTATCCCGCTTTCTCCCAAAGTCTGCAGAGAAGGCAAGACCTTTCTTCCAGCTCTTGAAAAAGCCAAAGGATTTCATTTGGACTGAAGAATGTGAGAAGGCCTTAGAAGATATGAAACTCTTCTTAGCATCTCCCCCAATCCTCACTCGGCCTCAGCTCGGCAAAGATCTGTACCTGCACCTCTCCGTCAATGATTATGCAATCAGTGCAGTGATCGTCCAGGAAGAGGAGGAGCAACAGATGCCGGTGTACTATGTCAGTAGGATCCTGAAAGATGCGAAAACACGATACCAAATAATTGAAAAACTGGCTCTCGCCTTAGTTATGGCAGCTCGGAGGTTACGGCCCTATTTCAATCTCACCAGGTCATCGTCAAGACTGATCATCCGATAAAGCAAGTACTCAGGAAACCTGATCTAGCCGGACGAATGATAGCTTGGTCAGTGGAATTGTCAGAGTTCGGTCTACGGTATGAACCGAGGGGGCCAATGAAAGCCCAATGCCTCTCTGATTTTATTGTCGAGCTCTCTTCCAAACCGAGGTCAGAATCCGTCATCTGGCTCCTATATGTTGATGGATCATCTAACTTGAAAGGAAGCGGGGCTGGAATAATTCTTGAGGGACCTGATGATCTAATCCTCGAGCAATCTTTGAAGTTTGGGTTCACTGCTTCGAACAACCAAGCATAATATGAAGCCCGTATTACTGGGCTATTGTTAGCTAAAGAAGTTGGGGTCCGGGAGCTAAAGTGCAGAAGTGACTCACAGCTCGTAACAGCACCAAGAGGGCTAGCCAACTAAGAACTTTCATTCAAGAAAACCTTCTCGAGCTGAGCATAAAAAGTGCCGAAGTGACAATGACCGAGCACTATGACCGGGGCTGGATGACTCCAATCTGGGAGTATCTAACCTCGGATAAACTACCTGATGACCAAAAGGAGGCGAGGCAAATCCGTCTGAAATCTTGTCACTACACCATCCTAGACGGTGAGCTGTACAAGAGAGGATTCTCCAGGCCGTTACTGAAGTGCCTCACAAAGGAGCATTCCGAGTATGTAATGGATGAGATGCACCGAGGAATCTGCGGAATGCATTCAGGAGACTCGATTGTTCTACCTGGACCAATAGGTGTGACCCCTGTCAGAAATTTGCCATCATAGCTCGTGCTCCAGGAGAAGAGCTCCACTCCATATTCTCACCATGGCCCTTTACTATGTGGGGGATGGACATAGTCGGTCCTTTCCCAGTGGCCAAGGGTCAAGTCAAGTTCCTCCTGGTAGGAGTAGACTACTTCACCAAGTGGATTGAAGCAGAGCTATTGGCTACGATAACTGCCAAAAAGGTCCAGAATTTTGTATGGAAAAACATCATATGCAAGCATGGCCTTCCTTATGCAGTTGTTACAGACAACGGAAAACAATTCACCGATAAGGAGCTCGAAGAGTTTTACTCCAACCTCGGAATTAAACACAAAGTGACCTCGGTTGAGCATCCACAAACAAATGGCCAAGCAGAGGCAGCTAATAAAGTTATTCTAAACGAGCTCAAAAGAAGGTTGGGACAATCAAAAGGGGCTTGGGTTGAGCAGTTACCAAGCATTCTGTGGGCTTACCATTTCTCACCACAATCCTCGACGGGAGAAACACCGTTCAAACTAACCTATGGAACCGATGCGATGATTCCAGTTGAGCTCGGTGAGCTCTCCTTTCGAAGGCAGCATCACAATCAAAGTAAAAATGAAGAAGAACTCCGAGTTGAACTTGACATGGTCGAGGAAATCCGAGATACATCAAAAATCAGGGACGAGCTGTGCTAGCAAAAAGCAACTCGGAAGTACAACTCAAGGCTGCGCCCAAGGGAATTTGTGCAGGGTGACTTAGTGCTGAGACTGCAAAGCGACGCGAGGAAAGACTCCAGTGTTGGTGTAAGCCCTAGAGGCCAGTGTATTTCTTTAGACTTACATTTGTATCTTGCTATTATATATATATATATATATATATATATATATATATATATATATAGATATAGATATGATATGAGGCATTCCAGTTTATTGTGTTACTTGTTTAAACATAATAAAGTCCTTAGAATAGAAATTTCAGTTTAATAGAATATCAAGTATATGACTTGATCGTGAGACACTATTGAACAATGAAATCCTATTCTTAAATATCCGTAGTCAAGTATTTTATTAATAAGGACAATAATAATACATTGAGACTATTATGTGTGCAGACTGATGGCCATATCTCACGGGTCATGGATATGAGATATCGAGTCTCCACATAGGTACACATTAGAGTAATGATGTACTGGATTGACCCACCATGAGAACACTACATGGAGCGTTATGTGAGTGTCATAAGTAGTTCTCATAGTGACAATGGTGTATGCAATCCTTCGACCTGAAATCACTACGATCCCTACATGAGGAGTCGTGTGCTTTAATATCGTCAAACGTCATCTGTAATAGGATGATTATAAAGATGGTCATTGGGCATACCACGAGCCGTGCAGAGGGATGTGAGTGACCTAGATGGAATTTGTCCCTCCTACATAACAGGAGTAATATCTGTGGGCCCCCTGATAGAGTGAGACTGGAAAATACATGGCCGTGCTGAAATGAGTCAATATGAGATATTGACCTCATTTGTTGTTAAGTCTGCTCGGGTATCAGGGAACATGATATTGAACCATACAAGGGTGACACATTCTATGTCTTGTGTTCAATATAGATATATGGACAAAGGGATAATAATGCACATGAATATTTGTCACAGAAAGGTTTCGTCAAATCATTGACTTTCTCACTACTTAGGTAGCGGTGATGTATTGGTAGATACCGCTCACTGTTTGTAATATTAAATGGGATTTAATATTACTACTAACGTTTTGGGAACCTATAGGGTCACACACATAAAAGTGGATTAAAAGAAGCATTAAAATGAGAGTTGGACTTTCCTATTGGGCCTAGCGCATAGTACACGGGCTTAGGTCAAATGCTGCTCACTAACTCACTTAAGGAGGCGCTACTATAAGTGGACCACTTAAGTTGTTGTGCACACACGGTTGATAACCTAGCCGCACATAGAGAGTAAGTGTGAACAGCAAGTCTCGGTTTTGAAGCTAGCACTGTGAGACATAGACGCTTCGGGTTCGTGATGTTGGACGTTCACGGAATCTGCTCGTGTGGATACCTTTAGAAACATCGTTCGTGCGGTGTTCGTGATAGACGGATTCTGATCAACAGCCATCACTTCAAGAGGTAAACCTTCTAATCATGAATCATGACCATTCGCAAGGATCCTTCGATGAGAATTTTTCCGCTGCGTTTCTTTTTATTTTATACGCAAATTCCCAACATCCAGAGAGGGTAAGCTCGCGGCAAACTGGTCAGGCCCATTCAGGATAGCAGAAAATCTAGGAAATGGTGCCTACAGGCTAGAAGAATTGTCAGGAAAGTCGGTTCCAAGAACATGGAACACTTCCCACCTTAAGTTTTATTTTAGCTAAGGTTAGAAGTTATGCACTCTTTTTCCTATCTCGGTCTTTTTCCCATGAGGTTTTGGCCGGGAAGGTTTTAACGAGCACTACAAAAAAAAGGTCATTTAGCGACCGAAAATAGTGACTGAATTTCTAGGTTCCTTTTTGCGACCGAAATAGCGACCGATTGTAGGATCTACATGAAACACTGGTTAGAGTTGATTCTGCGACCGAAATAGAGACCGAAATAGAGCGTAGCAGAGATATCGGTCGCTACTTCGGTCGCTAAACAAAGGAAAGTAAAAGTCAGAAATTTATGAATTGTTAGCGACCGAAATGGCGACCGCATTAAATGCAACGGTCAAACTGTGTTTATATTAGCGACCAATTTAGAAATCCGTCGCTAAATTTATGAATTCACACTTTAAACTTTATTTATATTTGTGACTGATATTAATTCGGTCGCTAAAAGGCGCGTTAAAAAAATAAAATTGCGCGTGTTAGCGACCGAAATTTAATTCGGTCGCTACAATTACAAATTCAAATTAAAACTAACCATATTAGCGACCGAATTAATTCGGTCACTAAAACTGAAATCCCTAAATTCGACAGAACCTCCTTCTTCCTCATTTTTTCCGTCGTGTTTCTCTCTCCCACCCATTGTTTCTCTCTTCTACGGCGCGCGCTCCGGCCACCTCAACACCCCAAGATACCTCCGGTCACCATCGTCATCTCCCCTCTGCTCAGGTAAGCTCTCCTCTACTCCATCTCTCTGTCTTTGTTTTTCTTTCATACATCTTTCTCTGTCTCACTGTCTCTCTTCATTGTCAACATTTTCCCCCGCTCTCTCTCTCATTGTCTCACTATGTCACTGTCTATCATTTCCCCCCTCATTTCAGGGCTCATTCTGGTCACATTGCTCACACCACCACCACCACAACGCCCTCCCTCACACTGACCGAGGTAATTGCTTCTCTCGTTGTCTTTCTCTACATTGTTGTTTTTGTTGTGTGTTGTGTGTACATTGGTGTTGTGTGTGTGTTTGTTGTGTTGTGTGTGTGTGTGTGTTATGAGTGTGTGTTTGTTGTGTGTTATGTGTACTAAAGTTTGTGTGTTCAATTGGATTGTAAGCATAGGGTAGGTGTGTCTCACCGTGTTTGATGTATGTGTGTTTGATGTGTATTGTGCGTTTGGGGTGCTGTGTGTGTGTCTGTTTGGGATGTTTGTGTGTGTGTGTGTGTGTGTGTGTGCGTGTGTGTGTGTGCAGAGATGTGTGTTTAGTGTATGTGTGTGAGTTTAGGGATGTGTGTTTTTGTGGTAGTGCATTCATTTTTTATAGGATGCTTGATCTTCTCATTTCGTGATGAGGGTTGAATTTTGTATAGAGATGGCAAAATTAACTTAATTTTTTTTTGTAATTCTGCCTTTGTATGAACTTATTAAACAAAAATTGTAACTTATGGGTTGAATTTAACCACTTATGTCTAAACAGGGTGTTGGATTGCAGTTTTTTTACTTTGTCACCACCACTTGTTGAACCAGAGTCCCCTTATCTTTGTGTGCTTGGAGTTGAGGTAAGTAAAATACTCTCTCTTATTCCTTGAATTAAATGGTATTTGTAATGTGTTAAGTGAATTATCGTATTGTTTCTTAGTGGAGAGCTGAGCTCAGTATGATGTGATCCTGTCCGAAAGGCAGGATGTCTGGTTATGTGCTGATAATTTATCTTTTATGCAAGTGTTTACCAATATGTGTTGTTTGTTAGTGGAGAGCGGAGCTCAATAGGATGTGATCTTGTCTGATTGTATGCTGATAATTTAATGTTTATGCATGTGTTTGTCAATATGTGTTGTTTGTTAGTGGAGAGCGGAGCTCAATAGGATGTGATCCTATCCGAAAGGTGGGATGCTGGTTGTGTGCTGATAATTTAGAAATTATGCATGTGTTTGACAATTAATTGCTACTTGTTAGTGGAGAGCGGAGCTCAATAGGATGTTTGCTACAATATTTAATCGAAGTTTGTATTGATTTACGCTGCAATTTATATAAGCTCAACAATGTTGCAATATTTATAGGTTAATGGTTTTATTTTCTGTTAGAGTTAATAATTAATTTACGAAAGCCTTAGTTTCCTATTTGAGATTCAATATTAATGAGCATGCATAACGTATCAAGGTATGCATGCTCATTGTATTGAATCTTGAATTGTCCAAGTGGGACAGTTTGGGAAAAAACATTTTTCACACTCGTATATGTTGGGAATTTGCATATAAAACAAAATAAAACGCAGCGGAAAAATTCTCATCGAAGGATCCTTGCGAATGGTCATGATTCATGATTAGAAGGTTTACCTCTTGAAGCGATGGCTGTTGATCAGAATTCGTCTATCACGAACACCGCACGAACGATGTCTCTAGAGGTATCCACATGAGCGGATTCCGTGAGCGTCCAACGTCACGAACCGAAGCGTCTCTGTCTCACAGTGCTAGCTTCAAAACCGAGACTTGCTGTTCACACTTACTCTCTATGTGCGGCTAGGTAATTAAAAACCGTGTAGGCACAACAACTTAAGTGGTCTACTTATAGTAGCGCCTCCTTAAGCGAGTTAGTGAGCAGCATTTGACCTAAGCCCATCTACTATGCGCTAGGCCCAATAGGAAAGTCCAACTTTCTTTTAATGCTTCTTTTAATCCGCTCTTATGTGTGTGACCCTATAGGCTCCCAAAACGTTAGTAGTAATATTAAATCCCATTTAATATTACAAACAGTGAGCGGTATCTAGCAATACATCACTGCTACCTAAGTAGTGAGAAAGTCAATGATTTGACGAAACCTTTCTGTGACAAATATTCATGTGAATTATTATCCCTTTGTCCATATATCTATATTGAACACAAGGCATAGAATGTGTCACCCTTGTATGGTTCAATATCATGTTCCCTGATACCCGAGTAGACTTAACAACAAATGAGGTCAATATCTCATATTGACTCATTTCAGCACGGCCATGCATTTTACAGTCTCACTCTATCAGGGGCCCCACAGATATTACTCATGTTATGTAGGAGGGACAAATTCCATCTAGGTCACTCACATCCCTCTGCATGGCTCGTGGTATGCCCAATGATCATCTTTATAATCATCCTATTACAGATGACGTTTGACGATATTAAAGCACACGACTCCTCATGTAGGGATCGTAGTGATTTCAGGTCGAAGGATTGCATACACCATTGTCACTATGAGAACTACTTATGACACTCACATAACGCTCCATGTAGTGTTCTCATGGTGGGTCAATCCAGTACATCATTACCTTAATGTGTACCTATGTGGCGACTCGATATCTCATATCCATGACCCGTGAGATATGGTCATCAGTATGCACACATAATAGTCTCAATTGTATTATTATTGTCCTTATTAATAAAATACTTGACTACGGATATTTAAGAATAGGATTTCATTGTTCAATAGTGTCTTACGATCAAGTCATATATTTGATATTCTATTAAACTGAAATTTCCATTCTAAGGACTTTATTATGTTTAAACAAGTAACACAATAAACTGGAATGCCTCATATCATATATATATAATAACAAGATACAAATGTAAGTCTAAAGAAATACATTGGCCTCTAGGGCTTATACCAACAATCTCCCACTAGCACTAGAGCCAATCAGGCATAAATCTAATGCCCATCGATCTAGTGTGACCTTCATGCTTCTGTTGAGCAAGAGGTTTCGTAAGTGGGTCAGCAACGTTGTCAAGCGTTGGTACTCTGCATATTTTCACATCTCCTCTATCGATAATCTCTCGAATAAGATGGAAGCGCCTAAGTATATGCTTGGATCGCTGATGAGATCTAGGTTCCTTAGCTTGTGCAATGGCCCCATTGTTATCACAATAGAGATCAATGGGGTCCACAATACTAGGAACCGTACCAAGCTCAGTAATGAACTTCCTGATCCAAACAGCCTCCTTTGCTGCATTGGAGGCGGCAATATACTCAGCCTTTGTAGTAGAATCGGCAACTGTCTCCTGCTTTGAACTCTTCCAGCTTACAGCCCCGCCATTTAGGCAGAACACATAACCAGATTGCGATCTGGAATCATCCTTATCGGTCTGGAAGCTAGCATCGGTGTAACCTATTACAGCAAGCTCTTCCTCGCCTCCATATACCAAGAACGAATCCTTAGTTCTTCTCAAGTACTTAAGGATGTTCTTGACAGCAGACCAGTGACTTTCACCGGGATCAGACTGGTACCTGCTCGTTATACTTAAAGCATACGATACATCTGGTCGAGTACATAACATGGCATACATGATAGATCCAATTGTGGATGCATATGGAATCTTACTCATGCGATCCCTATCCTCTTGAGTGGAAGGGGATTGTGCCTTTGATAGGCATATACCATGTGACATAGGCAATAGTCCTTTCTTGGATTCATGCATGTTAAAGCATCTCAACACTTTGTCTATGTATGTACTCTGACTTAGGCCAAGAAATTTCAGCGATCTATCCCTATAGATCCTGATCCACAATACATAGGTAGCTTCACCCAAATCTTTCATAGAGAAGCAATTCCCTAACCATGTCTTTACATTTTGTAGTGTAGGGATGTCATTTCCAATGAGTAATATGTCATCTACATATAACACCAGAAAAACAACAATGCTCCCACTTACCTTCTTGTAGACACAAGGTTCATCTTCATTTTTGATGAATCCGTACTCTCTTATAGCATCATCAAAAAGAAGGTTCCAACTTCTGGAAGCTTGCTTCAATCCATAGATTGATCGCTGCAATTTACATACCTTTCCGGCATCCTCTGAAATGTCAAAGCCTTCAGGTTGTGTCATGTACACATCCTCAAGAAGCTTTCCATTAAGGAAGGCAGTTTTGACATCCATCTGCCATATCTCATAATCATGGTATGCAGCGATGGCAAGTAAGATCCGGACGGATTTAAGCATCGCAACAGGTGAAAAGGTCTCATCATAGTCGACACCATGAATTTGCTTGAAACCCTTAGCGACCAATCGCGCCTTAAAGGTGTGTACCTTACCATCCATGTCAGTTTTCTTTTTGAAAACCCACTTGCACCCTATGGGTTTTACCCCTTCAGGTGGCTCTACCAAGGTCCATACCTGGTTGGTGTACATGGAATCCATCTCGATTTCATGGCCTCAAGCCACTTCTCGGTTCTGGGCCAGTGATGGCCTCCTGGTAGGTCACAGGCTCATCTTGATCCATGAGCAATACATCACCTTGTGGAGTCATGAGAAATCCATATCTCTCAAGCTGGTGACGTATCCTGTTAGACCTACGCTGGTCTTGTGCTACTGGAGCGGGTTGTTCCTCCACATCATTCTGTGAAGGTTGCTCCTGTTCCACCAATGGTAGGTCACTACTCTGTGATTCTTGAATTTCTTCAAGTTCTATCTTCCTCCCACTGGTTCCTATGGAGATAAACTCCTTTTCTAGGAATACACCAGTCCGTGCGACAAACACTTTGCCTTCGGAAGGATTATAGAATTGGTATCCCTTGGTTTCTTTGGGATACCCCACAAAGAAGCATTTATCAGATTTGGGATCAAGCTTATTAGAAACTTGACGTTTTACATATGCTTCACAACCCCAAATCTTCATAAAAGATATGCTGGGTCGTCTATCAGTCCATATCTCATATGGTGTCTTTTCTACCGTTTTGGATGGAACACGGTTAAGTGTAAAAGCTGCTGTTAATAGAGCATGTCCCCAGAAAGAGTTTGGAAGGTTTTCATGACTCATCATAGACCGAACTATGTCCAACAAGGTTCGATTTCTCCTCTTAGAAACACCATTTCATTGTGGTGTTCCAGGTGGAGTGAGTTGAGATAAAATCCCACACTCTCTCAGATGATCATCAAACTCTAGGCTCAAATATTCACCACCTCGATCTGATCGAAGAGCTTTAATGTTTTTACCAAGTTGGTTTTGTACCTCATTTTTGAATTCCTTGAACTTTTCAAAGGATTCCTATTTATGTTTCATAAGATACACAAATCCATATCTACTGAAATCATCAGTAAATGTGATGAAGTACTGAAAACCACCTCTAGCTAATGTGTTTAGGGGTCCGCATACATCGCTATGTATAAGACCCAAAATATCGTTGGCTCTTTCACCTTTGCCGGTGAATGGAGCTTTAGTCATCTTTCCCAATAAACAAGACTCACATATCTCATATGATTCATAATCAAATGAGTCCAAGAGTCCATCTTTATGGAGCTTCGAAATGCGCTTCTCATTTATATGGCCTAAACGACAATGCCAAAGATAAGACGGGTTCAACTCATTTGGTTTGAACCTCTTAGTATTTATGTTATAGATGGGCATTTCAAGATCAAGGACATAAAGTCCATTACTCATGTGTGCACTAGCATAGAAAATATCATCCAAATAAATAGAACAACTTTTGTTCTTTATTATAAAAGAAAAACCAATCTTGTCCAAACAAGAAATGGAAATGATATTCCTGCTAATTGCAGGCACAAAATAACAGTTCTCTAACTGAATAGTAAGCCCAGTGGGCAAAGTCAATACATAAGTCCCTACAGCTAAAGCAGCAACCTTTGCTCCATTTCCGACTCGTAGATCGACTTCGCCCTTTGTCAATGGTCTACTCCTGTCTAGGTCCTGCACATTTGTACAAATGTGAGAACCACATCCAGTATCTAATACCCATGATGCAGAAGTAGATAAATTGACTTCTATAACAAACATACCTGAAGCGGAAGTCTCACTTCCCTTCTTCTTCTTGATCTCTTCCAGGTATTTTGGGCAGTTCCTCTTCCAATGTCCAGTCCGACCACAGTGGAAGCAATTGCCTTCCTTAGCCACACCACCCACAGGCTTCAAACCAGAAGTACTGGGTTTGATCTTGTTGATGGCCTTGCCCTTGCCTTTGCCCTTTTGTTTGTTCTTGGGCTTCTTCTTGCTATTTCCAGCCTGGACCATCAAAATGGCCTTCCCCTTTCCTTTGTTAATATTTTGTTCAGCAGTTCTCAACATGCTCAACAATTCTGGCAAAGGTTTGTCAAGATCATTCATATTGAAGTTCATGACAAACTGACTATAGCTCTCAGGCAACGATTGCAGAACCAAGTCGGTGGCCAACTCTTGGCCTAAAGGAAATCCCAGTCTCTCGAGATTCTCAATGTACCCGATCATCTGTAGTACATGAGGACTCACAGGGCTCCCTTCTGCCAATTTACACTGGAAAAGGGCTCTGGAAACTTCGAACCGCTCATGCCTTGCTTGCTCTTGGTAGAGCAGCTTGAGGTGCACGATCATATCGTACGCCTCCATGGTCTCATGTTGCCTTTGCAGCTCAGAGGTGATGGTAGCAAGCATAAGACAACTGACGTCTAAGGCGTCATCCTGATGCTTCTTATAAGCATCTCTGTCAGCCCTAGGAGCAGTTGAAGCCGATGGCTCCTCAGGAATAGGCTCCTCAAGAACATACAGCTTTTTCTCATGTTTGAGGACAATCCTCAAGTTTCTGTACCAGTCCAGAAAATTCGTTCCGGATAGTTTGTCCTTCTCAAGGACGGATCGCAATGACAGGTTACTTGATGTGTTTGATGCCATGGTAATCTACAGAGATAAATATGAAAAATATAAGTAACATGCCATGAAGTTATTTAATTAGGTCTTTAATTAAATACGCCTCCCACTATTTTACTCAAAACAATGACCCTCATCATTGATTCGGAAAATCCCGTTGGATGATTTTCTAGTGGGCCAAGATCCATATTTCACCTAGCTTTAAGTCAGCTTTGGCTGATCACTTAAAATTCGGTTATTTAGGTAGGAAACACTTTCCGATTGCATCTCATGCAACTCTTGGACAGTTGGGTGAATAACTCTTATTCTAATCCATCACATGGACTAAAGCCCAACTTATGAGCCTCTAAGCCTTTCAATCTTATTGAAGTTGGCTTAGTTAAGTCAGACCCAATGGATAGCAGTCGAACATTACATTTGTCCCATCGCGTCTTACTAGTATAGATAAAGGTACCCCGCTTTGGCGGACCCACACTTAATCGATCCTAGTCTTGACGAGTGCTATGCATCAGAAGGCCTTTAAGTGTGACTTAATATTTCCTTTTGAGGGATTTGTTTAAAGTTTGATCTCATCATTTGTTAAACTCTTTAACTTATTATTTACATATATGCATCTCATACATATATTAGTTAAACTCTTTTAACATACTATATACATACATGCATCACATACATATATAAGGCAAATAAATGTGATATGGTTATGGCCCCTAACGCATTGATTCTCCCAAGCCAATGAGAGAATCTAAACTTAAACCTAGGAGCGTCCAAGCTTCTCCAAGCATGATCTCCCAGAGGATGACGTCTTCTTGTCTCCACCATTACATTACATAAACAGAAACCTCATTTTACATATGTGAGGAGTGAGATGAGAAAAGAAGATACATATGGAATATAAGAGAAAGGCACGGCACGCAGGCCGTATTTCAAAATATAAACCAAAAGGTAAAAGGACTAAGGCCATAACCATTCACCATACATCACCAAATAAATAGTAACAACCAATAATAACACATAATCATTATTATTATTAATTTCATAAATTAGAGATTTCAAAATCTGAATTTTGAAAACATAACATATATATATAATAAATCACATTTATTATAATAGATGTTACTATAAATCATATTTATTGCAATTGTTGTTACCACAAATCACATTTATTATAAATCATATTTATTGTAAATGACATAAATCACATTTATTGCAATTGTTGTTACCACAAATCACATTTATTGTAATTGACATAAATCACATTTATTCAATTAACATAAATCACATTTATTGCAATTGTTGTTACCACAAATCACATTTATTGTAATTGATATAAATCACATTTATTCAATTACAATAAATGGTGACATAAAAATTTCAAAATTTTGAATTTCGAAATAACACACTACGCAGAGGTAGCATGGGGGTCCCGCTGCCCGGTCAGGGCTTCAACCTTTCAACCCTAAGACCGCAAGGCCCGTGAACACTTCACGTTGCAAGGAACGGCGGCTACGGTTTCAACACTTGGAACCTCAGCCGCAACAACATGAACCTTTCATGTCTGAAATCCCCTTAACGCCGCCAACAGAGAACTGAAACCAATCATGTTTAACATCAATATTTGACGCCATCGCAAAACATAATAAGGATTCAGAACCAATGTACATATCGCATACATACACAAACATGCAATAGATGCATATATCATATACATACGAAAATTGCAGAAACAAGGTTTCGCAAACCGGATGCAAACGATTTTCAAAAACAATTTTCATAAAAACGATTCACATTATAAACATGTTATCATACATAACAGGTAAACCACGTAACAGAATCATGGTTTCGCAAGTGGCTCTGATACCACTGTTGGGAATTTGCGTATAAAACAAAATAAAACGCAGCGGAAAAATTCCCATCAAAGGATCCTTGCGAATGGTCATGATTCATGATTAGAAGGTTTACCTCTTGAAGCGATGGCTGTTGATCAGAATTCGTCTATCACGAACACCGCACGAACGATGTCTCTAGAGGTATCCACACGAGCGGATTCCATGAGCGTCCAACGTTACGAACCGAAGCGTCTTTGTCTCACAGTGCTAGCTTCAAAACCGAGACTTGCTGTTCACACTTACTCTCTATGTGCGGCTAGGTAATTAAAAACCGTGTAGGCACAACAACTTAAGTGGTCTACTTATAGTAGCGCCTCCTTAAGCGAGTTAGTGAGCAGCATTTGACCTAAGCCCATCTACTATGCGCTAGGCCCAATAGGAAAGTCCAACTTTCTTTTAATGCTTCTTTTAATCCGCTCTTATGTGTGTGACCCTATAGGCTCCCAAAACGTTAGTAGTAATATTAAATCCCATTTAATATTACAAACAGTGAGCGGTATCTAGCAATACATCACTGCTACCTAAGTAGTGAGAAAGTCAGTGATTTGACGAAACCTTTCTGTGACAAATATTCATGTGCATTATTATCCCTTTGTCCATATATCTATATTGAACACAAGGCATAGAATGTGTCACCCTTGTATGGTTCAATATCATGTTCCCTGATACCCGAGTAGACTTAACAACAAATGAGGTCAATATCTCATATTGACTCATTTCAAAGACTGACCATGCATTTTACAGTCTCACTCTATCAGGGGCCCCACAGATATTACTCCTGTTATGTAGGAGGGACAAATTCCATCTAGGTCACTCACATCCCTCTGCATGGCTCGTGGTATGCCCAATGATCGTCTTTATAATCATCCTATTACAGATGACGTTTGACGATATTAAAGCACACGACTCCTCATGTAGGGATCGTAGTGATTTCAGGTCGAATGATTGCATACACCATTGTCACTATGAGAACTACTTATGACACTCACATAACGCTCCATGTAGTGTTCTCATGGTGGGTCAATCCAGTACATCATTACCTTAATGTGTACCTATGTGGCGACTCGATATCTCATATCCATGACCCGTGAGATATGGTCATCAGTCTGCACACATAATAGTCTCAATTGTATTATTATTGTCCTTATTAATAAAATACTTGACTACGGATATTTAAGAATAGGATTTCATTGTTCAATAGTGTCTCACGATCAAGTCATATACTTGATATTCTATTAAACTGAAATTTCCATTCTAAGGACTTTATTATGTTTAAACAAGTAACACAATAAACTGGAATGCCTCATATCATATATATATAATAACAAGATACAAATGTAAGTCTAAAGAAATACATTGGCCTCTAGGGCTTATACCAACAGTACAATAGTCATTTCAATGTTCAAATGCCTTATATACTTGTTGAAATCTCGGTCTGATGCATTTCCTTTTGTTCTCCTGGTGCATACTTGATCGCGGTGATTATGACCGTGCTCGAGTCATGTAACTTTGAGACCGATGGGAAATGTTGCCGAAATTTTGTCAAGTATAAGGTATTTGAATATGGGAATAACTATTAGTAGCCGAGTGTGGCAAAGGTTTCTTCTCGAATGAGATAGGTTCATACCTTGTCATAAGAACGAGATTGATGGAGTTATTGGAATGCACCGTAATATATTATTGTTATTGTAGGATTGGTCAGGCTATTTAATTGCCAGCAATGGATATTCCGGAGAATCGGAAATGGATGTATCATAGGTTGGATCGGAATAAACGTCTTAGGGAAGAGTATAGAGTTGGAGTGGGTGAGTTTATAGAGTTTGTTGTTAGCCAGGAGAGATTTATACGGCTGGGCGGTGATCAATTGAGGTGTCCTTGCAAAAGATGCAAGTGTCAATCTTTCAAAAGCGTGGATGGAGTTGTAGCCGATCTTTATGAGAAGGGCTTCATGCCTGATTACTATTGGTGGAGTAACCATGGTGAGACGTTGCCTGACTTAAACCCGATTGTGGCTGAAGGTTCGTACTATGGAAGTGGTGACGGGAGGGAAGAATTGAATCCATACGAGCAGATGATAATGGATCATGCTGGACCATCGGTTGGTGTTGTACTAGAAGAAGATGGAGGAGAAGATGGTGGAATGGGTTCCCAATACATAGAGGAGAATCCGAATCCCGAAGCTCAAGGATTCTATGATATGCTGAGTGTTGAACGATCTCCATTGTGGGAAGGATGTCGGGAGTACACAGAGTTGTCGATGTGCATGGAATGGTTGAGTATCAAATCTGACTACAATATGCAAGAAGGCTGTTTTAATCGCCTCACCAGGTCAGTGTCCAAGGCGTTGCCAGAAGGCAATCGGATGCCTACAAGTTTTTATCATGCTAAGAAGTCCGTGGAAAATTTGGGTCTAGGGTGTTTGAAAATTGATTGTTGCCCGAATGGATGTATGTTGTACTATAAGGATGATTCAGCGGAAAGCATAACATGTTGTCGATTTTGTGGTGCGGATCGGTATAAGACAACCACTAGGATGGGCATTGAGAAGAAGAGGTCGCTAAAAAAGATGTGGTACTTTCCGCTCGTGCCAAGACTTACAAGATTGTACTCTTCGATGGCCACTGCAGCTCACATGAGGTGGCATAGTGAGCATGAGAGGGAGCAAGATATCTTGTGTCATCCATCTGATGGAGAAGCTTGGAAGCATTTTGATAGGGTTCATATGGCATTTTCGCAGGACCCTCGCAATGTCCGATTGGGGTTATCTGCTGATGGATTTAATCCTTTTGGGTAGTCTGGAAAAGCATACTCTTGTTGGCCGGTTATCCTGACTCCGTACGATCTTCCCCCAGGGATGTGCATGAAGCGGGAGTTTATGTTCCTAACAGTCATAATTCCGGGTCCGTCTAATCCAAAAGGTAAGATTGATGTGTACTTGCAGCCGCTGATAGATGAGTTGACAATGCTGTGGAATGATGGTGTGTTGACATATGACGTATCTTTGAGGCAGAATTTCATCATGAAAGCAGCTTTAATGTGGACGATCAACGACTTTCCTGCTTATGGGATGATGTCGGGTTGGATGATCGCGGGGAAGCTTGGATGCCCAATATGTATGGAGCGATCGAAGGCATTCACGCTTAAAAACAGTCGAAATATCTCATATTTTGATTGTCATCGTCAATTCCTTCCAGAAGATCATCCTTATAGGCAGAACAAGAATGCATTCAAGAAGCGTTGTGCGGAGAGAACACCGCCTCCACCACGTTTGACTGGTCCTAACGTATGGCGCAGAGTATAGTACTTACCGCTCGTCCATGAAACCCAAGGAGAACATATTCCTGATTATGGCGTCAACCATAATTGGACAAAACAAAGTATATTTTGGAGGTTGCCGTATTGGAGGACGTAGCTACTCCGTCACAACATTGATGTCATGCATACTGAGAGGAATGTGTTTTTGAATGTGTTTGACACTGTGATGGACATCAAGGGGAGGACAAAGGATACAAATAAAGCCCGATTGGACATGGCTGACATTTGTAATCGGAAGGAGCTTGAGTTGCAAGACGGTGCTCGTGGCAGACTTATCAAACCGAAGGCAAGTTATACACTAAGCAAAGCACAGAAATTGGCCGTCTGTAAGTGGGTTAAAGAACTAAAGTTACCAGATGGGTATGATTCCAATCTGGGTAGATGTGTTGACATTAAGGAAGCAAAGTTACATGGAATGAAGAGTCATGATTGCCACGTGTTCATACAACGGTTGCTTCCAATTGCGTTCGACGCATTACTTAAGAAAATTTGGAACCCACTTGTTGAGCTTAGCCACTTTTTTAGGGAGCTTACATCGACAAAACTAAATGTGAATCAATTAAAGGATATGGAAGTCAAGATACCCGTTTTTTTATGTAAGCTGGAGCAAATCTTCCCGCCGAGTTTCTTTGATTCCATGGAACACCTGCCAGTTCATCTACCTTACGAAGCAAGAGTTGGTGGCCCAGTCCAATACCGCTGGATGTATCCATTTGAGAGGTAAACAACATCAACTATTTTACTTAATACATATGAAATTCACGAACACGAGAGCGTAGTTTAGCTTTCCCTAAAACTAGTAATTATTTGTATGTATCCCTCTGTAATAGGTTCCTGCACTCCTTTAAACACAAAGTCAAGAACAAGGCATGAGTGGAGGGTTCCATTTGTGAAGCATACTTAGTAGAGGAGACTTCCACTTTTGCCTCTTATTACTATCCGGACGAAGTTAACACGAGAAGGACAAGGATGCCTAGAAACGTTGATTCGGGCGAAGGATGTTCAACTAGTCCTCCTATATCAATATTCAACTATCCGGGCAGATTTAGTGGCAAATAAAGAGGATATTTCATGGAGCAACGTGACATTAATGCTGCTCATCTGTATATCCTTCAAAATTGTGAAGAGGTGGCGCCATATTTAGAGTAAGTTTCTACAACGTCTTTAATAAGTTCAATTGACATTTATGATTATTAATCGTCCTGCTGTTAATCTCCCATATGTAGGATGTACGACAATTTTCTAAGGGAACTCCAACCTGACATTTCAAATTATCAGGTTGATCGAGAAATTACTTCTCACTTTGCTACGTGGTTCAGTAAATATGTAGGTTAAGCATCTTCATTTTTTGAACCATACATTTTATCTCCTTAAATATATAGCATGTATAAGAATAATATAATATTTGATTGTTTAGGTACCAGATCCAGAAAACAATGTTCAAAATCCATTGTTGACAAATTTGGCATGGGGGCCTAACAGATGGGTTACATCATGGAATACTTATATTGTAAATGGATATAAATTTAACACAAAAACATGGAATGAAGGAATGCAGACGTGTAACTATGGTGTTTGTGTGCGAGCCACTGATGGCAATGTAGAGGATGATTTCTATGGGGTTCTAATTGACATCCTTGAACTCGATTATACTGATGAGCCTCTGGTTGACTGGTTTTATAACTAGTAAAGACCTTGGCTTTGTGCTAATTTTATATCATTTTCGCCCAAATTAGACTTGATTGTCTTTAAGCAGCATTTTGAGTCTGTAAAGTATTTTTAGGTTAATTTAGTTGATTTAGAGTTAAATAAAGCACTTATGCTATTTTCTGTTTTCAGGTTAATAAAAAGAAATAATTCTGGAGTCTTTCGCCCCGCGACAAGGCATTCGCCTCGCGGACCAGAAGGTGACTGTTCTAGAAATTTCCAACCATTATGTCTCGCCCCGCGAAATATGACTCGCCTTGCGAGTAATCCAGCCCTGGAAGACCAGAAGCCATCACGGCTTACGCGTGTTGAAGGTCACGGCTGTGACAGTTTGGAATTTGAAGAGTTTCGCCTCGCGAATGATAAGCTCGCCACTCACTGAAGACTGTTCGCATTATTCGCCTCGCGAATGATAAGCTCGCCTCACGAGTCCGCGTAGTCCAGAAGTTGTATATAAGTCTGTTTTAGACAGAACTGAAGAGTTGGCTAGTTTTTGGCTAGTTGTTAGCCAGTCTTAGGCAGTAGTAGTAGTTTTCAATAGTTTATTTCTTTTCTTTTGTGTTTATTTATGTAATGGAGAACTAGTCTCCTAGATTAATCTACTGTGATTGGTTTCCATTTACACTTGAGGTTCTGTATTCCTGTTTTCATTTGCTTTTCTCTTTTCAATGCCATGCTATACATTTCTGTTTGTTATTTCAGGAGTGCATAGTGTTGTGTTGATTCATTTCGGTGATGTTATGTTTCTATACTTAATCGTGTTTGTTATTTCGCGTGTGTTCGTTCATGTTCGTTTGTTCATGAGAGCTTAACCCCGTTTGTTATTTCGGGAATAGGAACATACATCCGTAGTAGCGATTTCGTTTGTTATTTGTTGCTACAACCGGGAGGGGATTAGAATCTGCTTAGGGCTTGGATTTATATGAACCAATGATAGTGGGAAACCGAGAATAGTAGGTTGATCGTCTTTAGTTTATTTGTTAATCTCTTAAACTGCTCAGTTTTCATTGTTCTGTTTTGTTTCGTTTCTTATTTGCATTCACTCAAAACCCCCCAAAACTGATTTTCTGTTAATAATAGCAACCTAAGAGTCCTTGAGAGACGACACTCGAGTTGTCGCTTCCCTATCTACATTATTTTGTAAACGCTCGTTCTTTTTGGCACGTGGCGACAGCGCGACCAAAAATTGGTGCCGTTGCCGGGGACTCTTGTTGTGTTATTAGTAGGAAAAAATAACCGTTGCATTACTGAATTAGTTTGGCTGAATTTGTCTGATTGTGAATCTACCCATGGATAATTACATGTTTGGTTATATGCCTAATGGTTATTATGAGCCACCACCATACACATATTATCCTAACTTTGCTGGAAGTTATGAGTTTAGCAGTGGTTCTAACATGATTGGAGTAAGTGAGGAGCAACCTTTCTATCATAGCCAACATGGTGGAGGACAGAGCACCTTGGATGAGATTGCATCTTTGTTACAACAAATGGCAGTAAGCCAGCAATATCAGCCTGACCCTACACTAGCCCAACTCAGTCTGGAAGAAATGATACAACAAATGGCCGAGCAAAATCAACGGATGATAGAGGAAAATCAACGGATGGCAGAACAAAGTCTTGAAAACCATAAGAGGAGTGAAGCTGAATCTCAGAAGTTGTCCATTCTAATTGATCAAATTGTGGCCAACTCGGCTAAACTGCAAACTCCGCATCCCCTTGAACAACATACAGAGTCACAAGTTATTCTTGAAGATACTTCTGATGATAATTTTGATAATACTTCTGTTGATGAACTGTGTGTTGAATCCCCTGATTCTAATGCATATGCTGATTGTACTGACACTGCTTTGTGTATAGAATGTTATGCAGGTTTATTCTTTTCAGGAAACATAGAAAATGAGGATCAGGAGGATCAGGAGGACATCTGCTTCCCCGTGCTTGAGGATGATGAAGAACCTTTGGAAGTAGATGATTCAATTAAATCAAATGCATGTGTTGAGAGTGATGGGATGGATGAACTAATTGCTGAATTTCCAGACATTCAGAATTTTACTGATTCAGTTTATTGTGATATATGTACTGACTCTACTAACACTAACCTTTGTGTGGTGTGTGCTGAAATTTCTGCATGTATAGCAGGTGATAACTTTGTTAGTGAAGTGAATGAAGAAAGTGCAGAAAATGAAGCAGCACCCGTAACCCCAGCTACCTGTTTGCCACCTCCCACTGTGGAACAACCGGTGATGGACTACAAGCCACTGAATCTTGCACCATGGCCAGTCCAAGGGATTGAACCCCAATTTTATTGGGAGGATTTTGTTGAGAAAACGGTCATCTTTGACCCAAGAGGGAGTGAGAAGTCCGCCGCACTGGAAGGAGTCACCGTAACTGTCAAGCACTCACTCCCATATCAAGGCTGCAAGTTATGGAAGCATGGAATGAACTCCCACCCTTTGGCTATCACTTGGGCCTTATGTTACAAGCAATGAGATCCTGGTGGAACCACCTCCAATGAGTTTTTCTGAACCTTGCTCTTTTTAATTTTCTTTTCCTTGCTTTATTTCTGTTTTGTTTTCAATAAAGCTCCTGAATAATTTGAGAAGCTCAGGAGTTGTGTTGAGTCTGGTGTTGGCAAGTTTATTGGTTTTGATTAATTTTGCACAGATGGATTGCATGTTAATTGTTGACTGTTCCCCCTAGGATTTGAAAATTTTTTGAAAATTTAATCCCCATATGATTGAAAACTGAACTTTGAGATTTTGTTATGATGGCATGATTTATGATAAGTTTGGGGTGATAGGAAGCACACACTAGGGATCGAATCTCTGTCAAGCAATTTGCAAAAATTGTCCAGGTGAGGATTTGAGCCTCCAACATGTTTTTGACTGTGTGAAATCACTTTTAAGTTGCACTTTCCCGAATTTGCTTGAATCTCTTTTTGGTTTGCATGATTATGTGTTTGCTTCAGATGATTTAGGCATTTTCTTTGTAAATAACTACCTAGCCTAAAAATAATCAATTCCTAATGCATGTTCCCTAGTTAGCCCCATTGAACCTGATTAGCCTGTTAATTCTTGATAACCTAATGTTATAAGCCCAAAAAATCTGGAAAACCATGTTAACCCGATCTTAGGATTAGGAGAGCATGGAATCTTAGAAAGAGAAAGGGTGCAAGAAACTAAGTTTGGGGTGGCTACAAGGTGTAATGTGTTGTTAGGGATTGAAAGAAAAAAAATACAATAAAAAGGTTGGAGCCAAAGGCTTGTAAAAAAAGAAAAAAAAAGAAAAAAAAGAAAAGAAAAGTGTATAAATGTTAAAAATAAAAAAATAAAAGTATTAGGAAAAAAAGAAAGGCTGTAGTCACCCAAGGCATAATGAAAAATGAAAAAAGGAATCTGAGTGGAATTTCAATGTTTTGAAGTGTTTCATGCTCTCTTTGTTCCTAGGGTCTTCAGCCTAGTACCTTTGTATATCCTACCCTTAGCCAGACCCCATTACAACCATAAAAGACCTTTTGATGTTGCATGCATGTTTTCTGTGGGAACCATTTTGAGATGAAAATCAAATTTATGGGAAGTGCTCTTAAAAGTGGAAATTGAGTGAATTGTTGATAGCCTGACACAAACTGAGCGATTGAGTGAACACTAAATGCCCTTGTGAGGAAGGCAGTTGTTTGAATTTGGTGATCTCCCTTTTGTGTGTAACTTAGATCCCTTGCTTAGATTTATGATTGCTTGAATGATGAAATTCTCAAATGTTTAGAATAAATGAATGTGGGGATTACTTTGTTTGAAAGGGGGGAACATTGAAGAAAATTATTTTGATGAAGTGCTTGAAATTAGTGCGAAGGTTGATTGAACCTTTGAGCTTGCCAGGTCTTGAGTCTTTTTGATTTTTGAGTTTTAGTTTTCTTGGGGACAAGCAAAGTTTAAGTTTGGGGTATTTTGATGAGCCTCTGGTTGACTGGTTTTATAACTAGTAAAGACCTTGGCTTTGTGCTAATTTTATATCATTTTCGCCCAAATTAGACTTGATTGTCTTTAAGCAGCATTTTGAGTCTGTAAAGTATTTTTAGGTTAATTTAGTTGATTTAGAGTTAAATAAAGCACTTATGCTATTTTCTGTTTTCAGGTTAATAAAAAGAAATAATTCTGGAGTCTTTCCCCCCGCGAGAAGGCATTCGCCTCGCGAACCAGAAGGTGACTGTTCCAGAAATTCCCAACCATTCTGTCTCGCCCCGTGAAACATGACTCGCCTCGCGAGTAATCCAGCCCTGGAAGACCAGAAGCCATCACGGCTAACGCGTGTAGAAGGTCACGGCTGTGACAGTTTGGAATTTGAAGAGTTTCGCCTCGCGAATGATAAGCTCGCCACTCACTGAAGATTGTTCGCATTATTCGCCTCGCGAATGATAAGCTCGCCTCGCGAGTCCGCGTTGTCCAGAAGTTGTATATAAGTCTGTTTTAGACAGAACTGAAGAGTTGGCTAGTTTTTGGCTAGTTGTTAGCCAGTCTTAGGCAATAGTAGTAGTTTTCAGTAGTTTATTTCTTTTCTTTTGTGTTTATTTCGGTAACGGAGAACTAGTCTCCTAGATTAATCTACTATGATTGGTTTCCATTTACACTTGAGGTTCTGTATTCCTGTTTTCATTTGCTTTTCTCTTTTCAATGCCATGCTATACATTTCTGTTTGTTATTTCAGGAGTGTATAGTGTTGTGTTGATTCATTTCGGTGATGTTATGTTTCTATACTTAATCGCGTTTGTTATTTCGCGTGTGTTCGTTCATGTTTGTTCATGAGAGCTTAACCCCGTTTGTTATTTCGGGAATAGGAACATACATCCGTAGTAGCGATTTCGTTTGTTATTTGTTGCTACAACCGGGAGGGGATTAGAATCTGCTTAGGGTTTGGATTTATATGAACCAATGATAGTGGGAAACCGAGAACAGTAGGTTGATCGTCTTTAGTTTATTTGTTAATCTCTTAAACTGCTCAGTTTTCATTGTTCTGTTTTGTTTCGTTTCTTATTTGCTTTCACTCAAAACCCCCCAAAACTGATTTTCTGTTAATAATAGCAATCTAAGAGTCCTTGAGAGACGACACTCGAGTTGTCACTTCCCTATCTACATTATTTTGTAAACGCTCGTTCTTTTTGGCGCGTGGCGACTGCGCGACCAATACCGGTTTCCCCGTGATGAAATTAGTTATCTTCAAGTGTGATTGGTTTGATCCTACTCTTGACGTAGGGACAAAAATAGATAAAAATTATGGTATTGTTCAAGTTAGGTTGTCTCAAAGGTATAATAAGGCGTACGACCCATTCATTTTTTCACAACAGGCAGAGCAGGTTTATTACTCGCCATATCCCGAAGGACATCATGGCTGGTTGGGTGTTATTAAGGTAAAGGCTCGTAGTATAATTACTGATAATGTAATCAACCAGCCTGAAAAAGATGCTCCGTACCAAGATGATGAGTGTTCAAGACCCCACGTACCGTTGCAAATTACGCCGGACATTATTGTTAATTCTCTGGCGGACATTTCCGGAAATGGGGAAGAAGTTGAAAGAGAGTTAATGGATCAATCCGAGTTGGACGCATCTAGCGAAGGTACATTTCGATCAGGTGATACTGATGAGAGTGAGGGTGAATTTAGTGACGGAGATTCTACTTAGGTAATTTATTTATGTCATAATTCATTGTGTGAATGTCATTCTACTTATTAGGTAATTTATTTTTGTATTATTTACACTGTTGTGTAATCATATTTTCATTTTTTTCACAGGATGGCGATTCCTCCGAGAGGTAGGGGTCGTCGTGGAGGTCGTCTTTGCGAGAGTCCCTTTCCGGCCCGACCCACGCCCTTCGAATCGAGACCACCCTACCAGCACCTCTGTTGACGGGACACCTCAGGGTGATGGAGTTGCACCCCCCACCCATCCTCATGTGGTCGGGACACAGGCTGCACCCTCATCATCCACACCTACGACGATAGGACCATCATCATCATCGGGACATGAGAGTCGTGGTCCATCCGACAGGAGGATTCTTCTTATCCCCAGGGGGGATAACGAGTATGCTAATTTAATTTTTTAATATATATAAAGTATCGTTAATTTCTATTTACTTGTTTTTTTAATTTAATTATAACATTTATTAATGCTCTAATTTTGCTGTAGCTTTCTGCCCGCGAAGGGCCCTTCTGATTCAATATCGAAGATCCTGCGGTGCAAGTTTGATGGTCCATGGCCTACATGGAAGGCCATCCCACTGGGCCATAGGGATCAGTTGTTTCTAGAGTTTAAGGTAACAATTTATTAAGTTTTTTAAATTAAATTTACATTATATATATGTACACACGAATTTCCTAACAACTGTAAGTTGCAGAAAGAGTATAGGTGGGACTTAGCTTTAGAGGCTCTCGTCAGGGACATATTTGAGCATAAAGGCTCACTGGTCATGAAGAATCTGATGAAAAAGCTGAGGAAGGGTCAGAATAAGCGGAGGTGGGTGGATCCTGAGATCAAGAGGCAGCTGGACCAGTACTGGGCTACTGAGAAGTTCCAGGAGATCCAGGCCACAACTCGGCGTAATTGAGCTTCTGATGGTGGTGCATGTGCTTGGACCGATGGGTCTAAATCAGCCGCCGCCCACTACGACGAGCTGGTAATACATTAAACTTTTGACTTAATATACTATTTAATTAATTAGTTTTCATTTTTAATTATTCTTATGAATTTAATATTATATTATTCTGTGCACAAAGCACAAAAACAGCGGGCCCCGACTGCTATGGAGTTGGTGGAGAGGACGAAGAAGTTGAAGTCGGGGACATGGGTCAACAACAAGGCCCGTAACTATGCTGTAAGCAAAAAAATAATTTAGTGTTTACTTGTAATTTATTATAAATGATTTGTTAATATTGGATATAATTTTAACTAAATCTCTTCAACTATACTTTGTAGGTGGGCTTCAACGAGAAGAAGGACGATGCCATATCACATGCCTCACAGTCACAAGATGAGGCTTTGACTGGTGATGGCTGCTCTCCTGTCTCCGTCGACGATAATGCCATTTATTTGGAGGTCGTCGGGGGCAGGAACAAGAAGGGGCACGTGTATGGCCTCGGACACCTGGGAGCCGAGTTCATTGCTTCATCGTCCGGCACGCCTGCTCCTTGCTGCGCCGATACCGTCCCTCAGGAGCAGTTCCACCAAATGCAGGACACCATCACGCAGCTGAACGCGGAGCTTCGGGAGAAGAGCGAGAGAGAGCAGCAGATGGCGAACCAGATTGCCTGATTGACTTCGGGCACACCAAAGAATGGATGCGGCGGCGAGCATCGAGCGAGGGCCGCGACATCTGCGGCTGGTGTTGGAGCAGATGAGGATCCAGACTCGATTGCTCGAGATGATGCTCGACGGTTGTGCGCGCTGCGCCGCCGCTCCTCCTTCGAGCCTCCGCCGCCACCTACGATGTCGCTACTCCAGAGGACGATCAGCTAGCAGACGGCGGTGGTACGGACGCTGAGGATGATTGGATTCCTCCATCTCCCCCTCATCATGACTGATTTTTTTTCTCCATATTTTTTGACTTTAAACGATTCTTGTACGACATTTTAGGTTATTCTTTTTATATATATTTATTCTTTCTTATGATTGTATATTTCATAAGTAATTTGGTGTGTTTTATTAGTAAGTTTGCTAACATTTAAAGAAAACCAGAAATAAAAATTTTATTTTAAAAAATTAATTTTTTTTTAAAAAAAATAACCAGTTTAGCGACCGAATTGGAAACCAACAATTCGGTCGCTAAACTGTATTTGACATTTACAGATGAGGTATAGCGACCGAAAATCCGTCGCTAATATAGGTTAACAATAACCAAAATTAGCGACCGAATTAGCAACCGATTATCGGTCGCTAGAAATGGTTACCCCAAAAATGCGACCAACCTAATAGCGACCGATTATTATTATTTAGCAACCGAATTTACGGTCGCTAATTAGCGACCGAAATAATATTTCGGTCGCTAAAACCTTAGCGACCAGGTATTCAGCTACCACCATAAATCGGCCTCTGATTCGGTCGCTAAAACAAATAGCGACCGATTTACATGGTTTAGTGACCGAAAATTACGGTCGCTAAACAATTGTTTTTTTGTAGTGGAGGCACACTAGGAAAAATAAATAAATAAAATTTTCTTCAGTTGAGCTATTATGCAAAAAATACGGCGTTAAAACTGCTAAATCCTAAAGAGGCTGACCGAGCCAAAATCGATCGATCAGGGTCGAAGTGCCAAGCCTATAAAGGTTCTTAAATCCTAAAGAGGCCGTCCCGAGCCTATAAAGGTGCTTAAATCCTAAAGAGGCCATCTCGAGCCTATAAAGGTGCTTAAATCCTAAAGAGGCTGACCGAGCCAAAGTCGACCGATCATCGTCGAAGTGCCGAACCTATAAAGGTGCATAAATCCTAAAGAGGTTGACTGAGCCAAAATCGACCGATCAGGGTCGAAGTGTCGAGCCTATAAAGGTGTATAAAACATAAAGAGGCTGACAAAGTTAAAATTGACCAATCAGGGTCAACGTGTCGAGCCTATAAAAACATCAGAAAATTTTCCAAGTGCAAATAGATTCACAAGTAAGTAAGAAATTTCATTAAAATAAAGGGGCAAGGTCCCGAATACATGAAGGTTCAAAAAGAGGACTGCACAAAAACAACGTGTTTCCTAAACTACTTATACAATTTCAGGGATCAAGGTCCTCCTCCGCATTGGGAGGGATGATAGCAGATTGACCCAGTTGACCCACTTCACCTTCGGGTCCCTCTTTGGCCCCTTGACCCTCGTCTTCCTCCCCGTGAGTTACGGCGTCCTCATACTCATCCTCCATCTCGGCCAATGGAATAAGGATTCCATCAGCACGGAGCCTCGGGTTCTCCTCCTTCTCTGTCTCCAGCAACTTCTGCAGCTCCTGACTGGCTTCATTCTCGGCTTGCAGCCCTTTCACAACGTTTTGAAGGTTGACTCGGTCGGCTCTTTCCGTTTCTAGCTCGGCCGTAAGGGTGGCATGGCCTTCTTCCAGCTGTGTCTTCTGAGCCTTCAGCTGACCGATAACCCGGCCTTGCTCCTCACACTTGGCCAGGGCCTGAGAAAGCTCGTCTCTCACCCTCAAAGCTCGGGCCGCATCCGCCCTCATCACCTCCATCTTCTTCACGTTATCAATCAGATGCTGGCTCCAGAAGCGGGTGATTGAGGCAATGCGGAGAGCATAGGCAGCGGCCACCTCCATACTTTCCTTAGGGCCCTGCTCCAACAACAGCCGGGCATCGGACGGTTTCAGCACCTGGCCATCGATCAGGTCTGCAGGGTCGAACTCATTTCCCCAGAGCGAGCTGATCCCTGGATTACAGTTACCATTATACCATTTTGTGTCCGGGGTGAGATCAGTCATCATGGGAGTGTTGCTCGGTCGACTAGCAGAAGGAGGAGTCTCTCCAATCATCAGCAAGGGAGGAGAGCTTCCAATCGGTACCTCTGGCTCCATATCTGCTCGGGTCCTCTTCGGAGGACGAATATTCAGGTCAGAAGCTTCAGCAAACTTCTTCTTCTTCCCCTTAACATTTGAAGCGACAGCTGATCCGTCAGCAGCCGACTTCTTCATCAAGGCCTTGTAGTTGAATTTTCCCATTATCACTGTAAAAGGAGAAAAATCGGTTAGATACAAGCACGCGACTGGACAAGTAAAACACCCGATAAAAAACTACTTACAATCAAAATCGGCTTGCCGAGTTGATGACCTGGGGAGCAATAAAAGTCTACCACAGGGCAATGACCGAGGATAGAGTTTTAGGAGCTCAACATCGATTTTTTCTTGGGTTGTCATGCAGCCGATGTCATAGCTGGAAAACTTAGTCGGGTGGGGCTGCCAGTAGAAGGGAAATTTGGAGATTCCATCTGAGTCATAGAATAAAGACTCGTTCCCTACGGTAGGTCGGACTTTGAAAAAGTCCGACTTGAAAAATTTATAGGAACTCTTATAGAGCCCAATAATGCCTCCCGACTCGGCCCCACTAAGAGAGATCTAACCAACTCGGTCCCCAAACCTAACCTTATAAAAATAAAGGAATATTGGAGCAGTAGCCACCACGCCTATCTGTTCACACAGGATCTGGAAGGCTTTTAAAAAAGCCCAGTTGTTCGGATGGAGCTTGGTTGGGGCAACATTCATGATTTTTAGCACATCACACTCAAACTGGGCAAAAGGCAGACTGACTCCAATATGCTCAAATAGGGTTTTATATACATATGTGAAGGAGGGTTGACCTGTAGCTGAATGAAGAAAGACATGTTCATCCCCAGAACACGACAGACACTCCACACTGCCCCCAAAGGAGGAAACTTTGTTTTTTATGGAGGAAAGGGATTCAAAATTCCTAAAGTTGGAATGAAAAGCTCCCACATCTGGCCTCACCCAGAAATACCCAGGTATAGTAATGTCAGGGTAAGGAACTCTAGGCATCCTAGTGGTATGCTTACGACGCCTGGAAATGGGTACGGCATCAGGAATAGCTGAGCTATTCCCATCAGTGGAGGAAGAGACACCATTGCCACCACCGCCGCCGCGAGAAGAAGAGGGAGAAGAATGGGGGCAGCCCCCAATCAGGTTAAGTTCGGGCTCCATAATCTGAACCCTGAAGAAGCATTCTGAGATACTTCAAAGGAAGTCTCCATGGATTCACAATCAGAAAGCAAACCTAAGGGAGTTTCGAAGAGCAGGACGTACCTTGAAGGACGTATGAATGCTTGGACCAGAAAGGAACTTGAAGATAAGAAGAGTTTAGGGCTTAAAGAAGGATGAAGTCCCGCGCCCGAGGCTCGCCCAAATTTATAGGAAAAAGTATAACGTCCTCTCCTCGCATTAATGACGGTTGTTGGGCGAGAGCAGGGAAACGTCCCCTCGAGTCTGACCGAATTCACCAGCTAATGGAGAAGCCACATGTGGCAAAGATGTCAGAATATAAACCGCCATCATGGGAAACTAGGAGCACGCCACAATCCGCAAATATCGGGAACAATGCCACGAAGGCCACGCGTCACACATGGTGACGTTTCTTTTCCATCTCAAGGCCCGAGAAAGTATGGCGTCAGCACAGAACAAGTAATTACCTCCACCTCGGCTCGCCTCGGCTCCCACAAAAAAGCTTCCACGCCGTTGGCTCAAAGCTTGGGGGGCTTGTGTATGAGCCGAGATACAGAGTCCGGCATCCAGAAAGCATCAAGCTCGGTCACCCAGCATCAAGCTCGGTCACCCGAGCTGCTCACCGAGTTGGAGGATGTATATATATGCAGAGTATGAAGCTCGGTCAATCACCTCGGCTGGCCTAAAGACAGAAAGATGAAGCTGAGTTCTTGAGCTCGGCTGACATCATGAAAGCTTTTACGCCTAATCAGCTCAAAACTTGGGGGGCTTGTGTACTGGCCGAAGAGTAAATCCGGCCACCGAGCTCGAATACCCGGCCCAGTCCGGAAGTTAAAGATAATAAGTTAAAGATCACTTAATTAAGGGATAAGATATTTATATCAAATCCTGATATTATCTGAAATAACCTTATCTGATTAAAAGAGATAATATCCCTTAAATTAAGGAATCACATCTCAAAATAGATTTAAGAGATAAATCAGATCTGTAAAAGATATTTAAGAGATAAACCAAATCTCTAAAAGATATTTAAGAGATAAATCAGGTCTCAAAGAGATAGGGGAATCCTATTATAAAAGGAGGAGTACCCATGATAGAGACTCACTTTTTTCACTGAACTCCGGTAACTCTCTCTTAAGCGTATTAGAGAAACTAGTGTCGACCAAGAGACTATCAGAGAGTCCTTGCTCCCTAGTATTCATCAGATACAAAATTAAGAGATTGAGATCACCACGGCCAAGGGTTGAATCGAGAACTACGTCTGGCTTTGATTCTCATTGGGATACGTAAGACCGGAACATTACATTCTGTCAAGCCATAGCCTAAAACAACCTCAATTATTCATCTCTGATTTGACGTTCACGGCGAGGTTCCGGTGAACCGGATCTCGACAGTAGGAACATGATCTATGGATCATATGTGAATGTCCCACACCTCATCCCCATACAGCATGTTATTGCGCCACCTCCAAATCCACCATACACCAACAGCAAACAGAAAGTGCAATATGATTCTATTTGATCAATATGTGTATATATAAAGAGAGAGTGCAACTACGTACGCCTATTAAAACTGTACGATTTGTATATCAAAACCTTTATTTATTACACAGGAAAAAAAGAAAAAAAAAGCTATAAGACCAGCACTCTAAAATAAATGAGAATTAAGCCTTATTGTGGGAATTAAGAATGAAGTGATAAGAAAATTGATGGTTCAAATCACACCCACTAATAAAAATACTAACATTTACCTATCAAAGAATAAAAAAAAAAACTAAGCCTTGTGCTTGAAATGAAACATTCTTAATTTTTTGGGTTATGATGTCATCTATTTCTCCGTAGAGGAATATCAAATATGGAAAAATGGGAGGCTCTTATATATATTTCAAAATGTTAATAATAATAACTAATATGGTATCCATATCGGTGGTGGGTGGGCTCTTTACGGCAAGCCTATGCGTAGTTAATTTAGCTAGCCCACTTTAAAAACTAAGTCTCAGCTCATTCAAAGTCACATGTTGGGCCAGTTTGGGCTTCAATACAACAAATGCTTCTGTTCCGGGGTTTCCTTCTAGTACTGAACCTATCAAATTAGGAGAAGTCAATTTTTTGACAAATGTGATTTTGAATGAAATTGATTTGAATATAATTGAGTTTGAAGTGAAATGATTTATGTTTGAGTGTTTTTATTTTAAAAATAAGTTTGATGTTACAAAGTGGAGGTGAAACCCATTTTAGCAAAGGAAATATTGTTACAAAATTGCAGTAAAATGACATTCAGTGTATTTGAGGAAAAGTAAGTGGGGGGTGGGGGTTGGATGAGACAGAGCCATTCATACAGAACGAACAATAGAGAAGGAATGACAACATTTGTTATGGTAGCTGATATAGCAACAAGTATATGGCTATCAGCCATTTTCAATTTTGCTATCTTGTTTGTAAGATTGGTCTATCAAAACTTTCACAGAAACTGAACGTTTACATTCATTATGTTATCTAGTATCTACCATATCTTTTGCCAAATTGGAGCTAGACACGCATAGCCACTAAAAAAGTAAAAATCCATCCCGCAGTTGCTTCATTGAAGTATTAACTACACACATTTGAGATAACTGGACCATAACAAGACTGCAACATGTTAAAATGTTAACCTAGTTATTACAGAATTGGTTGGAACCCAACAGAAATTTTTAAACAGTGAAGAAAGCATTACATTTCAATCAAAGAGTTTCTCTTTATAACAAGTAACAAGGGATAGCTAGCCTATCATCCTTATTTCAATATACAAGATACAAAAGAACCCTAATATTTTGTGTACAAGACAATATAGAATAAATAAACAAAAAACAAATCTTCTTAGTCCCAATCAAAACAGATCCATCGTGTATCAACTCATCCAATTGTTGTCGCCATGCAGAACCTGAATCAAACTGGAAGAATTCCTCCTGACCTTGTAATTTTCATGTTCCAGCAACCCAACACAAATTTCCAAAACCCCTTCTTGCGTGGCCTGTAGAACACTTTTTTGAGTTTTTTCATTGTTATAACAAAGAGAATTGAGAGCCATGAGTGCATACTGAACCCCCCTAGAGGTTCCATTCTTCAACACCCGAGCCAGAATGTGAACACACCCATCAAACCTCTCCATCTGAACCCTCCCTTCCTTACACTTGGCCAATACCCCAATCACTTCCACCGCTCTTTCAAGCCCACAATTAGCACTTTCTAGCAAAACCGCCACCGCCCCATTTTCTACCGCTCTCTTCCTATTATCAGGGTAACAACACAGAGCATAAAGAGCCGTTGCAGCTTCTTTCTTCTCTCTCCCTTTACCCTCCCTAACGAGCGTGACGAGAGCCCCAATCGCGTGCGGGTACGCGCCGATCGTCGCCTTGTTGACTTCCAAAACCGCCAAGCTCGTCATCATGGTGGCCGCCACCGCACGGCAACCGGATGAGCCGCCGGTGAGAACGGCCACGAGGCGGGCGACGACGCCCTCGGCGACCAGGCCGACCTTGTTGTCGTCGTCGAGGGAGAGGTTGAGGAGGAGGGAGAGGGCTTTCTCGCGGAGGGAGTCGTCGGCGGAGTCGACGCAGGAGAGGACGGCGGGGACGACGGAGGAGTCGGTGAGACGGCGGCGGAAGAGGGGGTCGCGCTTGGAGAGGCGGGAGAGGTGGCGGAGGGATTCGGACTTGGAGTGGGGAGAGGATGAGGGAGAGGTGAGGGTGGAGATTAGGGTTTCGGGAGTGGGAGGAGGGTGGAGAGGGGTATAAGTGGAAATCAAGCTTCGGAGAGCGTGGTTGGGGATGAGGGAAGGGTCATCGGGGAGGGGCAGTTTGGTAATTGGGCAAGTGCGGTGGCCGGCGTCGAGCCAGCGTTGGATAGAAGAACGGTCGAAGGTGTGGCCGGAGGAGAGAATGACGGGGTCGGACATTATTTCAAGTGAAATCGGACACTTGAAGTGGTCCGGAAGCAGAGACGCCATTGTGTTTGAGTAACAAGTGTGTGGGAAGTGGGAATAAAGAGAGGGTTTATGAGGTTTTTCATGGAGGCAAATGGCTATGCCATTGGTATCACTATACATTTTTTTTGGGTACAAATGTTGACCACGATTCTCATTCTGGTCCGCTGCCCGTAGGGCACTTCAAATACAACAATACCCTCCTTGATTATTAATATTTTTTTTAGTAATACGTTTCAAGAATTTGAAGACATTTTCGTTATTGAAGGGAGGAAGCTAGAGGATTAACAAATATAAAAAACATTTTTATTAAAAAAATATTAATAAATATTTAATATATTAAGTAACGTTTGGTTCATAAAATGTTTCAATATTAGATAAACTATATTTATGAAAATCTAATTTTAAGGACTATTTCTTTCTCACCCTTACAAATGGGAATAAGTTTTTAATTTTAATCATGACCATCTTTTATGTTAGTGAATAATTTTTTGAGTTTAATTGTTATACATTGTCAGTGTAAAGATTTTTATACTGTCAACCAATCAAAATCATGATATAGATGACTTTTAAGATATTACGATAAGAGTCAACCCATTTTTAATCATGTGTCAGTTTTTGATTGGTTGATAGTATAAAAAATATTTACACTATATCAATTAAATCTTTTTTTTATTTGTATCAAACATAAAAAACTTTTATCCTGATAATTAGTTTATCGAGAATATTAAAAATACGGTGAAAACCAAAATCTACCTTAAGATGTAATATATTCAACTTTTTGACAAAAAAATTATTTTATTTTGTGAATTCTTTTTTTGTTGATTTGTGTGAATATAAATGCATACATATAAATAGGATTTAATTAATATACATTGTCAATATAAAGATTATAAAGACTTTCTAGACTGTCCACAAATTATAAATTATCACATATATAACAATATGAAATTTATGATAAAAATAAATATCTATTCTTACAAATATTTATATACAGATGTGTGATATATCATAATTTTCTATTCAGTGCAACTTTGCACCTGTTAAGAAATAAAAAATAGAAATATTGTGTTGAAAGTTTAAAAGTTACTCTTTCCTCGTAAAAAATTTTTACTCTTTCCAATATAATATTTCTATTTTTTTTCTTACTTAATATGTGCAATATTGTATATGTTACAAAAATCCTAAACATATATATATATATATATATGGTTAAAAAAAATAAGGCATTGATTGCAATTAGAAAAAGTATAACTTGAATTAAAAAAAAATGATTCTTGTTAACTTTCAAGAATTTTTTATTTTTATTTATAATGAACTTTCAAGAATTTTTAAAGATAGAAAAAGTTATTTGATATATTAGAAATTCAAAACATATAGTTTATAATAAAAAGATTTTTCTAGTCAAAATAAAATAAAAAAATTAGTTTCACCGTTTAGTATTTACCAAAAAAAAAATTATTTTTAATTTCACTTTTTTGCATTTACTGGAAAATTATTTAATTAAGTGAATAAGTGAACAACCACCAAGCTTCATGTTGGTTTTCTCATCTTTAATACCACACATTAAGATATGGTTTCGTTAGTTTGATCTCGGTGAAATTATTTATCTTATGTCAATGCCGTATCTTTGATTTGATACTTGACAATGACAATGGATATGGATGGGTATTTGGGAGATTGCAAAACAAAACTGCTATTTGTTTCCATCTTGTGAATTCTTCTGTCGGTGATTTTGGCGGAATTGTGAGGGAAAGAAAATGGCGTTTCTTTTCAAAGGCCTAAAGCCCTAAACCAAAGTCATCATTCCAATAACTTTTTCCCTTGTTGATAAGAAAGCCAGACTTCATCTATGACTATGACAAGCAAGTCTATTGCACCTTTTAATTCCAGCATCTTCAATTCTTAATATAGAGTTAAGTGAAACTGTTTCTCATGAATCATGACTCGGATGAAATAAAATAAATATTATAATAAAGGTAAATTTGTCAGAATTAAGCAGTAAGGTATTATCATTTATCATCTCTGCAAAAGATTACAAAAAGAGTATCACAGAATAGAGATACCCTTATTCCAGGGTAACATGTCTAACAGGACAAAGGGTTGATGTGAACAAGAAGCCGTCAGCAAGTGTTTAAAAAGTATGTTTGCACTTATATGATTGTATCGGGCATGAAGGAACAGAAAATGCCGTTGATATTGCCAAGAATGTATTTAAATCTCGAAAATGACATTTTCCATATAGGAATAGGTACGGATATATATATATATATATATATATATATATATATATATATATATTCAGCTTGGTTTCAATAGTGTGTGCATGGTCTGAACATTATTAGAGTCTGAACTTTAATGGATGAAAGGCTCAACAGTTTTGGACCACTTGGTTTCAATATCTACCCGCTCGTGGGTCTCTAGCCGTGGGCCTGGTGTCTTAATTAGCAGGCCAGCTGCTTGGAGGATGGCATAGGCCCACACAAACTTTCCCTCTAAACGACACAATTCAAAATCTAAGATAAGACTCACTAGAAAACTAGATGATTTTTGTTTCTCAATTAAAATTGTTTTTCGTTAATTGAAACTAATTACCAAGTCTTTGAAATTGCTTATCTAATTCTGTCATTCATTCACCTATCTACAGATTTTGTGAAACAGATATGCTAGTAATACATCACCTTCCAAATTATGTATAAAGCATAAAAATGACACAGATATGAAATATATCATTGTCTAGAATGTGGCCTGCCCTTTTTATTTTTTTTGGGTAGAGGTCTGACTCATGCTTGATAGCAAACATATTTGTAATGATTCATTGAACTAAAGAGACGACTCCCATTATTGTGGTAAGAACGGGGAACTCCCCTTTCTTTCACTCATTATCTATTTGGCCTTCTCCACTGTTGATATTTTTTTACGAAATAATTATGGACATTTATGTAGCATGAGGTACTTAGTTAACTGCCTAATACATGAGGCACCAAATTTACCTTCGTTAGCCGGTTATACACGGATTTTACAGGTTACCAATTTTTTTGAAATTTGCAGAAAGGGTCTGTCGCGATCGTCCCGTCCGGATGCTGTGAAAAAATGGTAAAAACAGAGGAGTCGCCACCAATATTTTTTTAAAAAAAACATTGGAAAAACCATTTATTTTAAGGAAACTGATCTTTTAAAAAGAGAGAGATTTGAGTTCGGGAGTCGGTTACGAGTAGGGAAGGTGTTAGCACCCTACAGTTGTCGTGACCGTCCCGTCCGGGTGCCACGAAGAAAAAGGTAAAAACAAAGGAGTCGCCGCCAATATTTTATTTGGGAAAACATTGGAAAAACCATTTATTTTAAGGAAACTGATCTTTTAAAATGAGAGAGATTTGAGTTCGGGAGTCGGTTACGAGTAGGGAAGGTGTTAGCACCCTACATCGCCCGTTCAAAAACGGTACCTCAAGTTAATGGCGCAAAATAATTTTAATAGCCCTTGAAAATATTTATTTTACCCCATTTTGAAATTAAAAAAAGAAATAAATACAACAAAAGAGAAAATTAAATTTTGGCTTGACAGAATGATTGATTCTGCTCCTACGTATTCCCGGGTGCGATGGGAAACTCAAAGTCACTAGTTCTTATAGAAAACAGTTTGATTGGTTGGTTGATTTTACTTTATTTTATTTTATTTTTTTTGGAAAAGATTTAATTTTTTTTTGTTTTAAAGAAAAAAAGATTTTATTTCAAAATAAATTCACTCTTGCACAGGGTCCAAGATAGCAGTGCTATACGATAAACCCCTACAATTCATACGACACTTGAGGATGAAAATCATACATCAACGTCGTAAATTGTTGCGTGAATTAAAATCTTTTAAAAAGGATTTTTTTCATATTTTGTTTTTATTTTTTATGTTTTGTAATTTCAATTTTATTTTTTTATTTTTTATTTACATTTTATAGCTTGGCATCAATTTCTGAAAGAACTTGGCCCAAATAAAAAAGCAAAACACTAGCCCAAACAAGCCAACAATTCACATAATAAAAAAAATATGAAAATAAAGTTAAAAACAAAACAAAGTCAGAAGCTCTTCTTCTCCTACATTACCAATAAAGTTAAAATATGGGTGAAGCGTTTGGTGTGGCTGAGTCTGAGCACGATATGGTGGTGTCACGGAGAGGGCTGGCCGTGGAGGTGGTGTCGCACAGATCTGGTGTCGATGATGGCGTGGCTGATAGGTGGAAGAGGCAGCGGCGGTGGACGCAGCGACGGGCTTGATGCCGTGATGGTGATGGCGGCCATCCGATACAGGGGAGGGGTAGATCGAACGGGTTCTGAACAGAATTAGAGGAGCCGACACGATGGCGGCGACACCATCTTGTACGTCTAGGCGCTGCACAATATGGTACAGAGGAGGATCTTTATGCTTCTCTTTATTGCTCTTGATTGTTTGGGTTTTTGTGTTGATTTTTTATTTTGGGTGGAATGGGGTTATGGATTGATATAGAAGATGATAGGTGTTTGGGAATGAGGTTCTGATTTTTTTATTTTTATTGGTTTTTATTGTTGAAGGCGATGTTGGGAGGAAGATGAAGATTATGGTTATGGGTGTTTGATGGTAAGTGATAGCTTGGCTTTTGGAAAATGGTGTGAAGATTGTTGAGATGGTAAAAAAAAATGGAGGAGATGATTGATTGTTGTGCAGTGTTATAAAGTGAATGGGTGGTAATGAAGATGGAAGGGTGAAGGTGAAGGAAAAATGGAAGAAAGAAAAATGATGAGAAGAAGGAAGAATGGTTTGCTCCCCTGGTTTTTTGGTTCATGCCCCCCTTCCATTCTAATGTGTTGTGTGTCAAACTTATAGCACAAATTAGTGAAGAAGATGACAAAAAATGTTCATGATAGCTGGGAAGAGAGGATACAATAGTGATGCCTTGTTATAGTCGAGAAAATCAGCTTGCTTTGTCTTGGGAGCAGAGGAGGAGGTGATCAACATACCATTTTTGTTAAAGAGATGGTAAAAACCAAAGGACAAAAGAAAAGTGAAATGGATTTATACTCGAAAATGGATGAAAAGGACAATACATGAGTGATGCGAACAAGAATGCAAATAAAAGTTCAAATTTTTTTGTGTTTTTTTATTAACAATCATAAACCTGTTTCTTTTTTCTTTTTCTTTTTCTTTTTCATTTAATTTAATTTTTTGTTTACTTGGGCTTGGATACTGGGCTCAAAAACTTGTAACAAAAACAAATTAGGCCAATAACATGCTCAAAGATATATTTTTAATATTTTTGCAAGTTTTTACATATTTTTTTCTTTTCAAAATATTAATAAAAAACAAAACACCCAGACAAAATTAGGTGCTCACAGGGTCTAGTGAAAACAAGCTTATCTTTATCGTCCTGGTATTGTTCACCAACATCAGCTGTAATGACGAAAGCAATGGAATCTGCGATTTTGCTGAGGTGAAGAGGGTAGGGTTTTCGGTTTAACCAGATGGAAGGTTTCATGATACCAGGTGTAGGTGGTACATCCGTAAGTTCCAAAAAAGTATGGCAAGAGATATTGTTGAAAACCGAATTAAACATTGAGATTCCATCTTTTACCATCATTACGCTGTTATGAGTGAAGCAGATCCCAAAATCATGTTGGTGTATGGCAGATTCCAGTTGAATATGCCTAGTCTGAGACCTGTTACCGTTGGTGGGTTTGCTATTGAAGAAGTGCAAAATTATCAAAGTTTGAAATGTTCATTTGTTACCATTCTTTATTTACAAAATTGTGTTAGGGCTTCCTTTCCTCTCTGTTAAGTGACTATTATATTGAAATTAAAAATCAAATAGTTATTGGAATTGAGAGATCTGATCGGGTCGTATCATCGGGTCACAAAACCCGTTTTGCTGGAATCAGGCGAAGAAGGAGAAATTTCTCCGTGAAAGTCATTTACTTTCTTTAAATATAAATCAGTATTAATCAAGCAATAACTTTGCGGAGCGGTGTGATGGTTAGCTCAATTTATTATAAGTTTTGCGTTTAGTCTAGGTGACGTGTTCGATCTTCACGTTCCTCTTTTTGCTATTATTTTTCTGATTAAAACAAGGTTTATTTTAAGTATTTTAAATTGACAAACAGTAATACTAGCCTAATTGTGTGCGGATCCGACTGATTCCTAGAGGTTGGGGCTTCGATCCCGCCCAATGTTTTTTTTTTTTACTTTTTACACTATTCCTTTAAGATAAAAAATGGATAACTCGTAACAAAAATGCCACATGCAGGGATCGAACCCGCGTTCTGTGTTACAATCAACTATGGACCAACCGCTACGCCGCTCAATACTGACGATATGTGACAACTTATTGTATTTAAAGTTTAAACTAGAAAGCAACGTTTACACTTCATCCCCTACCTCCAGCCGGGTCTACAAGACCCATTTTCAGAAGAAAAAAAAACGGATTTACCCTACCCGATACCGAAACCAGTTTTTTTGGGCTGTTTTCACATCTATGTAAGACTTGCAACAAATGGTACCCTTGATTTTTATGTCTGAAATTGTGGAGGAAGACCACAAATTTTATCTATTTTATTTTCCAAAACCCAGATTTTTTAATGGGAAAATTTCAAAAATAATAACAAACGTTTCATAGACATTTTCAATATGAATTCAATGACATCAAGGTTTCAACGCCATCTGCACTGTCGGTTTCCTCCTTGTGCTCTTCATCTTTTTCTGGGTCATAACTGAACTTCTCCAGGGAGGATAAGGTTTGGGCAAAACCAAAATGGTAGTGGTCGCCTGTTGCCGGTCTTTCTCCCCTCTCCTAAAGCGTTGGAATGAGGGGAAATAGGTAGAGAGGGTGAAAGGGTCTATTTGAAACTGGGCAACCGTTCAAGGACTTTATAGAAATTTTATGACAAATTGATTTAATGAGTAACATGTTTCAATTTTTTTTGGACTCTCAAATCTCTACCGTTAATTATTTTATTGATAAATCTAACGGTGTTTTATGGTGCTTCATGAGTGAGGCATATGATGAGATACTTCACCTTAGTCTTCACCGTTTTTTCCCCATTTGGTACTTTAGAATATTGGAACTATTTGGTATATAGTCCAGTTCCACGAAAAGGATAACTTATTTCCTAATGGCGTGTTTGGATGAGGGCAATGTATTTTTAGAGGGTAATTAAAATTCATCAATGTAAAAATACAATACATTTTCTAATTACCATATAAAAATACACTACCCTCTTAAATCACCCAATCCTAACACACCATAAAGCTCTGTATCAGAGCAATCCGGATAAGATTATGTATTTTCTATATACATTGTCTTAGAATAATTTATTAGCCTTAAAAGCTTAACATTTTTTCCGTTGTAAAAAAATTAGAGTAAATAGCCAAAATGGTCCCTGAAACTGTGAGGTCGTGTCAAGTTGGTCCCTCAAATTAACGAAATTTCAAAAAGGTCCCTGAAACTGTCAAACGTTGATCAAGTTAGTCCCTCCGTTAGTCAGGGTTCGTTGACGCCGTTAACGGCGCTTATGTGGCACGTTACACGCATATTTGAGGGACCAAATTGATACAGGGACCAAATTGACACTCAATTTTTTTCAAAATCCATAACTTCATCTTTTTCTTCCCCAATTTTTTTCAAAATCCCTAACTTCTTCTCTCCTTCTGATGAGAAGGTTGCAGTAGAGTACAGCGAGAGTGGAAGTGTCAGCAGAATGAGAGTATCAGAACAGGCACGGAGAGGATTGGAAAAAATAGGACGACTGCAGTTGGAGGTGCAAAGACTGCAGTTTCTGCTTCTGAAACTAGATGATGGAAAAGAAAGCAAAGAAAAAACAAGAGTTACAGAACGTAGTCAAAGTGTTCGTTTGCGAGATTATCTATATGCTGGGACTAGAACCAACTCCCAAAAGAAGAAAAAAGCACCCTTTTGTGCATGTGTGAAACCTTCCACCAAGGGAGATTAAGTCACCAAGCACTTATCCGCAGATTGGTAGCATAGTTTAAAAAGTACATGAGACAATTGAGACATTAGCTATCTTGTTTGTAAATTTTCTTTTCTCTAGTTGGTTTAAGACCCTGCATATTTTGATGTTGTACATTTTATGCATCATTTACTCAAGAAGAGGCTAGGATGGAATTTTCTTCATTTCTTTTCCAATTCTAAATAATCCCCTTCTCTTTTTTATCTCTGGTTTAGATGAGTGATTCATGTCTTGGTTAGTACTTGCTTTAACATTGGGGGACTCATGCACTTTGTCTTCATCTTTTGTTTGTGTGTTGCTTGTGTCTTAAGCATCCTTTCTTCAACATAAAATGCAAGAAGCGTATCTCTCTCTTGCAATATTAACATTGAACGGGAACAGGCTCCCCTGTTTGTTTTCTTGAATTTCTCGGTTCTCTATTTTTTCTTATTTGATTTTTAGAGAGGTGCACTGCCATTGAGCACAGGAGGATCATTTATTGTTCCCAGTTACAGGATATGCTACCTATTATCATCTCTTCTGTTTTGCTTGTGCTGCCCATTGTCATTTCTTCTGCCACTCTGGTTTGCTCTGCTGCTTCCCACTGTCTATTTTTTCCGATCCTCTTCGTGCCTGTTCTGATACCCTCCTTCTGCTAACACTTCCACTCTTGCTGTACTCTACTGCAACCTTCTCATCAGAAGGAGAGAAGTTAGGGATTTTGAAAAAAATTGGGGAAGAAGAAGATGAAATTAGGGATTTTGAAAAAAATTGAGTGTCAATTTGGTCCCTCAAATATGCGTGTAACGTGCCACATAAGCGTCGTTAACGGCGTCAACAAACCCTGACTAACGGAGGGACTAACTTGATCAACGTTTGACAATTTCAGGGACCTTTTTGAAATTTCATTAAGTTGAGGGACCAACTTGACACGACCTCACAGTTTCAGGGACCATTTTGGCTATTTACTCAAAAAAAAATTAATAGTTTGTTTGATATGCTTTTTGGTAAAATGTTTGATTGCTTCTTAACCCGCCATATTTTGCTATTTGATATTCCAATTCCATACCAGACGTACCCAAATCAGTGTTGCTCTACTTCAACCTTGAAGTTAAATACACACAATAACCAGAAATCTTGGCCCAATGCAGCACACAACCGAAGATACGAATTCAAGAGCCACACGCCCACGCTCTAAAACACCTGACGACCCACTCAAGCTCCTCACCGCCACTCCTTCCCATTAGTGCATGGATTCTAAATGTCAACAACCTCATGTTTGGATATGCTGGCTTTGTTGATTTTCTTGGGCAAATTATTATTTTTTTTTGGATAAACGAGGCTAAAGCTCAAACAAATAAAGCAAACTAAATTACCTCTCAAAGAGAAATCCAGAAAAATCAACAAGAAAAGCTAGAGAAACAAGGGAACCTCATTAAAAACAAAAACACCCCAGTTAACATTGCGACCATGACCCGCAAGAAGATCTGTACATGTGTTTGCTTCCCTGAGAGTGTGAGTCCACTTGACTTCAGTAAAACCTCTGAACATGCTTCTTATATCATGAACAAGGTGTCGTCTAAGTTACACCCTTCAAAAACAGGTCAAGCTTGTACCAGTTGTATGGACCAATCAGAAGTTGGCATTTTAACACATCATATTATTCAACTTTATTGACCCAGTCAAAAAGCAGGCAGAAGGTCAAACATATTTGATGTATTTTGTACTTGTAATATAGGTCTATTCCTACTTGTATTTCGAGTATATTCAAAAGTACTGTTTGTATTTTATTTGTCTTCAAAGTGACCAAGAATGAGCATCGTTTTCTTCATGATTTTTGTGCGCCGAGAGAAGAATGTGGTAGTGCAACCCACTCCTCTTTACAAGAACAACCAAAGCATATTGGGACATGAAGTTTTGTGCGAAGACCAGGAATCAAAGCATTTCTGGCAAAAAATTGAAAAGGTTTTAGAAGGTGCTGGGACATGCTCAAAGATACATGAAACTTCAAAGATTCCTGCAAGCAAAACTTGAATATTTCCTAACAACGAAGACCCATATATTTCCCAACACACCAAGAATAACCAAAGCATACATGACCACCCAGCAATCGTGAGCCATCACGGCTTCTCCGCCCACCCCTGCAGATCAGACACTAATAGTGCGCAGTGCCACTGCATCCACCTCATGAATCTAGATCTAAGTTGGAGCTTAATCCTAAAAAGCAACATATATAATTTTCGAATCTATATCCTTGAGTGACGAAGCAAAATTCGAATAGTAGCCTTTTGTTATGATTTTAGGTTGAATTTCCTTACTCAATTCAGTACATACTACATAGCACTATTTGTAAGAACAAGAACAAAGGAGAAACAAACAGAAAAAATGGAGAAGAATAGAGATGGAGGGTGCCACAATTCCAAGAGGAATTGATAAGCCAAGGTGAATGTGGCGCCACAAGAAATCTGGTTTCTTGATAAGATCAAAGTTGGTTCAAACAAGAACTAAAGAGAAGCAATATTCTCTCTCAAATGGTAAAAACCAAAATTGAACATCCAAAGTTGCCATTCATCATGTTCGAGCGTGTTACGTATAGGCATGAGGCCGCCACAAATTGGCTTACATAAAGTCTTCATGAGATTTCATTATTCCATAACCCCCTAATAACTATATCACTAACTGGTGTAACCATTAAGTGATTGTTTAAACTTAACTCTCCAATAATTGGAGTTATTACCACACTTAAGAGAATATTTAAAATGAAACATAACTAATAAACGAGTTACTTTAGGCAGCCAAAACAAGTCAACTGGTTCATCACTAATGAAAATGATTTTTTAATCAAAAATCAATTTAGCCTTAACAGATCTGGTTTGCCCCGTTGTTTTTATGCAAATCGAAAGAAGTTTGCCCACATATAAAAAGGAATGTATGTTGTTACAGATTCAGGGGTGATAATGAGTGCAATGGAAATCTGAGAGTTGGTTAGAGATTGGAGGTTAAGAAATTGGGGGGTTAGAGATTTGGAAATGAGAAAGAAGTTAAAGATTTGGGGATGAGCTAGAAGTTAGAGATTTTAGATAAAATATTTTTTTTATTTTTTTTTTATTTCTATGCTTACATCTACGGTCAACAATTAAAAATACAAAGTGGTATGATGGTTTAAATATGCAAGTAAAAATAAAGAAATATACTTTGACCAGATAAATGAATAAAAGTAAATGTACAAGCCAAGTTGGCATTTGAATTGGTGCAGAATCAAGAGTCAAACTGGTGCAAGCTGGCACCAATTTTTGAAGGGTGCACATTAGAACACACCCATGAACAATAGGGGCACAAGGGTGCAAGATATCACAGCCAGGCTTGAAGAAAGCAAATAACACTTTTGGAGTCAGACTCAATAATAATTTTCTTAATTTTCTCAAGAGATCGTTTCTATGAGTCTATTATGAAATGTTAATAAATTGCCCCTTACATGATTTGTGAGTGTGTGGTTTTAGACCCTAATGATGTGCTTTGCCTTTTTTCTATTTTCTTCTCCTTTCTCACCCTCATATGGGATTCCCAGTTATAAAAAAAAAGTTACAATCTAACCCAAGTGGATAGCTGTACATGATATGTGTACCTCTTGTCAGCAATAATATTAAGCATTATGACTCCCATTGAGGACTCAGTGGAAAAAAATTGATTGGTTATTGAATATCGTCCTTCTATTGCGCGCATGTTCTGGTGACATCTAACCACTACAGTAAAGACAAAAGGGTTAGGGCAATATCATAGTGCGACGTTGCGACACACATCAATTACACTAGATACTAACAATGTTCCAACCACACGTATTGTTCATGCTTGATTTGCACTTCTTCAAATATGATGTTGTCGATGTTGATCTATCTTTACACAAAATCACGATTTTCATTTGAAGACATGCCTTACTATTATACAAACGGCTAGTCGGATACTGTTTGTGGTTCCAATAAATATGTATGGAAAAGAGATTTGAATATATATGCTAAGAATGAAATTTAGCTACGTATAAGCACGCTCACGCTCACACTCACACTCACACCCACATATACATTGTTAGCTTCCTTTCACTACTCTTACCTAGATCATCTCTACCGACCACTAATGGTAGTATCTGTAACTTCATTTACTGAACATTCCCCTCTAGAACTTGATGACTCTACAATATCACTGTTGCTATTGAGTATAAATGCAGGCTTTTGCGGTGAGGGAAGATTTGTTTCATTTCCCAACATGAAAACAACTTCTAACATGGATGGTCGATCGAGGGCGCTTTCTTGCACACATAAAATCCCAATTTGGATACACCTCAAAACTACAACGGCGGGAAAAGATTGACCTAGTGTTGAGTCCACAATATCCAAGGCCCTTCCTTCTCTCCACAAATCCCATACCTACAAATGCAACATCACATAGTGTAATTTTCAAAAAGACATTACTATATGCTACTAAAATTTGGTTTTCTAATTTCAAACAATGCCAATGCTTTAACCCCTTACATGTCCAATCAGATTCGGGGATGCTCTTCCTTTTTCATATTCTGTATTTCTCTTGCCACTGATGATCTCTAATAGTAAAACTCCAAAGCTAAAGACATCAGACTTTGTTGAGTATTGTCCTTGCATTGCATACTCAGGTGACATATAACCACTTCAAAGAAACCAAAAATAGTTATAAACAATACATCATTATGATATATGTACATAACATTCTTTCTAATCTAATATTGTATAGGAGTTAATACTTACTATGTCCCAACCACTTTTCTTGTTATGGCTTGAATTTGGTCTTCTCCAAATATCTTAGCCATACCAAAATCGGAGATTTTGGGATTCATTGCATCATCTAAGAGAATATTGGCAGCTTTTAGGTCTCTATGGATTATTTTTAATCTTGAATCTTGATGAAGATAAAGAAGACCCCGAGCTATACCAAGAATAATTTCAAAGCGTTTGTCCCAATTTAATATTGATCTTTGCATTTTATCTGCAGTGAAAAGTTAAAGTCGTTGAAAAATAAAAATAATAGTTATTGAGGCTCTAAAACTTTCATACACTACAATTTAATAATTTAATACCATAATATTAAAAATGTATGATATAAAATATGTAAAATGTTAGATAGATGAGAAAAAGAAACACGTACCAAATATAAAGAAATTCAAACTTTTGTTTGATAAATACTCATAGATCAACATCCTTTCTTCTTTGTGAATGCAATAACCAAGCAACCTCACAAGATTTCTGTGTTGGAGTCTTGCTATTAATTTAATTTCATTTTTAAACTCTCGACCACCTTGTCCTGAGCACTTGGACAACCTTTTCACTGCTATCTCCTGCCCATTACTTAATATGCCCTGAAATATATAATAAATTAAAAACCTGTAATACTATTTGAGTATTGCCAGCTCTAAACAAATAGTCATATAACGATAAACTTAAATGAGAAGAATATTAAAGGATGTTGCAAATATATTGCATTGGTTTTCAAATTATGTTTTGTACCTTGTATACTGAGCCAAATCCACCTTGTCCTAACTCATTTTCACCACCGAAACTGTTTGTCGCAGCCATTATAGTTTCAAAGTGGAAAACTGGCAAATTTGGATTTGTTGAACTTTCATCGTGCTCATCTACTGTTGGGGAATCTTGATTTAAACGCTGCGTCATTGCATCTCTTTCTAGAGGTGGCAAAAGAAAGAACAAGGGAAAAAAAAGGTTAGAATAAAATAAGCTGGCAGCGAAAAGGAGAAGACAAAAGCAATTGAAGCTCCTCGTTTTTTATTTTATTTTTTTATTATGTTATTTTAAAGTCAGCGGGTGTAAAGTAAGAAAATAAGATTTTATATATCTTTAATCAATTAAAATAGATTGAGATTTAAATATATTTTAAACAATCAAGGTAAAACGTCCTTACCTTCTTATTTTATATTTTCGCTCACTTTAAAATAAGTTTATTATTTTTTATAGTCTTTATATTTTCCCGGTCATAACACATTTCCTTGACACTTTGTTCTTTTTATATGCAAATTGTTAGTGATTAATATGTTATGGACGAGGATTTTGTTAGTGACAGGTACTTACTGCTTAAATGAAGTATTATTCTATTTTTCTTTGATGCTAGAATGATGTGTTGTTCTATCTTTTCAAAAGTAACAAAAATACTTGTGCATGTCATCTGTTGTGTTAATGCCAAAAGCCTAGAACTATAATTACATTGTCCTTCTTTAAGGAAAAAAGAAAAAACCTTATCCTTTATCCTATGAAATGTGTTAGTAACATTAATTAGTAACACACTTTTTATCCATTAAATAGAGAAAGAAATTATGTGATTTAATTTAATGGGTGAATAGTGAACTTGTTGATTCAGTAAAAAAGATTGTGTTGTGTTGATAACCTATAAAAACATTCATTTGCATTCTCTTAGACAAATAAACAAAAGAAGTGAATTGCACACCTGTTCTTTTCCTCTTCCAAATGCAACACGCACGGAAGGAAATTAGAAGAGCGGTTGCAGCTATGGAAACCATTGAAACTATAAGTTTCCTCTCCCACCCAACATTTCTTTTTGATTTAGTGGCATAGCTTGCTGAGAAAGAAAAGAAGAATAAATAAATCTTAACTCTTAATGAGGAAAAAAAGAAAGAAAGAGAATGGAAAGTACCTAACTCAATTGCATCAACACGCACATACAAAACTTGTCCTTCTTCAGAGAGCACTTGTATGTCCATCAAATCCCCATACCAAGCCAAGCACCCAGTTGCACCATTCCTCACATCCGCAGCTGCATAGGCAGTACAAGAACAGTTTCTCAAGCATTCCACCCCACATTCTTCCAGCCTCAAATCCATATTGGCAATTGCTATTGATGTATCAGGAACCTTCACACTTTCAACTTGAACAAACCCTTCTCCGTTCCCACAAATAGAAACTCCATTATTCTTCCTCACACAACCCCCAGAAGTATCTCTATTTTCATACCAATCTTGTTTGCTTCTGGGTTCAAAACCAGGTAAGCAGGAGCACTGGAAGATATCGCAGTTACTGTTAGACCCACAAGTTCCATAGTTATCACACTGCAGATTCGGGGCAGACCAGAACCGGTTCCACTGATTATTCTGGTAATCCCAAACATGTGCTTCATAGGATCCTGTGGGAAGAACCAAGGCCCTGATGGTGGACTTGTTCAAAGCGTTATATGTGAGTTCAACTCGGTTATCTTGGTCCAAAAAAGAAACGTTAAACGTGTTCAAAACACCTTTGTAATTGGGTACCCCAGTGAATATTTCTCCGTTAAATGACCCACCTCGCCACCATTTAAGATTCTGCTTATAAAGAAATAGCTCAGGTTTCTCGCTTTTACTAAAATTCAACATGAAACTTCCAGTTCCTGGGTCGTCGTCACTCTTCCATGATTGCAAGAACCAGCTCTGATCCGTTTTCCTGTTGAAGCCGATCTTTGAAAATGGAAGGAAAGTGTCTGTTGGATGATCAAAGCTCTGCCACACGATGGCTTGGGAGTTATTCTTGTGAGTGAGAACAAGGTTACCCGTGTCTGTGAGTTGAGCAATGATGGTGTTGTTTGGGTGAGTGAGTGAAACATTGGTGACCCAGATAGGGGAGTTGGTGTGTTTGTGTTGGAGTTGGAGAATTCCATGTGGGGTGAGTGAGAGAAGAGCAGAGGTGTCGTTGATAGGATTGTCTCTGTTTGCGACCCACACAACTGTTTGGTCGGGTAAATTGTGGTACCATATGCCAACATAGCGTTTGGTGGATTTGCCAGGACTGAAGAACCCCAATGCAAAACTTTTAGATTTAGAAATCACAACCTCACCATCACTCATTGGTTTCTCTGTGGTTATGGTATCAGAGGATGAGCTCAAACAAAAGCAGAGATGTAGTAGTAGTATCCACACAACCTCACCATTTGTCTTGTTCATCATTTTTCGCACATACTATTAGATGAATCAGAATTGGAAATATTTTTTGTATTGATATGTTTGAATGAATTACAGAGAAGAGTGAGAGGTGTTTTATAACACCTTGTATACAAAGGAGATAAGAAACTCCAAGATACACTTATCAAGAGGCAAACTAACTAATCAAGAAACTAACTAATATCTAACTAATATTGGATAAAACAGAAATAACAAACTGACTATGCTAAAACCAATAGCCCCCCTCAAGCTGGAGAGTGGATGGCTTTCAATCCCAGCTTGCTCACAAGGTTGTTGAAAGGAAGGGGATCAAGTGGCTTAGTCAGCAAATCCGCTGGCTGATCCGAGCTTGAAATGGGCAGAAGATGGAACAAGTGTGCTTGCAACTTCTCACGGACCACATGGCAATCCAACTCAATATGTTTGGTACGCTCATGGAATGAAGAGTTAGATGCTATATGCCTCGCGGACTGGCTGTCACAATAGAGCAAAGCAGGTTGGATAAATAGAATCCGAAGGTCCTGAAGTAAATAACTCAGCCACTGCAACTCACAAACAGTTGAAGCAAGCGCTCGGTATTCAGCTTCAGAAGATGATTTGGACACCGTAGCTTGCTTTTAGGACTTCCAAGAGAGGAGGGAAGATCCAAGAAAGATGCAGTAACCTGTAATTGATCTGCGGGTTTCAGGGCAAGTAGCCCAGTCCGAGTCACTGAAACCCTTGAGTTGAAGAGCACAATCTGTTGGGTAGAAGAGTCCAGTAGCAGGTGAGCCTTTGATGTACCTAAGGACCCGTAGAGCAGCTTCCTGATGAAGGTTGGTAGGACAGCTCATGAACTGACTGAGCTGCTGAACAGAGAAGCCAATGTCTGGTCTTGTAGTTGTCAAATAGAGAAGCTTGCCCACCAGTCTTCGATAGGAGGCAGGGTCTGTTAGCGGAGTGCCTTGCTGAGTTGTTAATCTGGTAGCTTTGGCAAATGGGGTGGATGCAGGTTTGGAAGCCAATAAACCACGATCACTTAAGATATCGAGTGCATATTTCCTTTGGCATATATGTAGGCCATCTTTGGAACGGGCAATCTCCAATCCTAGAAAGTACTTCAAATGTCCCAGATCTTTAATTATGAAGGTAGAGTGTAAATCAGTTTTGACAGATTCTATTTCATGAATGTTATTGCCTGCAAGGATTAGGTCATCGACATACACCAATAAAGCAGTAAATGATGAATGTGATGCTTTAATGAACAGAGAATGGTCCGAAAGAGATTGAGAGAAGCCCTTGTTTGTCAAAAAGGAAGACAATCTAGCAAACCATTGGCGGCTAGATTGTTTTAAACCATAAATGGACTTCAAAAGTTTGCAAACTTGGTTAGGTTTTGGTGTAGATAGGCCTGGAGGAGGCTGCATATAGACTTCCTCCTCTAGGTTCCCATGCAAAAAGGCATTATGCACATCTAATTGATGAAGGAACCAATTGTTAGTAGATGCAATAGCTAATAAAAGTCTAATTGTAGTTACTTTAGCAATGGGGAATAAGTATCAAAGAAATCTAGGCCCTCAATTTGATTAAAACCTTTAGCTACTAAGCGAGCTTTATATCTTTCAATGGTACCATCGGCTTTGTATTTAATCTTATAAACCCATTTTGAACCAATGAGGGATTTTCCCTGAGGAAGGTCAGTGTATGTCCAAGTTTTATTGGCAAGCAGGGCATCAATTTCAGAACTCATGGCCTGAATCCAGTGATCATTTTTAAGAGCTTGAAGGTAAGTTTTAGGTTCATCATGTGAAGAGATAGCAAGAGTGTAATGTAAGTGATGAGGAGAGAGTTTAGAGTAGGAAATGACAGAGGAAAGAGGATACCTGACAGTGGTATTCGCATGGTAAGCAGAATTGTTGCAATGAAAATCTTTTAGATAGGAGGGTGGATGTCTATGCCTCTCAGATCTTCTAAGAATAGAGGCATTGTTATCTAAGGGATCCTCAGGGGCAGCAGGTGACAAGTTTGGGAAACTTGCTGCAATATCAGAACTAGGTGTGTGCAGAGGTGGGGAAGGTGCAGCAACATGAGGTGTGTGCATAGGTGGTGAAGGTGCTGCAATATCAGAAGTGTGTGAAACAGGACTATGCAGACTATCATATGGATATGAATGGTTGAAATAAAAAATGAAAGCAGGATCAGTGTTTGGCAGATTAGAATGATTATATTGATGAACAGAATCTGATGCATAGTTGTATGGAAAAGAAGTTTCATAAAAAATGGCATTTCTAGATACAAATATAGCATGTGTATGTAAGTCAAAAAACAGATAGCCCTTAGTGCCTGGTTTAAAACCTAAAAATATACATTTCCTAGCCCTTGAGTCAAGTTTATGTCTTTGTTGAGTTAATGTTGAAGCAAAAGCAAGACAACCAAAAACTTTAAGATCCATGAAGTTAGGAGAAGTGTTATACAGCTTGGCATATGGTGTTTCATTGTCTAAAACAGGGGTTGGCATTCGGTTAATGAGATGGACAGAATGACAAAGGGCATAGCTCCAAAAGGTTTTGGGTAAGTTTGATTGGAAAAGCAATGCCCTAGTTACATTGAGGAGGTGTCTATGTTTCCTCTCTACAATGGAGTTTTGTTGAGGGGTTTCCACACAAGATGTTTGGTGGATAATCCCAAGGGAAGAATAATAGGATGGCATATGGAATTCTTTGCCATTGTCAGTCCTAAGAATATGTATTTTTGCAGAAAATTGAGTGGAAATAAGATTGAAAAAATGGCTAATGCAAGTCCTAGCATCTGACTTAGTTTTAAGTAAATAAATCCACGTATATCTAGTGTAATCATCAACAATGGTTAAGAAGTAAGAGTGACCTTGAATGGATGCAATGCCAATAGGACCCCAAATATCCATATGTATGAGGGCAAAAGGATGCAATGTAGCAGAATTACTAACAGGGAAGGGTAATCTAGCTTGCTTAGCATAGTGACAAGATTCACAAATCAATCTTTTATTAAAGGAAATGTAAGGGAACTTGGTACATAATTGCTGTAAAACAGAAATAGAAGGATGTCCTAATCTAAAATGCCACAAATCAAAAGAAGTGGAGGGGATGTTAGTAGCAGCAGTGGCTAAACTAAGAGAGGTATGTTTATTGGAGAAAGAAGATGGAATGCCATTGTAGATGTAGAGATTGTTGGAGACCTCAGCTTGCCCAATCATCTTCAGGGTAGACCGAGCCTGAATAATGCAAGATGCAGAAGTTAGTAATATGTGACATTGTAAAGAAGTAGTTAACCGATGAATAGATATTAAATTAAAATGGAATTCAGGAATATAAAGGACATTAGTAAGATAAAAGTCTTTGGTAAAAGAGATAGTTCCTGATGATTTGGCATAAAGAACAGTGCCATTGGGTAGCTTAATAGGAATAGGAGAGATAGATTGACAAAAAGAAAAACATTCAATATAAGGACAAATATGATCACTTGCACCTGAATCAAGGATCCAAGTGAAGTAAGGGGAAATGCAATTACCTGTCTTGATGGCACCCGAAACCACATGGTGGTTGGTGTCTGAAGAAGATGGTTTACTCACTGTGTTTATGTTTGAAATTGTACTTTGTTTAGAAGAATGAAGCAAGTTGATCAAGTATTGGTAATCTTCTTTGGAGATGGAGAAAGATGATTCAACAGGAGCAGCTTTCACAGGGTATTCGATTCTAGGAATGTCAGAAGATGTAGCAGCTGCCAGTTGAGGAGAGGGGTTGGGATTTCGAGTCCTATACCCAGGAGGGAATCCGTGTTTGAAATAACAAGTATCAATTGTATGATTGGTACGGTTCATGATGAGTACATAACATCAAATTTTTAGAGTTGGTGCGGCCTCTCCCCCTTCCCTGAGATGGTTGGTTCCTGGTTTGTGAAAAATTGGTACTTGAGAGGGCTGAAGCATCAGGAAGAATGGAAGGGGTGCGTTCTTGTTGAACAACCATAGAGTATGTGGCACTAATAGAAGGTAGGGGATTCATGATGAGGATTTGGCTTCGAACAGGTTGAAATGTCTCATTCAGGCCTTTCAAGAAGCATATAACATGCTCCTTGTCTTTATATGTTTGAACTAATTTGCTCAAATCACAAGTGCAGATATGCAAACATGAATAAGAAGGGGTTGGACGAAGGAATTCTAGCTCATCCCAAAGGATTTTCATGTCAGTGAAGAAATTGGATAAAGATCTATCACCTTGTTTCATAGAATGTAGTTCTTGAAGTAAATCAGACATACGAAAATGGTTACCACGGGTGAATCGAATTTCAAGATTGAGCCAGAGGTCCCTTGCAGTGTCGAATGAAGCCGTGCTTTGGGAGATTTGTGGCGAAAAGGTGCGAGTGATCCAAGAAATGATCATGTGGTTGCAGCGTTGCCAGGCATCGAACAGAGGATCGGCATCTGATGGAGGTGTTATGGTGCCATTGACGAACTTGATCTTGTTCTTGGAAGAGAGATCTCGTAACATGGCACGGCTCCAATGATAGTAATTTTCGCCATGGAGAGGAGGTGATACAAGGACATACCCTGGGTTTTCACCGGGATGAAGAAAGTAAGGGCTTGCTGGGTTTTGGGAAGCGTCGGGTGGAGGAGGGGGCGGCGGTGGTGGTGGGTTTTCACCAGAGTTATCAAGATTGGAAGATGAGGGGCTTGTAGGTGGGTTAACCTGAGCCATGAGACAAAGAAACAGAATATTGCGGAAGCTATGTATGCAAAATGAAGACTGATACCATATTAGATGAATCAGAATTGGAAATACTTTTTGTATTGATATGTTTGAATGAATTACAGAGAAGAGTGAGAGGTGTTTTATAACACCTTGGATACAAAGGAGATAAGAAACTCCAAGATACACTCATCAAGAGGCAAACTAACTAATCAAGAAACTAACTAATATCTAACTAATATTGGATAAAACAGAAATAACAAACTGACTATGCTAAAACCAATACATACAAACACATTCCATGATTCACACTAAAAACTAAGTTATGTTCAAACTTAATTCAGTAAACTCAAAATTAGTTTGAAAGCCAATCATTTTTTGTTTTAATTTTTTAAATCAATTAATTTATCAATGTGGTGGTCCAAGTGAAATTGGTTCTGTACCTTAAATATGTGGTTCCATTCGAAACCTGAATTTATATGTACAAAAAAAAATATCATTGAGAGGAAGTCCCGCTTATGTACATGATAGTACGGGTGGGAGGTTATTTCAAGGAACCAAAAAATAGATTTAATTTTATTCAAATTGACTAATAATATGTATTTTATTAGTTTGTTGTTGAATTTATATTTTTATTTACAATAATTATAAATTTTTACACAATTTTTTTATTTTATCCATTAAATATTATTTTAAGCATATAAAACGAAATATATATTTTTATTTTATTTCATGTTTTTTAATCGACTAAAAATTTTTATATCATAAGAATCTAAGCTTATATTTTTTATATTCAAAACCAATTAAACCAATCCAAATGGCTTTTCTAAAAAAAAAATGGACTGGTTTAATTCTCAAGGTATATCAATTTAAATTGATATAAACAAGTAAATAACATTATTTGAATCGATTGACGCTTTTAAATCTAAGTGCAAGCATCCCTATTATTTGCATAATAAAAAGCTGGGACTCGTGCAAAAATCTTGATAACGTAAAGAGTGCTTGACACTTAATTTGGTTTTTATGATTATTGTGTATCAAGTTCACTTAATCTGCTGAAACTTTTACTTTCCAACCAGTTTATGTGACGAGTCAACAAGCGGTGCAAGATATTTCTCAGAAATCATGATTGTTGATCAATGGAGCAGTCTTTCACTCTCATACGTACCCGTTTGCATTTTCAGCAGCAGCCTTGGCAATCAAAAGTTGTACCAAACAAATAATACACAAAAAAGAAAAGAAAGAGGAAAGGAATTTCAATATGAAGACTAGACTAGAATATACCCCAATTAGCATTTTTCACCTGTTTTAGTTGTAATGATGTTGAAGTTGAAGTTGCAAGCATCATATCATACGACTCCATTATCTCCATGCATATAATGGCCTTATCTTCATTCCGAAAATTACAAGAAGACAACCAGAATTAGGTACGTATCGTATCGATGCACAGAAACCAACTTTTCTTTCATTGAATATATATATATATGCGTTACAATTACAATCACACACAGTCAAATACATACAGTTTGGGGTTAGGATAAAAAAATTGGGTCAAGAAATTTTAAGAGGAATAGGGAAATAAATCTTTTTATCTGTACACAGATGCACATAAACACTATAAACATGGTCCAACAAATTTTGAGAGGGCTCCATTAATTTAAAGTCCAAGTCTTTATCTTTTTTCTTTTCTTATGTGTGGTAAAATAATTCTATTCTGTTGTGTGAATATTGGTTTGCTATTTTCTATTTATCTAAAGGTAAATCTTATGAGTTTAATTTTGATATAATATCATTTTAAACCATCAATGAATCATATCTTATCCCATATTTAACTTATTCGACCTCCTTCTATCTTACCGGTTCCAGAATTGAAAATATTTGAGCTTATCTTATCTTCAAGGTTTTTTGCTTCCCTTAACTAATCACACAAGTTTTCTTGAGAATGAGTTTGCATAACTGATCTTAAACTTGTTATTAACCAAAAACAAAAAAGAAAACATTTTAGTAGCAATACAGATATTTAATTTTGAACGAGAATACAGAATTTTATGCATATCAATTATCACTCTGGTTTACGCCCGGTGATGTAACAATCTGCTCATTATCTTCATCTGATTTTTGCTCCGGAACCTTAAAGACATAAGCTAGCTTAGACTTCTGCACCAAGATCCTAACGACCCTCTAGTAGAGTAACAGTTATGTCATTGGAACCGGAGTTGAGTCTCCCACATGATGATGAATCTGTCTCTGAGAAACATCTCTCAGAATATAATCCTGGTCTTCCAGGTTGGGGCAGCAACACACTCTCACTGTCCAGCATCAAAAGCACTGATGCCATTGTTGGCCTATCTTCTGGGTGCTGTTGAACGCATGATAGCCCCACTTGAATACACCTTACAACTTCAGATGTGGGAAACTCACTCTCAAGCAATGGATCAATCAGCTCCATGGCCTTATCCTCATTCCAAACCTTCCATGCCTACCACATTCCCATAATATCAATGCATAAAAATCCAAGTTATTCATTTCATGAGATTATAATTTTGCAAATTGTTTATCAGATATACTATAAGGCAAGAAAAAAAAAAGATATATATTCAGGATTATACTCACATGGCCTAGGAGATTCAGTTTGTGATCTGGGTGACAAAATCCTTTGTTCTTCTTGCCACTCAACAGCTCTAACAGTAAAACCCCGAAGCTAAATACATCAGATTTGAAAGAGAAGTGTCCATCTATTGCATACTCTGGTGCCATATATCCACTGTAAAATTTGCAAAAGATAAAATGGTTTTAGCAGTCAAGTTCTGAAAATTGTGAAAAGTTAAGTAACATGTCTTTGTGCTTACTATGTTCCAACTACTCTCTTAGTCTTTGCTTCAGTTTGATCTCCACCAAACATTCTTGCCATTCCGAAATCAGAAATTTTTGGGTTCATTTCACTATCTAAAAGAACATTGCTTGCTTTGAGGTCTCTATGGACTATTCTTAGTCTTGCATCTCTGTGAAGGTAGAGAAGTCCCCTAGCAATGCCAATAATAATGTCTAGCCTCTTTTGCCAACTGAGCACAGAACGCTTGGTTTCATCTGATTCAGAATATTACAAGAGTTAAAACATTATATTATATGATTAAGTGAAACATGTTTGCTTAAATAATGTTTGTTTCTGTTGTAAAAGCTGAGAGACCAACCAAATAGTAAGGAGTCCAAGCTTCTGTTTGGCATGTACTCATAGACCAACATTTTATCTTCTCCATGAATGCAGCAACCCAGAAGCTTGACAAGATTTCGATGCTGAAGTTGGGAGATCAAAATAACCTCATTCTTGAACTCTTGTAGGCCTTGTCCAGAACTCTCTGAGAGCCTTTTCACTGCTATTTCTTGTCCTGATGGAAGTTGACCCTAAAAGTTCCAGCATATTATCACCATTGTTATAAAACTTAGAGAGTAAATTGCTTTATTTTTTGTGTGCGTGAGAGAGAAAACAGAAACAAAGCAGCGAATTGATGAAATTCTTGATTAGGTAAGTGGAAAGTTTGGCTGGAAGTCTAGAACTTCGAATATTTGGACTTATCAACTACTAGGAGATGACAATCAAGTGTATCAGAAAAGTTAAATTTCATTTGAAGAGTATTTTGAGATCTTAGATGTCAAAGTCATACAAACTAGAGAAATGATAGAGAGTGCATTGTCTAAATTATTTGAAATTGGTTAAAAAAGAATAGAACTCAAAGCTAACAATTTTCTATTAAGATATATGGTTGTGGTTGAGCATTTCCTGCTATGCAATCTGCAGGACAATTGTCAGAGACCAATATATAATATGAGGCATTGTATGAAATATGGTTTTCCTTATAATCAACCACAGAGAGAAATAGTAAATTACTTTGTATACAGGACCAAATCCACCTTCTCCAATCTTATTGCACATAGAGAAATTCCTAGTGGCGGCTTCAATGATGGCAATCTCAAATAGTGGTAGTTCAAATTCATTCCTCTGACTCCTTTCTCTTCCAACACTGAGTTGTATATCAGTTTCTCTGGCTGCACACATAAGCAAGGATTACTCGGGAAAACTAATCCAAGAAGACTATGGTCCAAAACCTACATGAGATCTTCTGAAACTAGAAAATATCTTTACCTCCAATTCTTCTTCGTTTCTTAATTATAAACCATATTGCTAAGATAATAATTGTTGAAGTTACTGATAATGCCACAGGAAGCAGTATGAGTTTCCTCCTTCGGTTTCCGCCAGCATTTGAATCTAACACCACAAATAAATAGATGACATATAATAATATAGAAATGTATAAGGGAAACATAACTATATTGAATATTGATTATTCAGAAACAAAGAATCTTTGGTGTTATAAGTACACTAACAGAAAGGTTGAGAGGGTAAAGATTACCTAGTTCTGAAGCTGGAACTCTCACGTAGAGATCTTGGCCATACACAGTAACCTCTCTGATATCAAATAAATCCCCAAACCAAGCAATACAGCCTTTACCACTTGAATTGATATCTAGTTTAGCATAAGCTACACAAGAACAGTTCTTCAAGCATTCTGCCTCACAGTCATGGATGCTCATGCTATAGTTTGTATGAAACTCTGCAGCATCTGGTAGTTTCATGCCTGTAAACTGCTTAAAAGCATCTCCATTCCTACAAACCCGCGAATCCTTCCTAACACATCCACCTGACCACTCAAACTTGTCCCAATCTTGTGGGAATCTTGGCTCAAAACCCTTCAAACACATACACATTGGGGAGCTTTTGATGTCACAAGTACTATAAGCACCACAAAGGCCATAATCATCACAATGGTCCCCTTGAACTGTGAATTCAGATTCCCAACTGGAATGATGATCATTCCATGAGAAATGCTGGATCAAACCAGTTTGACTAAGCACAAACCTTGAAATGATATTGTCTTTGGTCTCATAGGAGTAAGACACTTCATCAGAATTAAAAACAAATATTGGTTTGAAAACTGGGTTTGCACTGAGAACTGGGTCACCTTTGAATTGTTGCCCATACCATGGTCCACTTCTGAAGACTTTCTTGCTTCCCTTTCGAAGAAAAAGCTGAGGAAGGCCACGAGGATCCACACTGTAACTATATTCTCCTGAAGAAGGATCAAAAGTGCTTTTCCAAGAAGTCAAATGTCTGTTCAAGCCAGTTTTGAAGTTCCAACCAAGTCTCATTCCTGGTAACAATGTGTCACATGGATAATCAAAACTCTGCCACAAATAGCTTCCATCTTCTTCAAAGTCCTTCAAAACAAAGTTTCCAGAGTCTACAAGCTGTGCTACCGGGTTTCTTGCAGGTTGAGACGAGCTTTTTGAAGACCATAGAACACTTCCTGTGTGGCTGAGAAGGATGAGTTTCCCATCGTTGCTGAATGTTAAGGAGCCACCAGTATTAGCTAGTGGTTTGTCTCTATTTGCAACCCAAATAACAGTCTGTTTTGGAATATGCTTGTACCATATTCCAAGATATCTGTATGTGGAATTGCCAGGACTGAAGAAACCCAATTCAAAATTTTGGGCAGGTGAAATTAGTGTCTGGTTGCCACTGAGGGCTTGTGGTGGAGTTATGCTATCCTCTGCTTCCAAAAGTACTGGAAACAAGGATATCAAGTAGCAACAAGTAGCAAGAAATAAAAGTATGAAATCTGTTTTCTCCATTGAGTATTTTGATCATTCATGTTACTACTTATAAAGAAAAACTCAGGTCTTTAGTCTTGCTGTTCCCAAAATCCTATTTTGATGACTCTTTGGATTTAATTGACCAATTATATTAAGCAAAAGAATTCTTCATTTGGAGCAGGTGTACCTTGAGGGCCCTATTTTCTTTTTGGAAAGTCACACATGAAACTCCAGATTTCTAGTTTCCTTACCTTACTGTGCTCTGTGGCACTTTCCTTGTTGGAAATTCAACAGTCTTTTACGTATTTGATAACCATATAATGCTTTTGATCAACACTTTAAAGAAACTTATAGAGACATAATATATATTTGTGAAATTACTTTTCATCTATATAGGGTCTAAAAGTCCTTGCGTATTATTATTTTATCTCCTCTCATAAATACAAGATGCCCTGCTAAAATATTTAATAGTTAATACTTCAAGTTTTAAAACCCAGTAAGGTGTTTAAAACCAAAATCATCTGTGTTATGTTATCAGTTTATCTTTTATCATTAATACAATGAAAATGTGTAAACTTTTAATGTAACATGGAATATGAATATTTTTTTTCTCTCACTATTTTCTTAACACCACTCTTGTTTAGGAATAAAAAAGATAGAATGTGTGTTTACACTTTACATGTATGTATATCTTGTTTTATTGTCAAAGAAGAAAGTTGTGTAAAAATCGTATAACAAAAATAATGTGTAAGTATCATCATATCATTATTTATGTAACATATTATTTACATAAGATTAGGGATTAGCTTGCTTAAATATTAAACAGACAATTTTATTTTAACATCAACATCGACTTTAGGTCATCAGACCTAACAACAATAGCTTTTATTGGTGAGGTAACTGTGACCCTTCTATGATTAATGAACAACATCGAAAAGGAGGCAAGAACGGCCAAGTTTGAAATTTCTTACCATAAATCCATCTTATTCGAGGTTTTACAATTTTTAATGACTATCCATAACTAGATATTACAATATTCTAATGTCACGTGTCAAGTGAGAGGAACTGCAGAGCACTCTTTGTCAATGAGTGCTGGAAGATGTTGATAGCAGCAAACACTTTTTACCTAACTCTAACAATAAAGAACCAATATAGTCAATAGAATGTCTCAATATCACATTCTAAACTTGTTTCTTTCTTTCTTTCTTTCTTTCTAGTCATCCTCTTTCTCTGTATCTGGAATCTAGAACCTAGAATTCCAATGACGTTTATAGGTGGGGCCAAAAACGTCAGAAATATGTGGAATTATTGAATGAGAGTTCTTGGCTTGCTTCAAATATGAACTGGCCATAATCCTCATACGCAGTATGTGATTTGTCATTTTAATAGCACATGTCTCCTCTACGAAGTGTCTCTGTAATTGTATTCTCCCTGGGCAAAGCATTAGTTGTGTCGTGTGTTTCACATAGTTAATCTTATAGAATAAGTTTATGAAAAGTGCTAACAGCACATCACTCCTTTGTGGGGGTTGGATAGCTAACTAGTTTGAGCTAACGATAAAAGGAATTAGAGGAGTAACAGGTCTAACTTGACAAAGATAAAAAAAAAATTAACATAACAACTAACTAAGAACATTTATCTATCAAAAAACAAAATATCACTCATACAATTAACATTTGCCTATGAAAAAAACAAAATATCACTCCTACAAATACATTTTTCACGGCTGCTTCTGTCAAAATCAGAATTTAGGTGTGCAGAAAACAATATGAGCCTTGTTGTAATCAAATAATAAAAGGTTTACAGATATAAAGTAATGTGTGTATAAGTGTGTGTATTTAATTTCTTAGTTATCAAAAGCTATCCTCTTACTCAGCCTTCTTTTTAATTTTAACGTTTCCTTGATATTTTTATGTATGAATTTGATATTTGTATAATCCACAGTAAAACAGATATTAGTTTTCCTTTAGCTCATAATGAAGTGAGGAAGCCCCAAAGAGAATTGGCACACTATTGATTGATCAAAGGAAAAACCTTCCTCTCCTACCATTGCTAATTGGTCACTATAAAAGAAAACCAATATTGACTATGGCCACTGGCCAAATTAGTTTTAGATAATGTCTCGACTCTGCAACTATGAGACATAGATACAACTAAGTGAGAGTATAATGAAAGTATAGATCTCAACATTCAACAACAAAAAGTAGCTTAAACTAGGTAGTGTTTTTTTAATGAAGGTATCTCTTATATATTACACCAAAACAAGATCAAAGAAGATCTTAAAGATGCCGGAAGTATATAAATAAAGAAGATCTAAGGATTTGTTTCTAAGGTTTTCGGGAATATACATGTATGTTAGATTGTGTCATACTTTTTTTTTTCACTACCTAGCATCAAGAATTGTGACAGTGACTTGGTTCACACTCCATGATTCATCTTGCTTACTTGAAGAAGAATCAGTCTCGGCAGGATTCCTTCGAAGGGAAAATCCAGGGTTTTTGGGTTGTGGCATTGACGCGGTTTCACTATTCAACATCAAGATTACTGAAGGCATCGTTGGCCTATCTTCAGCTCGCTCTTGGACACACAAGAGTCCAACATGTATGCATCTAAGAACTTCAGATGGTGAATATGAGTCGCCAATGGATGAATCAATAAGTTCCAAAGGATTGCCTTCTCTCCATTGCCTCCATACCTACATACTCAATTATTTAATTAGCAAAGATGATATTATTAACTAACTAGCACTCAAGTAAAATGAGATATTTCACATACATTCCCAAGAAGATTCAATTCATCATCTGAGTAATAGAATCCCTTATTCTTCTTTCCAGTTATGATCTCCAGCACTAGAACCCCAAAGCTAAAAACATCAGATTTGACTGAGAAGTTCCCATCCATAGCATACTCAGGAGACATATAGCCACTGTACGTTATAAATATATACAAATAATGTCATCATATTTTGCATCTTAGAAAGTACTAATGTATGTGTGGTATTGTGATACTCACTATGTTCCAACAACTCTCAATGTATTTGCTTCTGTTTGATCTGTGCGAAACATTCTAGCCATTCCAAAGTCTGATATCTTTGGATTCATTTCTTTGTCAAGCAGAATGTTGCTTGCCTTGAGATCCCTATGGATAATCCTAAATCTGGAGTCATAGTGTAGATAAAGAAGCCCTCTAGCTATCCCACATATAATGTTGAAGCGCGTTTTCCAATCCAGTAAGGGTCTTTTTGCTTTGTCTGGGAGCATTAGTTACTATAAATATCAAGTACTTGAATAAACTTTAAGGCCAAAATCAGTAAAATAAGTGTGGGGAAAAAAATAGAAAGTTAAAAATGTTGAAACAACTCACCAAATAAAATGGAATCAAGACTCCTATTTTCCATGTACTCATACACCAGCAGCTTCTCTTCCTTCTCAATGCAACAACCAAGAAGCCGAACAAGGTTTCGATGCTGGAGCTTGATAATTAACTTGACCTCATTCTTAAATTCATCAATTCCTTGCCCAGAGGTTCTTGATAACCTTTTTACTGCAATGTCTTGGCCTTCTATCAACCTGCCCTGGTATAGCCACAATCACTCTTGTTAAGATAGTTTTGCTATGTGTGCTTTGTGATTTTGAGTTATGATGACAGGTATAAAAACAACCTACCTTGTAAACACTACCAAAGCCTCCTTGTCCTATTTTATTAGCCTCAGAGAAGTTATTTGTGGCCATTGTTATGGTTTTAAAATCGAACATTGGCAATTCTAGGTCATCCATATTGTTTTCACCTGAGTGTGTATTACTTGAAAATACCACCTCATTCATCAGTGGATCATGACTTCTCGGAAAAGAACCTGTTTTGGTGACAAGAACCAAACATTTTATCATGCAACACAACAACATTTATACCATATATATGGGTGGACACCTTGTGTAAATTACCTCTTTGTTCTGTATTTCCATTCAATATACTTTGGGATTTCCTCTTCTTCCATATGAAATAGATACCTAATAATCCCAGAAGTATAATAGTTGCACTAATTGTGATGCCTATAGTCCTAGCTGCATCATTTGTCTTCTGTGAGCCTGCCATATGAGAAAAATACATTCTTTTAGTAGAGATGTCCACTTGATATTTGTTCTATCTATTTAAAAGTACAACGCATTAAGACATGCAATAATAAAGTAGGTGATGATTCATAACAAGAAAGCAAAATAATAATGATAGAAAACTGTCACACTTTCCCTTTAACTAATTAAAAAGGAATATTTAATGTAAAAATGTGAAATCATAAAAAAAAATAAGCATTCATAATTCGTTGTGTAGAAGGAAACATTCATGGTGCTTGCATGAAATTCACTAAAAGGAGATCATGTGTCAAGCCAGGAAATGAATCCTTTCATGTTTTTTCTTTTCTTTCTTGACACATGGTTATGTGGAGAAGTCCAGAAGAGATGTAGACACAAAAGAATTTTATGAGCGAGGCTCAATCAACATTTGTAAAATTTATGACATAACTTTTATATTTTTATCTTTTTCGTTCACTTGATCATATAACAATAAAAAAAAAGTACACAAAAGAGTTTATTCATCTCAAATCAGTAATAGAGCCCCACTTCGAAGACCAATAGATAGAAACGAATCAAATTGACTAGAGTTAACCATTTTACTCATTTTTGTCCCTATTATAAAATCAAACGCAATATCATTTTTTCTTTTGCAATATCACAAGATATTTCCACATATTCAACCCATTTAAACTGCTCAGACATGATGGATTCTTGCTTTAGAAACACTTAAATCACGAGGTTTCTCTACAAAAGTCGCTTTTATATATGGAATTCATATTACAATTTAATCATGAGTTTATTTAATTTAAATAAGAAAATCACTGCCACATAACGGCTATGGAAGAAAATGAAGAAGTTCGTTTGTTTTGAATTTGATAGGCTAAGTTTGAGGTAAGCGTGCAATTTTGAGCTTTAGGAGGGAGTCTATTCCTAATTTCCTATGGCAATTTATGAAAACAAGCTTTTTATACCCCCAACTATTTTGTTTGCCAATCTCAAATTTAAATATAAACACATATACAGATGTACCTAGCTGTGCTGTAACTTCAACAATTCTGTCAACATTATCTTGACATAAACAATTTTTATTTAGTCACTTAAACTATGATGGATATGCGTGCAATTATATGTAATCATTATGACTCTATACTTGCATGATAAACATTTATCTATTTGGCACATATCAACTTTGCTACACAATCGCATAAAACATGTAAAAGCAATTTATTTTATTTTTTTGGTTTGGAGCGATATCCTTGTGTGAACAGTTCATGTGATTTTTTTTTTTTGGTTTGCAATCGTGTGAATCAGTTCATGTGAATGTGATTATTATTTTTCATGATCATGAAAAGCAAACAGCAGCGATCTGACCTAAGTATACCTAGAAAGTCAAAAGGGTCGGCCCATGACACAACGTTTAGAAGCCGGCCATTTAAAATTTGGGGGCCTATGTCGCTGTCGAACTTAGACAGAAAGTGATTTGGCCCACCAAATTCTTTAAAAATAAAAGGCCTTTAGTTATGCCTTTATGTTTTTAAAAAGGCATTTATTTAATCCACTAAGTCACAAAAACGAATCGGAAAAAAGGGTCAATTAAGAAATGTAATTTGCACTCATATTTTCCTCGCCAGCCATATAATAATAGTAAATGCATCTTTCATTGCCTCCCCACCTACAACTTTTATCTTTCAAATTTAGAAGCTAGCTAGATCATTATGGGGAGACATCCTTGTACAGGAATAAGTCACCTAAGAATACTTTCTTAGTATAAGAAATAAGAAAAATAAATCTTAATCATTATATATTTAAATGGTCAAATTAAAAGATAAATGAATATGTTTTTTTTTAAAGTGGTCCAGTAACTACTGAACAACATAAAGATCGATATATCCACATATAATTGTATGGTTAAATCTATTGTTATCACAATATTTTTAAATGAGAATTCTTTTGATTGTATATGTCACACACACATAATCAACAATAAAAATAATGATTTTACTGCAACTGGATTAATTATGTATTTTCTATTAATCAAAACAATGATTTCTTAGTGGTTAAAGATTATTTTTAAAATATTATTATGCTCCCTATATAATTTCTATCACAAAAATTATATGTAATGGGAATCCAAAATATTAAAAATGAGACCCGAAATCATAAATAGCACGTGAGAACAACACACTATTCCTGTTTGAAGCATTTGCTTCTTGTCGTTACTAGTGGAATCCTCCTCGGTTCCCTATTGCAGTGGACTTGGGTGACATACAGCATCTTCAATCCCAAGTGCCTATACGCAATTGAAGGACGTCTAGTAATATGGTTAACATTTGGAAACGTTGGACCATCAGGGAAACACACTACTAAATGTCCAACCCCTTTCCAATAATCGAAATCCTAGCTATTTATATTCAATGAAGTTTGAAACAATTATTTTATACTTAAATGTCATCATGCAATTTATATTTAAGAAAATAGTAATTTTTATTTTAACTAAAATTTCCTTAATAGTTTATAGGACTCTGAAAAATTATTATAGTTCACCTAAAATGTATTTTGCTTTCTAAAATTAATTAATAGTTTGTAATCATATGTCCCAAGAAGGCAAGAGCCGTGTACCAAAAAGATGT